>OX465249.1:21148682-21462140 GCA_949987775.1 Aproaerema taeniolella | reverse complement strand
TGAAGCTCCTTGCACGTTGCGTCGATGATCGTATACAATCTCTGAGGGTTGGAGGTCCCGCTGCAGATGCAGTTCTGTGGGTTAACAGGGTGAGAGGTTTTGTTCTTACCTTCTAAGCAGTCGCAATGGATGTCTCCCTCTTCGCAAAACATTAGTTCTCCTGGTAGGCAGTACCTGAAGTGACCTGGAAGTAATGATTACTTTTACAAATCCGTGGAAATCACAAGTGTTTTCGTGCTTCAGAGGGCACATTAAGCTGTCAGTCCTGGCTGTTGTCGATTGATTACAATCGTTGAAACCAAGTCAGAGGCCATTGTGCGGTTTGAAAACTTTGACTAGGATTAGCCAAATTCGCCACACACTTGACTATACCTACACGACAAGAAGAAGATCCGTGAGGTATATTTAATAGACTTATGTTTTCTTTATACAGGATTGAATCCGTCGGTCTTCTGGGCGACTATTCCACTGATCAATGGTGTCTCATTGGCAGTGGAATAAGGTCACCATTTTACCCGCTCACGCGGCGAAATTAAGTACTATTGAAACCTTAAATACATCTGATATGACAGCCACCACGACCAGCAGCGCCACCGCCAGTAAAGGTAACCATCATCAAAATATATTAGTCCATTGAAATGTTACATTTTTTAGGCCTTACCTTGCGTTTTTTAGAGGACGCAATTTTATTTTTTTGATGTGTAGGGGGGGGTCAGTGTTAAGCTAAAACCAAGTTTGTGGGGTCGCCACCCTTGTCCCACGGCCGCCATCTTGAAAATAGGGGTTGAAATGGTTTTTACGGTATATCTCTTAAACTATTTATTTTATAAAAAAATTTGTTAACATTTTTTGTTGCAAATTAAATTCTCTACAACTTTGGTCCAGTAACTTTTTGTCGTAGAACTATAAATAAAAAAGTTATAAGCATTTGCATCATTTTTTCATTAAGTCAATAGCTAAGGTTTTACAGCGCTCCGAAGTGAGTACTATTTTTCAGTACTCTTAACTATACCTATATTATACATGTGTACTAATAATATGTCATCAGTTATTGTTTTTTTTTTTTTTTAAATTATTTTTTTTACTTTATTATAATTTTTTTAATTAAAAATTTTGCAATTTTATTAAAAATTAATTATTGACTCTTTTCCTCACCACCCACGAGGAAGAGTCTAGAGGCGCGTTTTTTTTTACGTGGTATCCCCGATAGGCCTAATCCACGGTGATTTTCTAAATTACAACTACTCCGTCCTCAGTCGTTTCGATGGACCAGGCTGCGGCTCAGCATCTGATCGGCTTTCTAAAATAAAAATAAAACGCGCCTCTAGACTCTACCTCGTGGGTGGTGGGGAAAAGAGTCAATAATTAATTTTTAATAAAATTGCAAAATTTTTAATTAAAAAAATTATAATAAAGTAAAAAAATAAAATTTAAAAAAAAAAAAAAACAATAACTGATGACATATTATTAGTACACATGTATAATATAGGTATAGTTAAGAGTACTGAAAAATAGTACTCACTTCGGAGCGCTGTAAAACCTTAGCTATTGACTTAATGAAAAAATGATGCAAATGCTTATAACTTTTTTATTTATAGTTCTACGACAAAAAGTTACTGGACCAAAGTTGTAGAGAATTTAATTTGCAACAAAAAATGTTAACAATTTTTTTTTATAAAATAAATAGTTTAAGAGATATACCGTAAAAACCATTTCAACCCCTATTTTCAAGATGGCGGCCGTGGGACAAGGGTGGCGACCCCACAAACTTGGTTTTAGCTTTACACTGACACTACACATCAAAAAAATAAAATTGCGTCCTCTAAAAAACGCAACCCCAAATGTAACTTTTCAATGGACTATATGACGTTAGGATGGTTTTCAATTTGAAATAAATGAATTTTCCACTAGAACGGGTAAAATGGTGACTTGGTCGGGCAGAATTAGCCGATCACAGTAGTAAAATCTGGGAAATCATAACCAGCAATTAAAAATGTTTTTTTCTATAGATCTTTGCGTTAGTATAAACATATTCATTTTGTACAGCTATTGTTATTCCACTGCTATCGCCATTAAAACGCTATTGATTAGTCGAAAAGCCGTCCTAGTATGATTTCAGTAACAATTGTCCAATACACAATGTCGCAGTCGGAAAACCTTACTTAATATTATAAATGCGAAAGTAACTCTGTGTGTCTGGCTGTCTGTCCGTCTTTCACGCCTAAACTATTGAACCGATTTTGATGAAATTTGGTACAGAAATAGATTAGAGCCTGCGAAAGGACATAGGCTACATTTTATCCCACAGTTGGGCACGATATAACCTGTAGTCCACGCGGGCGGAGCTGCGGGCGGACAGCTAGTTTTATAAATGCGAAAGTAACTCAGTCTGTCTGTCCGTCTTTTACGCCTAAACTATTGAACCGATTTTGATTACATTTGGTACAGAAATAGATTACAGCCTGAGAAAGGACATAGGCTACATTTTATTCCACAATTTGGCACGATATAACCTGTAGTCCACGCGGGCGGAGCCGCAGGCGGAAAGCTAGTTTCTAATAAAAAAAAGGTAACTTACCTTTTGAACATTTAACGTAACAGGGGTGTTTCATATCGGTAGTCCTATAAAATATTAACGACATTCCGGGCTCGCATATGTCTGAAAAAATTAAAAATTCTTAAATTATTTTTCGTTCCGAAACAATACATGGCGTAATTGTGACATATTTTTTCACAGATTTCTTTTAATAAGCTATTTATCTCTACAAAACCCAAAAAAACCCGACGAATTGTCAATTAAAAAAAACTTTTATGATGCCTTTCAAACTTTATTAGCTCTATAGCTGTAATACAGGTAGAACGCTCAGCGCGGCTGCAACATCTTGCGTAATTATGTTTGCTCTACGGATGTTTTTTGAAAAATTTGAAGACACTTATAAATGTAATGTGTTCATGCAATATAATATTAAAATTTAAGTAATTTGAATGGAGACTTACTGTCGCGAAACGCTCGTTTCTCTCTTGGCAAATTATGGCATGAATATAATGAAACAAAACACAATAATGATAAAACTAGAACGCGTCCCATTTTCTTTGATATTTCTAACAGATATGAAAAACAATACTCTTTCAAAGCTTTTATATGTGAAAAGAAAGAAAACAGCTGTTGGATAAATATATTCCCAATTTATTAAATATTTACTTTTCACCTTGCGCCGAGGTAATAGTTATTTATTCACAAGGCGATAACTAGTTACGAAAATAAAATATACAATACCCTATCTTATAAATAATTTATAAAACACCTTTTAATACAAAAATATATAATTGTAACCGTAACCAAATGCTGAATAGTTTTACAGTTTCAGACAGTACATACCAAACAATATCGTTTTGTTTTCTATAGTTAACTGTGTGTTGATTATGCAAGAGGCGTGTTATAAGTTTGACGTGTGTACATGGTGTTTTATAAATACCCAACAAAAAAGAAAATCGAAAATTAAGAAGATTTTAGATTAATGCGCATTCTATTCTAAATATGTCAAGCATGTCACGTTAATTACATGAAACTTTAATTTTGAAAGATGCCAAACCGTGTGACTGATTACTAGAGTTTATTTTTACTGATGATTTTTTTTATTGGGTATTTATAAAATACGTTTCTGTCTTTGGCATCGTAGTTTCCAAACGAACGGACCAAATTTGATGCGTTTTTTTGACGTGATCGTTTATGCTCTATGTATGACGGTGTGATAAAAAAAATATAATTTTAGAATTATAAGCATCGGTTGACTATAAATTGATAAAATTGGGGTTAATTAGTATAGCATAAGAAATGGTTTCTATAACATAATTAGTTACAAATCAAGATTGGATTAAAAACCTAAACAAACTACCATAATTAGTTATTAGCCAAAAAATATAAAAACCCAAACAAACTACCCCAAGAAAATCTAAAATAATAAACTCACAGTATATTTCCTTTATTTTTCTAACAATTTATTCAAATTAATAATGAAACAATAAACAAAAATCAAATAACATTTAAATACACGGTTTTTACAGAGGGCTATAAAATATGAGGCGCAAAAGAAACGTTTGCGCCTAACATCCAATTTTATTTAATAATCTTCCACTAACAATTATACTAAATTAAATCTATTAACTATGATAAACAATGAGTGGGCAGTAGCAGTTTCCGTTATCAGGGGTTAAATCCACATAATTATGGTAGTATTCAGGCTCACAATCTTCAGTTATATCTGAAAACATTTCATTAAGTTATAAGCATACATTTATTATCACAGGGATGTCCTTTAGAATTGATTTATCAATGTATGCTATTATCTGTAACAATTTGTAGATAATTATTCTACTTAATAGAAATAATAAAAAAACCCCTGTAACCCATATCCCTGTAATAATAAACAAATGATTATATTGTATATGTATATATATAGTCCTTTGTCAACAACAGTGAATGTGAAAACAGTTTAAAATTATATTTATCTGTGCCATCGTTGCGTGTACTATTGAAATAAATAGTAGTATATTGAGTTTTACTAATAAAAAATATTATACTTAGAAACTTCATTTTAACATTTATGCTAACCTTATAAAGGTAAATTCTAAAAAAAAGATTTATCTTAAAAAAATGTTTTACTACAAATTAATATAAATAAAAATAAAAAGGCACACAAAACGACATTTTGTAAAATAAAATTTTGTTTAGACACCTATACTACCTACTACGGTGTAAATTAGCCCCAAAATAACTTTTATGTCAATATTACAAAACGCGACTCAAACTCTGGTCTATGCTTAAGTAGCAGTCGTCATTGTTATTTTGATACTGAGACAAAGAGGCAATCAAAACTTAAGTACAGCTCAAGACTTGAGTCTCCTCCTACTATATGGGCCTTAGAATGCAATGAATGTAGCATCAATGAATGGTTTTGGAACTACAAGACGCTTTACCAACCCCGACAGGAGGTAAAAGCGTGATGTATGATATGGTACTAGTTACCTGGCACACACTCGCAGTTGGTGTCACCTTCGTTACAAAACAACAGCTCTTCTTCTCCACACTTCTTGTAGTGTCGACCTGGATATGGAGACATTGTTAATACAACAATATATTAGTAGTTAGATTAGGTGACTAAAGGATGATGGGCATTTTGGTATCGGTATTAGAATGGAACTTGGTACCGGCTCCAATTGAAATAAGTGATTCATCGTTACAAAGGTAATTTTCTGTATAATAAGTATAACTGAAGCATTAGTCCTGATTTATTGTCCAATAAGAGTAATCCTGCCTTGAAAGTTATTTATTTTTTATCATTTATTCATTTTTCCGCGACATTATTCTTCCTTTTAAGCAAAGTATTTTCATTAGTTATATTAATTATAAATAATCATCATTTTATTACGCATTAAATGAAAAAACCAACTTTCAACTTATTTTATTTACTGAGAGAATAAACAACCAATAATTATAATTTAGTGATGTTCATTTATAATTAATATAATAAACAAAAATACTATGCCAAAATGAAGAATAATTTTTTGGCATAGTATTTTTGGATT
This sequence comes from Aproaerema taeniolella, assembly GCA_949987775.1. Taxonomy (NCBI): domain Eukaryota; kingdom Metazoa; phylum Arthropoda; class Insecta; order Lepidoptera; family Gelechiidae; genus Aproaerema; species Aproaerema taeniolella. The sequence goes on along the minus strand of OX465249.1, from coordinate 21,456,554 downwards.
ACTCTAATTGGACAATGAATCAGGACTAGCTCTTCGGTTATTCTTATTCTACGGAAAATTACCTTTTTAACGATGTATCATTTATTTCAATAGGTGCCGATACCAAGTTCCATGTTGATGTGCCTATCCTCCTTTGGTAGCAAAACTTCAGAGGGTAGTTCTCATGAAACTGAACAGCTTTTCCTGACAAAACTAAGATAAAATTTGGTGGATTTAAAACAATGACTCTATAAGGATAGTCAATATTTGAAGGTATCATACAGGAGTTGTAGTCCTAAATAAAAGAGTCGAACGAAATTCTCAATGTTCTTGCAATTTCATCAATATAAGTATATAGTTTTGCCGCTGCCTCTTGATCGTCAGATCCTGGGATCGATTCCCAGTCGGGGCAAATATTTGTGTGAAAAGCATATGTTTGTTCTCGGGTCATGGGTGTTCGTGTCTGTATTTATGTGTATTCCAAGGAACCCACGACACTAGGGAAAACCTTAGAGTGGGCAACTTTTACTATGGGAACATTAGTGAAATTTTAAAAAAATTTGACTCTCCATACAAATTGTCCGGCGCAGCTAGTGAACTTTGTATGGGAAGTTGAATTTTTTTTTTCGAAATTTCACTAGTGTTCCCATAGTAAAAGTTGCTCGACGGGAGATCAACCATTAAAATTTCAGGTTGTATAAAATTCTCGTGTCGCGGTGTTTGTTGCCAAACTCCTCCGAAAAGGCTGGACCGATTTTTATTGAGTAGGTCTGAGAATCGGAGAAAATCTATTTTCTATTTTTCGAAATCTACCGGGACAGTTCCCACGGTAACGAAGTCGCGGGCGGACAGCTAGTAATCATATAAAATTCACGTACCATGTTTGCACATAATGTAACAGGGATATCTTTCATTTACCACTTTGTAATGCACCAGTCTTCGAGGCGGTAGACACTCCACTGAAAATAAATGCGAAAATTCACAGTCATTAGAAAAAATACACTTCTTTATTATAAATTACGAATGCCACTAAATTTTAGGCTATGCAATACAAAAAAAGGTTATGCCATGTAAGCTGGGTCCATATTTTGTGATTTTCTAAATCTTACCATTTAGATATTTAGCTTGAACCTCTGTAAAATAAAATATTGTACTAATAAATAACACAGAAACTGATATACTTGTCATAATTACTGCGTACATTGAGACCTGATCACTAAATAAGTAAAATTCGATGCAATCCCAATAATTTATAGCTACATTATACTTATTGATAACTATTGTTTAAGTATATAAGAATGTAGGTACCTAATGAAAAATCGAACGCATGCCTAACAAAGAAAATGTCACGACTAAAAATGGTTTCATTGTTTTTTGATCAATAGATAAAAGAAACAATAAAATACATAGTTCTAAATGTTATTGAAAATGTAATTTACTTAGAAAATGCAGTGAAAGCCCAGTTGATAAGGAGACAGACTCGTAACCGGAACGATGCGGGTTCAAATCCTGGGGGCTTAGACAAGGCGACATTTCTGTCGATCGATTCTATTTCTACATTCGTAAACGCCGTGGCGTTTTCAAATTTTCTAATGCGTGATCATGCGTGATACGCTCGGCTCTATGGTTTTTCTACAATTCGAGTGTCAAATTTCGTTTGACACGTGACGGTTCTTGCGCATCTGAGTGAGGTAGAAAGAAAAAAGCTACATAGCGTCCATAAGAGCGTCTTTTTCTTTCTCATATACTTCATCTTAAACAAAAAGTAAAAAAACAGTAGTTACCGCAGCATAGACATATAGAAAATAGTAAAATTATGTTTTGAAATGTTTGCGCATATAGGTTAATAGAAAGAGACAAAGCTAGAGGAGCTTTTTTATTCTTTCTCAAATACTATAACTTAAATAAAAACCAAAAAAAAACGGCATTTTGTCGAATGCGTGGAACAAAAATTGCTAGCCAAGCAGCTCTTTTTGACAATCGCTATAGAAAGTTAGCGCTTCTATCAATAGAAACTTGATAGAAACGCTGCAGAAAACTAGCATTCACTGAAACCCTGCAGAAAACGAGTAAAAAACGTAAATTATTTGTATAAAACGAAACAAAATGGTTGATTTAGATACAGAGGCAACGATTAAATTTTATCTAAGATTATATAAACTCATATTTTCGGTAATTAAATAGATAGTGCCAAATAGTCGGGTAATTATTATTTAGTACTAGCTAGGGCTGTCCGCCCGCGACTTCGTTTCTGAACGTGACATTAAGGAACACAACAAAAAAAGGAAACATCCAAATCGATCAAGCCGTTCTCAAGTTATATCATAACTAGAAGAAAAAGGGTGTTCTTTTTTTATTATTATAAGATGGGTCAACTCTTGACCTCAATCTTGACCAAGGTCATAGATAAGGTAGAGGATGGAGCGAGTTAACCCAGAAAAAGCCTATCAAGGCATTGGTACTTCTACGCACCGATGGAACACAGCAAGCTGTTTGGCGTCGGACTTCGGTAGGAGGGTGGTCGCGAAACAGACTGCCCTTCACAGAGCCTACCACACCGCATGAGACCATAGGACGCCACCTCAGATTCAGAACAAATTGAGGTGTCGTTGTCTGGGGCAGATTAATAGGAGGCAGGTCTCATTTGTGTTTCCTTAGTCGGCTCTTACGACACCCACGGAAAGAAATTAGGTGGTGTTATTCTCAAGCAACCACCACACGGCTACCGACTTCAAAAAAGGAGGTTCTATGTTCGACTGTATGTATCTTTTTGTATATTTACACTAGCATCCCACTCGTGACTTCGTTCCCGTGAGAATTCGGGAAAATTATGTAGCCTATGTTACTCAGGGATAATGTAGCATCCTAATGGTGAAAGAATTTTCAAAATCGGTCCAGTCGTTTCGGAGTCGGAGCCTATTCGTTACATACAAAAATACAAATTTTTCCTCTTAATAATATTTGTATAGATATATATATATTAAGTTTCAATTGTAATGGTTAGGTATTCTTAGATAAATAAACTATTAAGTATAATGATAATTATATAATTAATTATAATATTAATACAAGTTGACAACATTTTTCAAAATAAATTCTAACAATACATTAAAATTAAATTAAATGTCACAACTTAAAACTAATAAAATTAAATTTAAAACACAAAGTTCAAGTTAAAATCCGGCTCGAGTCTCACCCGGAGCAAAGGTACCCATCACGCTCGCAGCGTTACCGCCGCGTTGAATCGCGATGGAGAGTCTTTGGACCAGGAAAGACCCGGCGCGCGGATCAGCCCCTCTGTCCGTTAATCATTTGCCGGTATCCCTGACAAACGCCTTGGCCTATCTGCCCTAGGGTCCCGCGGCCTCAAACGCGACGGGTAGAAAGGTATAAGTGGCTTTCTTAGCCGCGTATTTAACAGTATATTAATTAATGTATTAATATTTTTTTTAACCAGCCCATATATATATGTACTTATTACGTCCCCACCGAGGGGCACGGGCCCCCCTTCGAAACACGAAGGGGATTTAGGCCACCACTCTGAACCAATGCTCGTCTTTAGAAAATTTCGTACTTATTACGTCCCCACCGAGAGGCACGGGCCTCCCTTCGAAACACGAAGGGGATTTAGGCCACCACGCTGAACCAATGCTAGTCTTTCGAAAATTTTCTTGGACGGGTGGGTTTCATCACGATGTTTTCCTTCATCGTTGAGCAAGTGATAATTAGCAATCCGTTCATAAATCCGAAAAGACGAATTTAGTGGTACAGGTCCGCATTAGGATTTGAACCTACGACCTTCGGATTACAAGTCTGCTAATTACCAACTGGGCTATCACCGTCTATAATTAATATTATTTTAATTTTGATCTAGCCAAATTTTAATTATTTTTTTAAAGATGAAATATGATTTAATTTTACTAGTTATACCTAAATTTAATAAAATAATATAAAAATGAGTAACAAAAGATTAAAGTAAAGGTATTCTGTGGTAAACTATGTGTGCTCTGATCACTTCGGAGCCACCATAGGTGCAGGAAACGTAGGAAGACTGACCTAGGCTAGATTGACCTACCAAAAATAAAAGGATCGAGCTATCATAGCGCAACAGCTCCAAAGTTCGAAGATAGATGGACACTGGGACTTTCGTCTTCTCCAAAATGTCACCCATGTATTTTAAAAATGTATTGTGGCAAGCTGTACAGCGGCCAGCGTATCAGGTTACTCCATTTTCGTTGCAAAACCGCTCTTATCGCAACAGCAAAGAGTGCACGCGTGATATGTGGCCAAAGAGTGATATGCGGCCCTCCGTACATACGGTAACCACCTCTTAAAAAAGTTTCGTTTCTTTTTACACTTCAAAGATTAAATTGAGAAATTATATTAGGAATCTAAGCTAAGAAAAGTTATTTATGTGAAAGTAATTTTAATGAGGAATTATCTGGGCCAGCTTTGAAGAAAATTCCATAAAAGGCGCTGTCAACTACTCGGCTGTATGGAGTTCAATTTTACTTTAGTGATATCGAAATATATATTTTTTAAACCGGTCAAGTGCGAGTCGGACTCGCGCACGAAGGGTTCCGTACCATTATCTATAACAACGGCAAAAAAATCACGTTTGTTGTATGCAAGAAACGGTAGAAAACTTATGGGACGCAAGTCCTTAAAATCCGAAGGATTGTCTACCTTGGGCAGAGGAGTAACAATGGCTGCTTTCCACAACAAGGGAACAACTCCTGATATTATAGATCTATTTACTATGGCCGTTAAAATAGTGAGTGTCCGAGGTAGCGTGAGCAGAATCATCTCTCTGCAAATTTTGTCTATTCCAGTAGCTTTCGATTTAAGCTTCACTTTCTTCAACCGGTAAAAGTGTCATTGCGGATTTTCCAAATTTTTGAAACACGAAATACGTGAGTTCTGATAGAGAAACCAAAGAAGATCCAGGAACGTCTAAAAATTTATTATTTATCTTATCGGGATTACTAAGGAAATGAGGTAAGCAATTATATTTATTAGAAACAATAAAAAAATCTTTCAGATTTTTCCAAAATGTTTTTGGATTATCAAAACTACATCATCTGTGAAAATTTCAACTGATACAGCCTGGTGATAGACAGACAAACGGACAGCGGAGTCTTAGTAATAGGGTTCAGTTTTTATCTTTTGGGTACGGAACCCTAATTTTTTTTGAACACTAAGGTTTTTTAAGGTTTTTTGTTTTATGGTTTACAAATCTAATTACCAGAAACAAACCTTTAATAATATGTTAGAGCCAGATAGCAATAATTTTAATTAATGTCTCTTTCCTGTAATTCCTTTTAGTTTTTATTAGCTGTATGGCTCTCTACTTTGCCTATCGTAATAGATAAAAGAAAACTACTACTATACTATATGAATCAAGGCTTACAGTTCGTTTTTTTAAGCATTAGAAATATATTTTTAAATCTAATTTTATTTATTTAGGGTTTTATGAAATGTCCCCTCATACAAAATACAAAGTAGTTTATTCAGATAATGTTACAATTTAAAAACAGGAAATTAGAAATGACAATAACAATTTTTATGTAACATTTTGCACGATTATTTTAAAAGATTTGCCTTGATTCCCACACTAGGCTAGGCTTGTTTCGTGGGTAATCAAATGTGCCGATTACCAGTCCAATTTCATCGTAACACTCATAGAGGAAACTTAGCCTAGAACCAAAATTAATCCCTCGCTTCTAATTTTTTTTTTATATAAACAGATAAGCATCTTGGCCAAACCAGATTCTGGAAGGTCCAAGATGCTGTTCACCATGCCGATATTGGGGCTACGTATAACAAGATGCGTTCTCATCGCTTTACTCCGACCACACTCCATTGTAATTGTAACACGATATATGTCTTCAACTCTAAGGTAGCAATTTGGAGAAGTTACCTTACGCATCATATGACCGAACCTATTCAATGGAATAGTTTCGATCATATGATGCGTAACAATCACTAAATCCTGGCGATCCAACTCACACGGGTTAAACCACAGGAACCTTGGAAGATTAGATTGGATGGTCTTATACCATATGCCTTTCGTAAGCGACCTTTCGTCAAAGTATTCTGCCCATCTCTTAAAACAATTATCCCGAACTTTACCAATCACTTCCGTAAACCATGACACATAGTGAAATGGGATCCCTTTATAGACAGCATCCTTTGCCAAAAGGTCTACTTCGTCGTTCCCTACAACACCCGTGTGAGATGGAATCCACTGAACTACAACAAGCCTTTTAGACGATAACAATTTCAGAATAATTTTAATAATCGAAAATGCCAATGGAATGCCACGAAAAGGAAATGTGCACCGACTAAGGCATTGCACCGTACTTTTTGAATTCGTGAAGATCACAAAATTGTCATGAGGAACACTCTCTATGTACGACAGCGCCTCAAAGATTGCAATCACTTCTAAAGCCTTAATAGAAATGCCGGAGTCAATACAAAACATCATATAATCCTTTGTTTGCCAATCTAAAAATGCAGCACCATTTTCCCTAGATCCGATTTTGATCCATCTGTAAAAAAATGTTGTAAGAATTAGAATAGGTCCCACACAATGCATCCATGCAAACCGACTTCAACTAAGCACTCGTATATGCAGACTTTGGCTTAAGCATCCCACCTATTTCACGTTTTAAAACATTTGTTCGGTCTATACTGGTAACCCACATTTCCAAAGAAAGCATTCCAATCACGTTACTGGTATAAACAGGCACAGGTGAGACATTCTCACAAATATCAATCAAAAGTGGCTTGTTTTTCCAAAAAGAAGCTTCCGAAGAATTTGAAAGTTCTATAATTTCACTCAACATATTTTCAGTAAACAACTTACATCTCAACCAAAATCTGCCTGCAAGATACCGCCGACGTATGAATAAAGGAGGTAAAGAAAGCTCAGCCTCCATAACATGAATTGGCGTGCTCTTAATAAATCCACCAATCACACGTAAACAAGCATTCTGAACCATACTTAACTGTCTCAAACGAGACATTGCACTATAAGAATATAAGAAACTGGCATAAACTAATCGACTCCGAACAATTGCTATGTATATTATGTATAAGCGTCTAAGCTGAGTAGGATGAATTCCAAAACCAGAGCCAGCAAGCGCTCTAAACACGTTCACATACTTTAGAGCCTTTTCTTTAATTTCATTGATATGCTTACTCCACCTTAAACCTTTATCCAGCCAAAGTCCCAAGTATTTAACCGCATCCACTCCTGGCAAGGGCTGATTGTGAAACTTGATATCGACATGCTCTTTTTTAAACCCACTTTTAAATAAACACATTTTACTTTTACTTGGAGATATTTCTAGACCAATTTCAAACAATAAATAACTTTTTAATCAATTCAACGATTCTTGGATCTTCACCTCGCCTTCAGAAGCAAACTTGCAGTAGCAGTAAACCACAAAATCATCAGCGTAATGGGAAATAAATATATTCCTTTTAATAAGCATTAGAAATCATGTAAATATAAACAAAGACTCATTGGTAGTAAACATTTTTTTACAAACAAAAAACAAATTAAAGAGTTGAAATAAAATTATCGAAAGGCCCAAACTGTGCCACTAATAATATCTTTTTGTTTTACTCTACAAAAATTATACACCAGTCATATTTAACACGAGTAATGTCTAAACCAACACACTAACGGCTAATTCTGATTTTAATATATGTTGTTAGGACCACTTTCCAGTATACAAGTTTGCAGCTTCGAAAGACCTGTGCTAATTTTGCAGCACTCGAAAAACCGCGAAATTTTCGCATTTTTTTTAGTATTCTCAATATTAATTCTAAAGTATACGTTTAAAATTAAAATTTAAACTTTTTTTAAAGAAGAACAAAATCGTATGTATGTATTTAAATCCTTTAATGTATGTTTATTATGCACCTATTTCATGTAATCTTGACTTGTTTTAAGTGGCATCCTGAATGTCCTATAAAATAAAGTTTTTTCTATTCTATTCTATTCTATGACTTTTAATAATTGCTCTGAATATTGAGCGGAGAAAAAGTTTAACATTGCTAAACAGCATTTTTTTCAAGACAACCGGAGAAGAGAAACAAAGAAGAGAAAAAACTAACTCTAGATATTCAACCTGAGCTGCCAATTATTATGGTCTGTGTCTTGCTGGGATTTACTGAAGGCCAAAAGAGGTTTAAAGCAAGATCACTATTGGTGGTAACTATAGCATCAGCTAGATTGGCCAGAGACGCCTGAGTGTAGATTTGTAGGTCGTCTGCATACATGTGATAAGTAGGAAGAAGAGAGTGAGGATGTGATAGAGCTGATAAAGATGGCAAAGAGAAGAGGAGACAGCACGCCACCTTGCGGAACGCCAGAAGCGATATCGCACTACGACGACACAGAGTCGTCGATGCGAATTCACTGCCGTCGTCCGTGCAGGTAACTTTGAAACCAAGTACTTAATCACTGTCGGCGATAAATTAGGTGAATCCAGCAACCATAGTAGAATGTCAGTAGTCAACGGTATTGAACGCGTTGCTAATGTCAAGAAGTGTAAGAACTATTAGGTGTCGGTTCTCCATTCCCGAACGAATGTCGTCAGACCGCGAAAATGGACTCTGACTTAGTTTTAACAAATAAAATAGGTATAACAACAAATGGAATTTTATGTTTGCAACCTCTGCTTGTGTGATTCTTTATGACACTTGTCACAAAATTTGACATTCGTGTTCGCCAGAACTGTCAAATCACGCATTCGTCACAGCGTTTTATTTGTACGCGTAAGCTTGTCTACGAATTGACAACACAAATCTTCATAGCGAAAGCGAATGTAGAAAACAAAATTGTATTTTTTTATTGTATTTGGAGTTTATGGCCTCGTTACAAGACCTCTGGCCCAGAAATGAAGATTTGCTTATTACTTTTGGAAATATTTTCGAGCATGGAAACAAGTCGTTTTGGCATCTACTTGTAATAACCTTATTTCTTCTATGTCTATGACTTGTAATCTTAATTACAAAAGTAGGGGAAAATACCCTTTCTACAGCTGGCGCCAAACTCTAGCAAGCTCACTTAATTATCTGTATGTATCTATAAAAATGAATCACTAAATCCGTTGCTAAGCGCAAAACTCGAGAACGCCTAGACCTATTTGTATGATTTTTTTTTGTTGTGTTCCTTATTATCACGACCAGGTTTATATTTAAAAAAAAAAGGAAAATCCACCGTGACAATTCCAACGAAAACGAAGTCGCGGGCGGACAGATAGTAGATTAAACATAAGCGGTATTAATGTAAACAAATATCCTGTTATTTTTTTGCAAAAACTAAACACCGCTTTTAATACTAGCACTTTTAATATGTACCTATACATTTGTATATATTCAATAGAAATTCTAGTAGATACATAATATTTTGTTACTTTAGGTATTTCTTGACCATCAAGATGACTGATGCTTTGACATGACTTTGTCATGACATGACAGCTGTAAAATATTTAATAACTTCTATTAGTATTCTTCATTTGTTTTTTGAAACCTTTGTGGGTACCAGTTGCATTGTATGTATGTCGCTAGCTAGACCAATGTTATGGCCAATTAAGTGAAAAATCCAATCCTTTCTAGAAAATAACGCGAAGAAATTGCAGACAATGGTAATTTTTTTGCTCGAACACAGTATTAACATGGATTCTTTGGATGACAAAAGCGAAACTTCTACTGCAACTAGTATTATCGCGATTACACGAATACGGCTTAGCATTAAACGTAAATACGTGCGAATTCGGCCAACACGAAATCAACTTCCTTGGTTATAAAGTGACAAGTGAAGGGATAGCACCGACTGCGGAGAAAGTCGAAATTATTTCAAAATATAAAAAACCAACATTGAAGGCACACGCATTGGACTGTACAGACAGCGCACTCAAGCGTATTATTTCTCCCCTACTCGATTTTACCATCGTCCAACGCTGGGACAACACTCCCACACCTTTATTTAATACTAGTTTTCCCCCCGCGGCTGCACTTGCGTGGAACACAAGTATTCATACATACACAAATCTTATAAATCCAGATTCTCAGACCAACCCAATATGCACACATTTCATAAAAATCGGAGTTTAGTAACATACATCGGGACACAAGAATTTTATGTATTAGATTTAGTAAATTTTTTTTGAAATCAAATGCAGGGTGTCCAAAAAATTGTGTCAAGTGGAAGTCCTGAGGTAGAACACCCTTTGGAGCATCCGAAACACCCCCACGTAGGTATGTTTCGCGACTTTTTATAGTTTTCGAGTTATTTTAATTTTTTGAGGAATTTTTTCAGACAAGTCATTTTTTCATTCGTGTTCATACTTATTTGGCCTAAGTCATGAGCATCTTAAGATACTTCCAATCAATCTTATTGCAGTACATTAAGGACGCTATTGTCAAACTTCTCGTGCTCTTTACTGTAAAGACAGGGTTCCCTCTCGGTAGGTGGGTAGATATAACAGGTATAAGTTAAGAAATACACCACCGAAAAATAAAACGGATAGGTTTATTGACGTGTCGTTGAGTCGTCATGTTAATAAAAATAATAATAATCGTTTCACACTCAAAGGTCCACACTAAGCTCTTTCTTATGTTGTGGGTCCCTTTTGGAACATACACAAAGAGTTGCCCCCACTGGGAATCGAACCCAGGACCCGTCGATCAAGAGGAAGCGATAAGCCTACTTTTGACCCAACGTATAAAAAAATAATAAACATTGTATGTTTGCGTGGTGGCTGGAGACAGGGCAGGAGGTGGCTGCAAATGGGGCACAGAAAGCTAGAGATCTGGAGCCTCTTGTCTTTTTGTTAATTTCACCAAAACAATGAGTTCGACGTTAGTTTTATTTTATTTTATTGTATATGAATAAAAAGACTTTGTTTTATGATATTACATCCGAATGAACACTTATTTTACAATCTTTCTAGTATTTTTTGTTTATTGTTTGGAGAGATGGGGGATTTTCCAGTAATTCATCCCTTGTAGGATCCTTGTTCATCCCTGAACACTGTTAATACAAAATTTTTCAAGAGGAACTTAAGGCAGCTGATTGACTCTGCTTTTGAAGAACAGATGTTGGTGTTCAAAGGCAAATTGGCTGTTAATCCTGGAACAGAAGAACATGCATTTTATAAAATTAATAATATTATTATTGAGTAAGGTTCTGACAGAGTCAAAAACTCTGTAGGTAAATAATAAATATTCTTTCTTCATACAAACTGTTTATCTGAACCTCATACCTATTTATGATTACCTACTTATATGTATTATGTTTTATTTTGTAACTATTGAAACGATTTTGATGAAACATGCACTGTTCCTAAGTTGGGAATAACGCATAATAGTATAGATATGCTCGGACATTCATACATACATACACTTATGTGGAGCACTAATATTAGACTAACATATACCAACAAAAACCTTCTTTTTATGGAGTTGGTTTAAAACAATGATTTGAAAATCTAAAACACATAGGGTTTATGGAAATTGGAAAGTTATAGTTAGATAAATACACCTACTAAAATATATTGCTAAAACTTACTTTTTTTTGAGATCTTTCTTGCAGAGTTATCAAAAGTAAATATTTTATAGCTAAAATAGTTGAGGGCATCATAACACTTGTTTAATTATTGCAGCAGATCTTTTTCCTGTGCGTTTATTGTTGGTTTGATACGATGTTATTGTCACACAACTTTAAGCTCCAAGTGCCTGAAAAAGCCAAATTTGTTTAAAGTAAAGGGATGTACGCAGGCACAGACACGTACACACATTACTATTTAATAATATCTTAATGAATTTCAGTAAATAACTACTGTAATTCATTCAGGTCGTAAACTCACCCTTGTTTATTAAATTATGTTCCCAACACATATTTTGACTCTTTCCTTATCTTCTTTCACATTTATGCTCTCATTTTTGTTAAGGTAAGTCGGTCAGTGGGTTTTTTTCGGAGCGGAATCTTGTAATCTTCATAAAAAAACAACTTTATTTTATCAAAATAAAAATGTAAACAAATGTAAATGACATAGCGAAACCAAGCGTCAAAAGTACGCATAAACGCCCATCGATAGATAGCGCATGGCTAGCAATTTCTTAATCTATGGAGGCTCATGACGTTACTTTTCTACAGTGTCCGTCATTCCCATAAATTTTCAACTTTCTATTCGTTTTCTACAGTCGCTGTCAAAGCAGCTTGTCTAGGTACCCTGGTACTAAATTCGTCTTTTCGGATATATCCGGATTTCTCATTAAACTTGCTCAGCTCAGACGTGCAGGTTTCGTTAAGAAAATTCATTTTCGAAAGGCGCGCGGTCCATCAACCTTCATTGGACCAGCGTGATGGACTATGGCCTAAATCCTTCAAGTTTCGAAGGGAGGCCTGTGCCCCTCGGTGGGGTGGTAAAAAATATATATTGAAAATCAGGTTACCACAAACTCTCAAATAGATAGAAAACTCTAATGCTTGAAGATAAAATTAAAAATCGATTAAATAAATTTGATAGTTTTGGATAGCATGATGTGTTGTTGTCTCTGTACTTTTAAAAAAATCATCCATTGCCAGATGTTTCATAATAAAACTTCACTTTTTGTAACTTTCTCATGCAGTCATACTTTGATCTTTTTTTTTATTATAAGATGAAGTGAGGGGTTTTCTACACAAGATCCAACCATATTTCTTTATCCTGAACCATATTTCTCCAATTCTCGTTTAAAATAACTATTTCAGTTTGATTCCAACTTTCTTGACATTTATTATGAGTGTGGACATATGTACAGTATCCCATTCTCAATTTTAAGAATCCCAGTCCAATTTCAGTTCCAGTTCCAGTCCAATTCCAGGTCCAGTTGTCCAGTTTCTTTGTATAATGCAGACCATCGCTACAAACTGCGCAATATGGTATACTATAACAGCGCTTATAAACTTTAAGGCTGCACTCCTTTTTTTTTAGCGAGCTCTTGTTACAGCATACATAAACATAAGCTACTTTCACATTATCATAAAGTCATGATCAAAAAGTTAGATTCAAAACAGAACCAGTCACAATTAGGTCACTAAACACAGTTTGAAATAGATCACTGAATGCCTCATCCGTATTTTGACGTAACAGTTGGGACCGGGCGCGCTTCGTCCGTTGTCCGGATATAGAACGCGTTTCCGGAGTTTCCAACGCTACGGGTTCCAGGATACTCCGGCATTGTATACAATATACAGAATATACAGTTCCATGCTGGACTGGGAGTAAAAGAAAAACATAGAATGTTCCAGCTGCCTACTCTTCCCAGGCATAAAGTAAAAGTCAGTAAGTGGGACGCGAGGGTTTTGCTGTATTGTGGGCAAAAGGCTGACCACCTCTCACCACTTACATCATATTTCAAATTCTAATCCATATCTAATAGCCCCTTAGAATTTATGTCAAACTTTGTATCAAGAGGTTTTAAAACCACTGATGCTCTACCTACCCAAATAGGGATTTTAGGCGTGAGCGAATGAATGAATGAAATAACAAAACTGAATGGCCGCTCTTCGTTGTTACAACTTTTTTCACAAATTTTTAGCGATGATTTTTGAATTTTTTGTAAAAGTTGCTTTTACTGACCTGTGTTTTTTAACCGTTTCAGTATTTAGATACCTTGTCTTCTTCAGACGGCGTTTTGTGCCGTTTAGAATTCGTGGTGCACTTGACCGTGATCCAGCGATTCAGTCCAATAGTTTTTGAGTAATTATACTCGTTTTTGAGTAAGTAGAGTACTTAAGTATAAGTATAAAAGTAGTGATAGCCCAGTTGGTGATGAGCCAGACTTGTAATCCGAAGGTCAGGGGTTCAAATCCTGATGTGGGCCTGTACCACTAAATTCGTCTTTGCGGATTTATGTACGGATTTCTAATTATCACTTGCTCAACGGTGAAGGAAAACATCGTGATAAAACCCGCCCATCCAAGAAAATTTTCTAAAGTCGAGGGGTCCACCAAGCCAGCATGGTAGACAATGGCCTAAATCCTCGAAACACGAAGGGAGGCCCATGCCCCTCGGTGGGGATGTATATGGGCTGGTAAAACAAAGTTTACTCGTTTCAAACAACCAAATCTTTCCTATATAAAAATATTTCCTATTTTTAAATCAAAATATTTGCAAATAATGTGCAATAATATTGTATATACTGTACTGTTTAATCATAATACTACTCCAGTCCGATGTTGCGTAAAAACTGAAATTTTCCGGTCACTTGACACTACTCTTATCGGAACTTTATTTCTATGGCCTGCGGTCCACTCGTTCATATATTTTATACCAGTTTTTTCCTCCCTGGCTTTCTATTTTCCTTTTTTTCGAGTAGAATCAAACGTCCCGTGTTTTTGTGATCCATTTCACTTCATAATTGGATACTCTTTGAGCTTTGTGTACGACTAATAATTGTTTAGTTTTTGTATTTTACATTCATTTGTTAGAAACATTAAACATTTCTAACAAATGAATGTAAAATACAAATTAACGAAAATAATTTATTCAAAGAGGTATAAAGTCTGTTAGTATGTAAACACATTTTTTCTCGAAGGTAGAAAGGCCTGTTAAATTTTCTTGAAATTTTGGCTCTTCGTAAAATAGTAATTGTTTTTCTTTTAGTTACATCATTTTCGTAATTCCTTGCGACAAGAAAAGTTAAAAGTCGACGGGTGTACAAGAAAGAATAAACCTCTGCAAAATTAATTATACTAGTAATAATTTTTCACGTTAAAAAAACGTATGAGTCACCGACTTCATTCCCAAAAACAGTTCGCATAAAGTAGATAACTAGTAATTTTAGCAGACTACAATGCCTATTAGCAGATAACCACAAACGAAAATGTCACTCATTTATTTAGATGATGTTCGTAGAGTTTTTTGTTTTTGTAGATTTTTTTAAAACCGCTAAATCATTTTCGATAAAATTTATGTATATTCTTTCGAACAAAAAAAGAATTTTGAAAATCAGTTCATAATTGGCGAAGAAATCGGCAAACCATACATGAAAAAAATACATAAAGTCGAACATAGAACCTCCTCCTTTTTTGAAGTCGGTTAATAATGAAGTAGAAACAATACGAATATAATACCGCGTTCATATTCTTTGCGCTACTTTTTACGCAAGGCGCTAACAAGAACTCTGCATAAGTGGTCCAAACAGTAGTGACTGATTGCTTAAATCACATAAATGGCTGTAGACCTAATGTCAAAAGTAATTTAATTAAAATACAGTAAATAGTAAAGTTTGATACGAGTTATGTAGAGATAATTGCAAACATCCATACGCACTGAAAAATTATGTTAAAACTTGGTTTTTCGACAGTCAAGTTTAATTGTAGTTTTGGTTTATTTCTTCTTCAAATACGAATATTATAGTCATCATAAGGTTATACAGTGGTGGTCATATAATTAAGAACGCTTATTTAAAGGGAAGATTTTTTCAAACTACTGAGTTTATTTAGTTCCATGTATTTTTTTGTATTTCTCTCGGTATCACAAAACTTTGCCATACTAATGGTTAATTCGTTGGTACACATGATTAGCCAAAAACTAAATAGATAAACTTTATGCATTCGATCCGAACCTAGTATTACTCCTTACTGGCTGGTCACATAATTAAGAACGCTGAAAATTTTATTTTTTATTCAAATTTAAATAGAGAACACTTCGTGGCTCTATGGTTGTAGGTCACTGTTTGTATCAATTTGGCGCCATTTAATTCTATAAAAGTTTTAAAAGTGATTGTTTTGTATTAAAACAATGGGAAAAAATAAAAGTTGTGATGAATCTACAAGGGAAGTGATAATAAAACTTCGTCAAAAGAATTGGTCGTATAAAAAGATAGCCGACCATCTGCAATGCTCCAAAACTATGGTTTTTCACGCTGTGAAGCATTTTGCTACTTATCAAACAACTTCAAATGTTATACGTGCACCTAAACAACGTAAGTCCTCTTGTCGAGACGATCGAAATATCATTCGCTTGGCAAAACAAAACCCTTTTAAAGGCTCGAATGACCTAAGAAAAGAATATTTTGGTGAAAACAACCCTTTAGCAATCTCAGCACGTACTATTCGAAGGCGTTTGGTAGAAGAAAAGTTGCACGGAAGGATAGCCAGGAAGGTGCCTATGTTGAAACAGTGCCATAGGCAAGCCCGGCTTGCATTCGCAAGAAAGTATGAAAACTGGACAGTAAGTCAGTGGAAAAATGTACTTTTTTCTGATGAGACAAAAATAAACAGGGTATGTTCGGATGGTAAACGATACGTACGACGCCCTCCGAACAAAGCATTCGACCCTAAGTACACAAAAGTGACATTAAAGCATGGTGGGGGAAATGTGAAAATTTGGGGGTGTTTTTCTGGACATGGGGTTGGACCTGTTAAGTTGATAGAGGGAAACATGGATCAATATCAATACAAAAATATACTGGAAGAAACAATGTTACCTTATGCTGAAGACGTGCTTCCTGTTATTTGGACATTTCAGCACGACAATGATCCCAAGCATACATTAAGGAATTTCTCAGGGCGCAATCAGTTTCGGTGTTAGATTGGCCAGCTAACAGCCCGGATCTCAACCCAATAGAGCATCTTTGGTGTGATGTCAAGAAAAAAGTTTCAAATCGACAATGTGGCAACTTAAGAGAGTTATTTGCTGCTTTTTTAGAAGAATGGAACGATATCTCTGTTGCCAAATGTCAAAAATTGATAGAGTCAATGCCTCGCGCGCCGGTGTAAAGCCGTAATTAAAAGCCGTGGTCATGCTACCAGCTATTAAATTTAGTTTAAAATTTTATAAATTGTTTGTTTTTCTTACGCACTTTCATTTAATGTGATTTAAATTATCTAAGTTTGTTATGGAAAAACTCTCAAGCAGTTTTATAAATCGTTCTTAATTATTTGTCCAGATTATTTACTATTTGTTTTTTGTTACTGTGTTTAATAAACTAAATTTATAAAAAAAATGGTAGAGGTTATATTTTATATTCCTAACACCTTTTGCTCTATTCATGTGGCTATTTCATAGCATAGCTAGTTACTTGTAAGATGGAACACATAACTAGATATGATGTGGTTAAGATAAATATTTTCTAGAACATTAAATCGTTCTTAATTATATGGCCACCACTGTATATAAGGTATTACGACAAGTTTTATTTCTTTTTTAAATATAATTAGGTACAGACAGCTTCAATAGTACAGAGTGTCTCAGAACGATCCGACTATTTCGAGAGTGAACGAAACGCAAATTAAGCGAATTGGCTGTATGTAGTGAGTGTCCTGTGCCTGATCCGTTCTTAAATTTTTAATTGCCGCCATGATTTACGCGGGAGAACATCGTTCGTTTTGTGTTCGTGCTTATTATGAAAACAATCGATCTCTGATTCGTGTTCGACGGTTATTCCGACTTCATTATGGATTGCGGAATATTGGGGAAGCACCGGAAACACTATTGGCGACACCCACCATGGCCGTCCACGAACTGCAAGAACACCGGAAAACATAGAGTTAGTTGCAAATTCAGTAAGGCAACAGCCTCGGGTCAGCGTCAGGAAGCGCGAGTCACAATTAGGACTATCTAGAGCGACGATTCACCGCATCATGCGATCTGATTTGCATCTTAAGGCATACAAAATTCAAATTGTGCAAGCTCTGAATGAAAACGATTACGTTACAAGACTCAATTATGTGAATGTAATGTTGGAGAGATTTAACAATTTTGACAACATTTTCTTTAGTGACGAAGCGCATTTCCACCTGGATGGTTATGTAAACCGCCAGAATTGTCGCTTTTGGGGAGAATCTAACCCAATGATGTTGCATCAACGCCCGTTGCATAGCCCCAAAGTAACCGTGTGGGTCGCTATGTCAGCAAACTGCATCATTGGGCCTTATTTTTTTGAGGACTACAGAGGCAGAGCAGTCACAGTAAATTCACCACGCTATATCAACATGATACGCAATTTTCTTGCTCCTCGACTGCAAGAATGTGAACATTACAATCAGTTGACATGGTTCCAGCAAGATGGAGCGACGGCTCATACCACTAACAATTCACTAGCAGCATTACACGAAATCTTCCCTGAAAAGGTCATTTCACGGAGGGGTGACATTGAGTGGCCGCCTCGAAGCCCCGATCTGACCCCACCAGATTTTTTTTATGGGGTTATCTTAAGAGCGTTGTCTACGAGGACAATCCACGAAATTTGGCACATTTAAAAAGAAATATCGAAGAAAAGATAAGCTTGATTTCTCGACAACTTCTAAGAAAAATCTTCCGTAATGTTCGTGAAAGATTCGAGGAATGCCGACAACTAAACGGACGCCATTTGAACAATGTCATTTTTAAAAAGTAAAATTTCATTATTTTTCTGTTTGATGGTATTAATAAATATTAGTTACAAAAAGTTTTTATTTTAACTATATAGCATTGTAATAGTTGGATCGTTCTGAGACACCCTGTATTTTTAGGAGTCCGGGGATTAGCCAGTATCACAGAAAGATACTCAAGAATTAATCTGTATCCCTTATTTATGTATTGATTGTCTGTTTTGTTGTCTGTTTCACTATGAAAATGACAAAGACGACTGCTACTTAAGTAAAGATTATAGTCTGAGTCGCGTTCTGTAATATGGACCTTAGACGCGAACACAGCCTTTTGACTGCAAACTGTTCTGTGTTAAATTGGCGGAAATCTAATACCACATTCAGAAGATACAGTCACGTAGATGCTGTAAGTTGACACGTGTAACCCGCCTTCTGCTTTCACGTTCTCCCTGTTTATCCCGCTTATATTAAACTACAGAATATAGGAACACAAACTATATCAGGAACACAGACCTATATCGAGATCTTGACGGTAAAAGTTTACCTACCTTACGTGTAAAAAGTTTGATCTACGGTCACAGTTTTGTCTGACTTAAGTCAGTCCACTTGAGACCTATGCCGTAAATGATAATCGATTTTAATCGGATCTACATTATTGTTTTACTAAATTAAACGCCTTTTAATCGTTTCCGCGCGGTCTTGATTTCCCATGACTGAATCTCGCTCGTGACGTCATTTTAGGTACGAAAAATTCGACACGCTAGGTTCTCATACAGTTTGAAGCGCTCCTTTCGTCTATCTTGATATAGGTCTGTGATCAGGAATGCTTGGAACGCTGGATGTTGCGGTGGTAACTTTCTATGTAAAGGATTCTAATAAATGACTTGCGAGGAAAAGCTCTCATATTTAGCAGGATTAATTAAATGCTTAAGTACACACGGCAGCACATCAAGCTATACATGTTGACCTTGACGTCGCCCTTATCTCCTTCGTA
Organism: Aproaerema taeniolella; assembly: GCA_949987775.1. Lineage (NCBI taxonomy): Eukaryota > Metazoa > Arthropoda > Insecta > Lepidoptera > Gelechiidae > Aproaerema > Aproaerema taeniolella. The sequence continues at coordinate 21,437,202 of OX465249.1, read as the reverse complement.
ACAGCGACGGCTTTTGTAGAGCAAATACAAAACTGACGTGCTGCTGTCTGGACTGTAACGCCTATTAACCTACCAAAAGTACGTTTGTTTGATTATAAAGTACTCAAAAAAACTCGTTTACCCCTTAGAAATTATTGGCATTTTGATACACCTAAAAACTTAAGAGTCAAAGTAAATACACCTAAAAACTTAACTTAAATGCATCATGAATCCGTTATTGTTGTTTTTTAAAATCAATTTTAATAAAATGTATACGAGACCACTTCAGCAGTATACTCTTTCAAACAAAAAAATAATTTTGAGAGTCGAGTGAAAAACATATAAAAAAAGTTGCAGTCGAATTGAGAACCTCCTCCTTTTTTGAAGTCGATTATAAAGAGAACGTGTCTCAAGTTTTTCGTGAACGATTTGCAGTTTCGAAAATTCGAAAATAAAAAACTTAAAATGAGAAATATCTCAAATAATAAATCTAGGAAAAAATTACGACTACATTTTTCCAGGCTTCTCTTCGTAATCGGAGACCCAGATCTTATTCAGCACACTTTTACAATAAACAGCAAAGAGGCGTAACTAAAACATAAACTCCAAGCCGTAAAACTGGACATTTAAATGTGAAAAACCCGCAGTTACTGCATAGAAGCTGCTTAAAACCACTAGGTTAGTGCTGCTAGACAGTGTTATCGACTAATTTAAGCACTTTTAGGCAGAAACAAAGTCGCTTCCCGCTGTCTGTCCTATGTATGCTTAGATCTGTAAAAACACAACGGACTTTGATGCGGTTTTTTTTAAGATAGAGTGATTCAAGAGTGAGTTTTATATGTATAATTCATTCCCGAAATTCTCACGGGAACGAAATGGGAAGCTAGTATAATTTATATTAGTAGGTGGGCCACGAACGCCAGATGAAGGTCCTGGTAAAGGATCGAAACTGTCGGCCCAATGCTGAGGCAGGGAACCTGATGGGTGACCAAAGTGGCAATTTATTACGAGCGTTTCCGTGCTTCGGCGGGCACGTTGAGCTGTCGGTCCCGGCTGTTGTCGATTGACCACAGTCGTTAAAACCAAGTCAAGAGGCCATTGTGCGGTTTGCAAACTCTGACACCAGGGTTAGCCAAGTTCGCCACATAGTGTTGACTATACCTACACGATAAGAAAAGTTATGAGAAAAGTTTACTCTTGACCTCAATCTTGACTAAACCAACCAAATAGATGACGTCGACGATGGAGCAAATTAACCCAGAAAATGCCTGTTAAGACACTGGTATTCCTACGCACCGACATAGTTTGGCGTTGGCCTTCGGTAAGAGGGTAGTTGCGCCCTTTATAGATCCTACCCACCACAATAGGACGCCTACACAAATTGAGGTGCCTATTAGGATGGATTGGATAGGACACAGGTCTAATTAATTTTTGTTTCCTTAGTCACCTCCTACGATACCCACGGAAAGAGACGGGATGTTTTTATTTTAAACTAATCACTACACGTGATCAAATATCGACTCTTTCCAGGGATACTGTAAAAGTCGTACTACAACGACCATGCAGGCAGGAGCTACACGACAGTATCCCACATGCTGTAGTTGCCATATCGCGTGATACCGCCAGTTGCAAATATTATGCGGATGATGGTAACGATGCGATAGGCAGATTCATCAAAGAAGCAGAGGCGGCAGGCAGGGGAAAAGTGGTCAATTACAACCTCAAAATGGCGAGACACAGCCGTCATAGATGCCTTGAGGTCTGAATGCAACAGCGAAGAACCATCACTCGTTTAAATAAAGTGGGAAACGAGGGTTTAAGTGTTATATTGTTGGCAAAAGGCTGACAATCTTTCACCGCTGTGCATCATTTCTCATCTTATAACCATTAGAATTTATGTCAAATGTGTCAAGTGATTCTGAACCACCGATGCTCTGTCTTCTTCTTACCAGCCCATATACGTCACCATCAAGGGGATTTAGGCCATAGGCCACCACGGTGGCCCAATGCGGGTTGGTGGACCGCTCGTCTTTCGAAAATGACTTTTCTTGGACGGGCGGGTTTCGTCACGATGTTTTCCTTCACCGTTGAGCAAGTGATAATTAGAAATCCGTACATAAATCCGAAAAGACAAAAGTGGTACAGGCCCGCACCAGAATTTGAACCCGCGACCTTCGGATTACAAGTCTTCACTGTGTTTGTATACAACGTGTTAATAAAAGAGCGCAAAATCTCAGACACTCCAACTTATTTTTACTATAAAAGAATTATGTAAATTATTAAATTTAATGTTCGCGGATTATTCACGAAGCTTTTTTTGTTTTCTTGTATTTGTTGCAAATTAAAAAGTCTTTGCTTTTACACGCTGATTGCAAGAATCCAATGTATGTAATGATTAAACACTGCGTAATTAAAATATTTTTTGGTTAAAATTTAACCCCTATTTTATTAGTGAAATCGATTCTTCTCTCGATTCGGAACAAACTAATTTTAGGTTTTGCGCTTTTTCATTAACACGTTGTATATCACTACATGGCGACAATAACCTGCGCAGATCAATCATTGCAAGTTGTGAGCACCCGAGTGGATGTGAGCAAATATCGCCACAAAGTAACCAAGCTTTGAATTTTAAAACGTCGACGTCGCTGCCTCACTACTGCAGCTGCAATCCAGCCACTTGTCACGTCTCGTATGAAACTGTCCCGCGTTGGCCAGGCTCCAAGCTCGCCGCTCGCCGCGACCGGTGCCAAATACTTGTAACACGGAATTTTTTACTGGCGAGATAAGTTATGACTTTGTTTCAGGACTATACTTGATGATATTTTAGGTTTTATTAGTTTATAAACTTGGATGCCTGATTTGTTAAGTAGATTGTAATTTATTTTACTAGAAAATAAACTTATCTAAACATAGGTTAATAAATATTCTTCAGTTTAATAAATAATTTCAGTTTAAATTTTAAACTGATCTCTGTGTTTAAGGAATTCTCGAAAAAGTATTTAACTCTTTTTTCAAATCAGCTGATTGCACAATTTATTTTAACATTTCGTGGGAAAGTTGTTTTGTTTCGCAAGCTAATCATATCTTACATTTTCGCTAACTAAAATAAAATAACCCAATAAATATAGTTTATTAGTCCATAAACAAAAAAAATAGCACACGCTTAAAACAACTAGCTTGATCATAAAATTTGATAATTTGAAAACATGTTAATTTATTGTACTAACTCTGGTATAAATTCAGTTTATAATGCACCACCTGATATACAATATTTTAGGGTACGCATTTCTGCTTCTATGCTGGACTACTCTGCCCAGGCATACTGTAAAAGACGTAAGTGGGACGCGAGGGTTTTGCTGTTTTATGGGCGAAAGGCTGACAACCTCTCACCACTCACATCATATTTTATCTTATAACCCAATTAATGTACGTCAAACGTGACATCAAGTCGTTTTAAAACCACTGATGCTCTGCCTACCTAAATGGGAATTAGGCGTGAGTGTATTTAAGTATGTACGCAGTTCTACCATGATTGGATTCCAAAAACACCAAAGCAAATAGGCAGTTATTAGTGAAAAGGATTTCGCAAAATAAACATAAATGCTTAGGTAACACCAAAACAAAGCTTTCTAACACAAAGCACTTTCAAAGAAAGGTAATCATCGTAAAGAGCTGCATTGTCCACATAACCACTGACCACTTACTCGACAGCTGTTAACTTGAAAGCAATACCGTGTAGACAGCAGGCAAGTGATGAGGCAAGTGCTGAGGCAAGTGCGCTGGAAAGCAATTACACATCAGAGAGTCTAGTTTTAAGTTGAGGTGGGTTTAGATTGGATATGTGAGGTGAATACTATTTTGCTTTATAGACTAAATTTTCAGGTTTATCTGTTCTATTTTATCATCTAAATTTTAATGACGAATAGAGTTTTAAAAAAATGTGACTGATGTGTCTGGTAAAAGGGGTCACTTTTAAGGTAGTCGTTTAGGGTGAAAATGTGACGTAACAAGCTACGTTATTCGCTCTTATTGACTTCCCTCAAAGTGGTTTTACTAGACACAGTCATAAATAGTTTTAATATTTGATAGTAACATCTTTAGAATCGTATTTTAGCACAAAGTTGACACCAGACCCTCTTTATAAGTAGTTGGGGCAAATACTTGTGTAAAAAGCAGATGTTTGTTCACGGGACATGGGTTTTTGTGTCTGTCTTAATGTTGTTCCGGGGGACCCACGACACAAGGGAAAACCTTAGTGTGGGTCTTTGAGTGTATATGAATGGAGTTATCGGCGACAGAATATTAGCGCCTGCACTTTTAGTTCAAGCATCGTGTTGAGTTGTCACTCTTTCTTCTGATATCTGTATCGTCATTTAATATTTTACTTCGTCCAATCTCTCTTGTTAGGTCTGCTAAGGGTCTGCTGTAAGAAATTTCTACCTAGAAATAAGCAGTGCCTGTTGTGTCGTCTCTCTCTTGTATGTTTATTTTTGTATGTCTATTGTGTACAATAAACAGTAAATAAATAAATAAATAAATAAATATTCTGCAACCATTTTAATTTCAAAAATTTCACTGTGAAAAAGTCCTAATTAAGTCTAAAACAGTCCTAACAAACAACGCGCCATACTCCAACACACCAGCCCTTTCGTCTCGAGAGCCGAGCCAGTTACCACGAGAACTCTCCACAATGTCGCACGTCACTCACTTGTTTACGGTGAGTCTCTTATAATTTTTCACTCTTTTTGTCCCCATTCGTGTGAAGTGAGTGTTATATAGCGTTTATTGTGGGGCTGATGTTGATTACTATTTAAGTGGAGTTTCTTTGGGTAAAATTTTACATACACACATCAACATGGTCTAGGGATATTGCAGGATTTTTCATACAAAAGAGGTCTGTTTGAAAAGCTGTAATAGCATACCCGAGATACGTGGAGGGCTATAATTTTCAGACGAGCAATTTCTAAACCTGAGTTTTCAATTGTAGTCAATAAATTTAGTTTTACTTGAAATTTGTGAAAACGTGACAAAATGAAAAAAAAAATTGCGTGAATTCGAGCATTTTCATGCAAAAAAAAATCATGCAAAATGTGCATTTTCGTTTTCGTTTCCGTCACGTTTTTACAAATTTCAAGTAAAACAAAATTTGTTGACTAGAATTGAAAATTCAAGTTTAGCACTTACTCGTCTGAAAATTATAGCCCTCCGTGTATCGCGAGTATGCTTTTATAGCTTCTCGAACAAGCCTGTTTTGTATGAAAAATCGTGCAATATCCCTAGACCGTGTTGATGTGTATATTCTAGAAACTATTTTGATACAAAAATAACATTCTTGGACATATACCACGAAAGATCAGAATTCAAAATCCCACCATGACATTTTTGATAGACGCAACTAAAATAGGGTTGATTTGGCCAATATTAAATGTAGAACTATTCGTGAAAATATATACATTCGCTCATGCCTGTATCCCATTTGAGTAGGCCAAGGCCACAGACAAAAAAAAACTGTGGGGTAAATTTATAACTATACACTGATTCTAGTTTTATAACAAAGCTGATTTTTTTCTAGAAAATCTATTTGTATGTTAAAAGTAAAATTTTTAAGTTTAAATGTTTCCTCCTTTCAGGTGTACATTTTGATCGCACAAACTCAAAGTCAACCGGAAAGTAGTTGGACTCCGATATCAAATGCTGACGTACTTCATCGTTTGAATCTTTACATTCCCAACCCAAACTTGACTTTCAATCAACGAATGAATACTGGATGGAGCCCGAAAACTTCACTTGATAGAGATTTTCTACACGATTTAAGAGACAATGCAATCAAATTGGTGAAACCGCAAGAACTACTTGGAAACTTTGCTGTGAAAGATGATGAAACCCGAAAAAAAACAAATGGTGAGTTATAGTATACATACATACACTCACGCCTATGGTCACTGATGGGATTATCAGATGGTGTATGATGTATAGTTGTGAGAGGTTGTCAACCACTCGCCCATGATATAAAAGAAAAACCCTCTAGTCCCAATAACTGAATTCGACAGTATGCCCGGGGAAGTGTTGGCAGCTGGCTCATTGTAAGATCTTCTTCCGCTCCAAGTCCAGCTTGGGAGTATACAACCAGCATATTTTAAAAATAATTATTCTGTCCTAAATTGTGCAAAATTGTGGAAATTTTTTATCAATATAACATAATGTTAAAATTTTCAGATACGAAACTACTTCTACAAAGTGTACCTCTAATAAAATCTAGAGGCTCGAATTTTTCAGAAAATAGACAAGCGAAAACCATAAGGAAAATAGATAATATTGAAAATTCAGTTAAAGAAAAGCAAGAAAAAGATAAAGAAGACGAACGGCGACTTGATTTAGATAAAACCACTTTCAAGCAAGATGAATCGCAATCTTACGAAGTGACAGAACAATCTGAAGTAGCTGAAGCTTTTAAATCTGCACAAAACTACATTCAAAACTCCGGTTACGTTTACAAACCACCCGAATATAAGAAAGAACAACCCAACTTGACACAAACGTTCCTAAATATTTTGGGTAAATACAGAATTGATCCCAAAGGCGAACTTGACAATTATAAAAAATCTCGAATGCCTAAAAAGCACGAACAAATCAAACCTCAAATAATTTACTTACCAATCCCAGCCAATTTATTGACTCAGTTCAATAATCATAATCATTTACCTGTAGATCCTCTAATTGCAGTATTTCTTTCCAACTACGGACATTATCTTCCAAATTCATATGGACTTCATAATAATTATAAGAATCTTTACGGCTACTTAGCATCAAATAATATCCACAATAACAAGCCCTTTGGACTCTACAAGATATTTTCTGATATTGATTCTTCCAGTTAATGAAGTGCAATAATTTGATAGCTTTAAAATTAATTTTAAATATTTTTATAGTGCTATTGGGTCATGTTTAAAATAATCGATCAAAAGTGTTTCATCTATACTAATATTATAAAGAAGAAAGATTTGATTGTTTGTTTGCATTGAATAGGCTCCGAAACTACTAGACCGATTTGAAAAATTCTTACACCATTAGAATGCTACTTTATCCCTGAGTAACATAGGCTACATAATTTTCCAGAATTCCCAAACGAACGAAGTCCCGAGCGGAATGCTAGTGCATTATAGATAAACAAAGTTATTAATAAGTACAACTTTCATTATTTAGTTAAGGCACCAGCCCTCCACAAATACTGCAGAAATATTTGTAAAATGTTTAATTATGCGTATTATTGTTGTTTGTGGTATGGTAGTAAATACATCAGTTCAGGTGCCTAGTTCAGACACAGGTATTATTAATATGTCTTATTATAATAATACCTCCACGGAGATAATATGTTTAAGATACATCAGACAAAATAATAATGAATCATTTATTCTCAGGCGACTAAGGCCCGTACATAAATACCTTAATACTAACATACATCATTAAATATAATAAAACTAAGTTAATAAAATGTGCGTGCCGATAAAACTTAAAAAGGAGTCCCAGCACGATATAGGGATTTACGTATATAAAGCGATAGCCCTTTATCCCACCTCGAACAAGAAAGTTCCCGTTTTAACCTAAAGGGCGTGTTTTTAAAGATATAAGGGCTTTTCCAACCCTTCGACTTGGAAATTAAGTGTAGTGGCGCCATCTGTTTTCGAGTATTTGAACTTCATTCAGAACAACGATTATTTGGGTTGCATTTCGAAAGGCGCTGCGAGCAATTTCAGCATGTGTAGAAATGGCGTGAAATTTAAAATTATTTGTTACTATAAGACACTGGACTAACACTTAGGCTACATAATTTTCGCCAAATTCCCACGGGAACGAAGTCCCGGGCAGAATGCTAGTGTAAAATATAATTAAAACGTAATAAAATTTTCAACTTATTTATTATTAATATGATTAGTCTTAAGTTTCCTTTATTAAAAAAAATGCTAAACACTCAAAGGCCCACACTAAGGTTTACCCTTGTATCGTAGGTCCCTTGGAACATACATAAAGACAGACACAAACACCCATGACCCGAGAACAAATATTTTACACAAAAATTTGCCCCGACTGGGATTTGAACCCAGGACCTGTCGATCAAGAGGCAGCGCCACTACCACTCAACCAAGCTGGCCGTCACTCTAGTATTGTCACTCTAGTTTTACAATAAACAATTTTAATTTTTTTGGTTCGATTAGATTAACTTTCTAATTATCTTTTTGTTCAGTTTTTTTTTTTAAACCCTAAAAGTTGTTCACATTTTTCCCTAATAACAGATAATTAGCCAAGTTAAGGTACAATTGTTCTTGAAGTAAGTGAGTCCTATAATTAAATTACTAATCGTCTTAACATAAATTTCTTGTAAGCTTCCCACAGGAATGGTCCAAATTAAAATCCAGTTGGACAGTCAGTCTTAATTTAGGAACTAATTTAATTACCGTATTTTAATTCACCAAATCCCAATCTAAATGCAAATACAGCCTTCAATAATGACAACAGAGACGGACCATTTTTTTTAGTCTGGGATATATTTTTTTTATTTGATTTTTAGGCACAAAAAACAAGTTTCAGACAATCAGTCAGTAAGAAACAAAAATTGCTGCAACAATTTTGAGTGTAACACTTAAATTTAAATAGTGTGCACAGCATCGAAAATAAGAACAGTGCATGTTTTGCCCACAATCTTGGTTGTGGAATTTGAAAAATCGAAAAACTGAGAAGACATTTTAGAAAGTTTGATTTTTGTTGTGACATTTGAAAAATGGGGTTCTTCATTTGAATAAGTTTAACTATAGGATTCTTGAAATACATACAAAACAGTTTAAAATCAAAGTTTTATAAAACGGGCAAGTGCGAGTCAGACTAGCGCACGAAGGGTTCCGTACCATTACCTATAAAACCGGCCAAGTGCGAGTCGGCCTCTGTAAAAACCAAAATGACGTTTGTTGTATGGGAGCCCCCTTAAATATTTAATTTACTCTACTTTTTAGTATTTATTGTTATAGCAGCAACCGAAATACATCATGTGTAAAAATTTCAGCTGTTTAACTATCACGGTTCATGAGTTACAGCCTCGGACTGACTTATCTACAAAAACGTGCAAAAAAATCACGTTTTTTGTTAAATATTTATTTTATTCTGGTTTTAGTATTTGTTGTTATAGGGCACATAGAAATACATCATCTGCGAAAATTTCAACTGGTCCGACAGACGGACAGACGGACGGACGGACGGACACCGGAGCCTTAGTAAAAGGGTCCCGTTTTTTCCTTTGGGTACGGAACCCTAAAAATTATAAATAATCTCCTAGTATTAACCATATCAAAGTACGTATTCTATAAAAATAATTTTGAAAAAATTGATAGCTGTTTTAAACCCGAGAGGTTGAAAGAGAGATACCTAAAGCCCTGTATATTTCTTCTTCTTCTTATAGTGTAGGTATAGTAAAGTTTGTGGCGAACTATATATATTTTTTTTATGTTTGTTATTTTAACAATAAACACTGTTGGTTATTACTGTTTTGTTTGTAGTTTTTATTAAAATAGTAAACCCATTTTCTCTTTTTTTTAATACCGTAAAAAAGTCCTAAAGCCGTCACTGTGCCTATTTTTCCTCGAGATAAAGCTCACCCTAATTAACTATTGATGAAACTTTGAAACAAAAATGTGCTCTGTATTTTTTCATTCCAAAAAAGTTGTAAGAAATGAAGTATCCACCCACGTTGTAAAATTAGTTTTTCCAACAATTTTAAATGTGTAGCAATATTTATGTATGTAAAGTCTATCAGTCATGTTTCATACAATGTCAAAGCTAGCGTTAAGTGGTTTTTGAACTAGGTAATGCTCTGCCTATCACAACAGGGATTATAAGCCTGAGTGTATGGATGAATCTCTATAACTTTAAAAGCAAAGAACTCACAGCGGATTATCTTGCCCATTACTGTGTTATTGCCAATTCGAGGAAATGGTCCAAAATGTTGGCATAAAATTTAAAATTCTCTCATTCCGTTTGACCACGGTCTCATCAATTAAAACGGTGGAGCTGGCAATGTGGAGGCAAATCGTAGCAGATATTCAGCTCACGACCGCGGGGCGAATACACAACACACAAACAGGTTGCGGTAGAAATTCTAGAAAAATCTATCAAACGACCAATAGGTCAATCTTTTTCTTATCGTGTAGGTATAGTCAAGAGTGTAGCGAAATTAGCTAAACCTGGTGTCATTTCAAATCGCACAGTGGCTAGTGAATTGGTTTACAAGTAAGTCATTTACAAGGTACATACTTAATTGACGCTTAGCTAAGTAACGTTATTTTAAATCCAATATGGCAGACTGCTCAAAAAAGCGGACTAGTTATGTATGATAAAGGTATCAAATGAAAGAGTTTGTTAAGAAGGATATGAAAAAAATATACACCAACAAAAGCTTTTTTTATATATTTTTAAACTATTATTTGTGGATGCCTATCATTTGCCCCGATGCAAATACCCACGATCGAGATCAAACAAAATTTTTACACAAATATTTGCCCCGACTGGGAATCGAACCTAGGACCTATCTATCAAAAGGCAGAGCCAATAGAATAGAATAGAATAGAATAGAATAGAATAGAATAGAATAGAATAGAATAGAATAGAATAGAATAGAATAGAATAGAATAGAATAGAATAGAATAGAATAGAATAGAATAGAACAGAATAATGTTTTATTTTAAGATACCACTACCACTCAACCAAACCGGCCCTCATCAGATTATAAAGTTCATGTACTCCCAGTTGAAATTCTATCCGAAATCGACGTGCCCGCCGCAGATTTATCTAATTAACCGCCATTAAAACTCCACATCCCCAATTACACTAACTGACAAATGGACGAAACTGCACTTTGAACGCCTCGCTGTTTCGGGAATACGTAATTCGTCTGACAAATTCTTGATTAGATTTTGATAAGTATTATTGATTTTTTGTAACGGAATTATTTAACTTCTTTTTCATCGTGTACTTGTGAAAATGTTGCAAATAATATGACGGCCGGTTCGGTCGAGTCGTAGTAGCGCTGCTTTTTGATCGACGGGTCCTGGGTTTGAATCCCAGTCAGGGCAAATATGTTTGTTCTTGAGTCATGGGTATGTCTTTGTGTATGTATTCAATTGAACCCACGACTCAAGGGTCTTTGAGTGTGTTATTAAAAAAATATATATTACATATTGTGTAAGTATATCAAGTATGTGATAAACCCTGGTGTCAAAATGGTCTTTGCCTAGTGCCTGCTTGACTAACTTATCGACATATCGTTAGCCGATAATGGTCATAAATAATGATGGGTCAACACAGGGTATGTAAAAGCATGTGATACTCGTGATAAATTGTCATACCATCAGGTTCTTGACTTTGTAGATTCGAGTTTGTTAAACCTAGTTATCGATTCCAAATAGTGAGCGTCTGAAAAGCCAATTCTTTTCCTTAAAAAAATAATCTTTTACTAGCTTTCCACCCGGGATCTCGTTTCCGTAAGAATTTAGAAAAATTATGTAGCCTATGTGTCTATCCAAAGTATCAGCTGCCTCTGTACCAAATTTTATCAAAATTGGTCCAGCCATTTCAGCGTAAAAGAGTAACAAACATCCATACATCTACACATATATATGTCCTCACAAACTTTCGCATTTGTAATATTAGTAGGAGTAGGATTTTGCTGAAGTTTCACGTAAACGAACCATCCTTGCTGCCAACATTAATTATGATTCTCATGTTACTGTAAATGTAAGGATATAGGTGTAATCTGGCTGTAATATCGGTGTAATTTATACATATTCGCTAAAGATGATGTCGTTACCATTAATCTTGAGTGACAGTGATTTACGAGCGAATCCGGGGCAAGGAACATGTTCACACCTGACGCTGACGTGACGTACGAATGGAAGTAGGGCGCGAAATCAGTTTTTCGTTTTATATTAAAGTAGCATACCCGTGGGAATTCGGAAAAGTTATGTAGCCTATATCCATCGGGGACAAAGTAGCTTTCTAATGGTAAAAGATTTTTTCAAATCGGTCCAGTAGCCTATTCAATGCAAAGAAACAAGCAAATAAACAATGAAATCTTTTCTCTTTATAATAATAGTATAGACTAACTGGAGCGTACTCAAATTAATTTTTCGATTTAATTTCAAAGCAAAAAATATCAAAACATAAAAAAAATAGAAAAATTATGTACATTTGTTTATTACTTACTTTAATCATCAATAGTATTATTTATTTCACTAGATTTAGTTTAATGAAATGACATATCTTTGACCTTATATTAGTAAGTTGTCATATCACTAGATTTTTTAGTAAGAAGACGTAATAAACAAAAATATCCGACATCTACCGGGATTTCGTGATATCCTCATTACATATACCCAGGGACACGGGCCCCTAACGGATACACACTAACTGATGCTCTTACGGTGTGGTAAAACATCGTGAGGAAACCTGCACATTTAGGATACTAAATGTGTAACCATGATCCAATCCGGTCAGGTTCCCCTGTTAGCAGGGTCACGGAGGTCAGACGGCAGTCGCTCCATCGTAATGACTTGAACTGCCAAAGCCTGGATCATGGTCAAGCGTACCCCGAATAAGAAACGGGACTAAGCGCTAGGAAGAAGAAGAAAATAAGTCGCTTGGTAGTAATAAGTCGCCAGCGCTTAAATTCTCTTCAATAGATAAGATCTTATTTACAAAAATCTTAAAGGCTACTAAAAGTTCACTTACGATTCATTTTAACTGATTAATTATGATTCAATAGTATTCTTATTCACTAAAGAATACGTTCAACATCTAATCTAGTGATTATTTGTGTTTTATATATATAATGTGTCCAAACAGGAATCTGTCCAAAACGGAATCCGTCCAAAAAGGAATCTGCCGAAAAAGGAAATTTACCATATTTAATCAATGTTATTGTCTGATCAGCCAAATTTTACAGTGGATCATTGGTCAAGCATACCCCGAATGAGAAATAAAATATAGCGCTTGAATAGAAAGAACTGAGAATATTTTTTGTCTGTTAGTCTGTATCTATTTGCTTGTTTGTCAATAAAAACCCAATTCAATTGAAAATCCGATTTAATCATAAAGTTTAAGTTAAAATAAACCTAAAACTAAAAAACTAAGTAATTACGAAAGCTAAGCGTAAAGGGGTTAAAGTGAAGTCCTTGAGTCTTTTGCATTTTTCATAATGGATTTTAAACACTCTTCATTGTTACTTGAGCTTGTGGTTGATACTCTTGACATATGGAGGAGTTCTAAATGAACCTTATCTTTATTCTTTGACTTCCCCCCTGGATCAGACGAGGGTGACGGTTTCTTTCCCTTTTGAAGGAACGATAATACACTTTTCATTAAATTATTCTTTGAAGTTCTGCTCGACAACCCTGTAGATGATTTCGCTATGGACTCATTAGAATATGAGTATTTTGATATATTGTCACCAGCTAGAAACAACTCGCCTCTCTCAGATATGAAGTCGTCTATACTATCATTTGAAAATGAAGCCTGAGCTGATGCTTGGTCGTTATCAATTGACACACTTGCGCTGCTCTTTCTATGCCGTTTCTCTGAAATTTTTTTTTCTGCTTGTGTTTGCATTATATTCTTTTGTTCTGGATATGAACCTTTAGAAGTTTTTCTACTAGAATCCGATTCTTCTTTATAGTTGTAGCTGTGGCACTTGATCTCGCGTTCTGAATAACCAAAATCTGACTGCTGTTCTTTAAAATCCTTATTCTTACTTCCCATGTAATTATAACTGTGACATAACACTTCTTTCTCAGTATCTTCATTCGGTACGTGGCGATCTGATTTTTTGTTGTCATTCTTCTTTACAATACTTTTTATCGTTTTTATTTTCTTTTCTACTACATGAGGGACTTTTGAACTTCTTTCATTTTCAAAAACAATTTTCTGTTCTCCTTGTTTTTTGGTGCTCACAAAATGTGTTTCGAATTTAGGTTTGGATCCTTCTCGGCTATTTTCTTTGGATACAGACTCCTTGATTTTGGTTGGAATATCAATTGCTTCAGATTTTACAACTTTGCGATCCCAGTTTCTTCTATTCAGACATTTTGAGAGTATGTCATCAGATAAACTGACTTTTGCATTATCCTTTTGACATGATTTGTACCATTGAATTTTTTTATCTAAGTTAGAAGATTCTGTGCATTGATAAGTTGTCTCTGTTTCGTTATGCGTAGTGGATATCAATGGAGTTGTCATAGACGCGTCTTGTAAATTTCTATAATATTTATTTTCAAAACATTTATCTTTCTTTCTAAACCTACACTTTTTGCAGCACACCATAGTGCAAATGAGAAAACATTGTAATATTATTATCATGGCAAGAAAATAAACACCGAATTTATTTTTACAGACGTATGAAACTAGACTGTTACAAGTCTCATTAAGACAAACAATGTGATTGCTTGGTTTATGTTTTTTCGATTCTCCTGTAATAGCATCGAGAAAATCTGTCGCATTGATTTCATCTTGTGATTTCTTTGGTGGTTTGATTATCATGATGTTTTTGGGTATCCGCATGTTCGCCCAGTCCTTCAACTGCTCAATATCTGTCTTAGTAATTGATGAGCGTACACATTCGTTAAGTATGGGACTGTATATCGTTTCAGGAATTTCGCTAGAACTGCTTACGCATGATGGCACCCTTGCACATCGTTTTATTCTCGAATTATAAAAAGGTCTCATGCCATTATAGAAAACTTCACAATTAACAGCTAAGCAATCGTTCAGAGGGTCTTCATCTATATGTTTACAAGGAACCACACCTTCAGGAACTTTTAATTTATCCAAATTATTTTGATTTAGTCGAGTGTCAAATACAATCTTGACTGGATCACGCATAACATGTCTTTTTTTTTCTCCTTTTGAATCTAAAAATATGGTGCAGTGTCCTTTCCGATCATATGGATCTATCAAAGGTGCGATAAGGTGTGTTCTAGTTGTCTCCCCTGAAAATAAAAAACATGAATGATTATTTTAGCTCCAGGTTGATTTACAAACGGCTATACAAGTTGATTGATCTTGACGGCTTTTGTAGTACAAATAATACGGCGTGATGTGGTTAAATAATTATAAATGAGAATCAGCTTACTCCAACCGACATAAATTTAATATGTCTATACTAGTATTACCTCTATAAAGAGGAAATATTTCATTGTTTGTTTTTTTGTTTGCATTGAATAGGCTCCGAAACTACTGGACCAATTTGAAAAATTCTTTCACTATTAGAAAGCTACATTATCCCCGACGGACATAAGCTACATAATTTTCCCGAATTCGCACGGGAACGAAGTCCCGGGTGGAAGTCCCCGTGATTATTGTCGTGATTATTGTGTATATGTGTGTCTATAAACTAAAATATAACCTAACCTAACCCCAAACTAAGCAACTTATACGTACCTACTTGTATAAACTAAACTTTTTCAAAATCTTTCTCCCATAAAACCAGTCCTAAGTTCGTACACTTTCATTGATTATTAGTTTCAATAATTCATAATTTAGAATACGATAATACGAAATTCACATTTTTACCGAATTATATTGTATGAAAAATTAAAATTTGAAATTATTAATAACTAGCTTGCCGCCCGCGTGGACTAAAGAGTATATAGTGCCCAACCGTGGGATAAAATGTAGCCTATGTCCTTTCACAGGCTCGAATCTATCTTAGTACCAAATTTCATCAAAATCGGTTCAGTAATTTAGGCGTGAAAGACGGACAGACAGACCGACAGATAGACAGACAGACAGAGTAACTTTCGCATTTATAATATTAAATAATATATCAATATAAGTAAGGATTGAATAAGTACCTAAGGATTTTTATTGACGCCATTATACATAGGTAGACAATTCTTAAAAATTATTAAATAGTCATTATAATCTAATGACACCAATAGGCTCCCAACTCAGCATAGATGTGGTATTGGAAGAATCCACAACGCTGGCTCTTCACTAGAAACCCAGAGAGCGCTATTAACGCGCAGTCAGATCACACGTATACAAATTAATATTTGTACTATGAGCACAGATTATAAAAATAGCGAATCTAGCATCTAAAACTAAAATGGATTTGAAGTTGAAGTCTTTATTATCGGATAAAATGTTTAATAACTTACCTCCAGACATTGCTCCCATATAACCGCCTGTAAGAACCATAGTATTGCAGTCGTGCGATGACCCTATTTCCAGACAACATTCATCAGGTTCCATTTCTACTTTGTAATCATTATTTGATGTATTATTCACATCCACAAAAAACTGTAAGCCTACAGAACACGGAGATATTTTTTCTAATCCTTTTTTAATCACTTTGAGATCAGGATTACTATATGCATATAATGTGATTGAATAAGTAAATAAGTATACTAAAATGTGTATATATTGATCTAAATTCATCTGTTAAAGTAAATTCTAAAAAGGACATTTTCTTCAACTTCTGGCATGACATTTGCTGCCAAAAACCACCAAACAACTAATAGTCTGTAAGCCCGCTCCAAATTTGGCTACGTCATATGATTTCACGATAAAATACAAGGTACATGGTTGGAAGAGCTATAAAATGCTAGAATGAATTGGATTTTGTACGCTGAATTGGCCTAAAGTATGTTTAAGTTTCGTTTTAATTTTGATTAAGTTTCGTTTGTTTTAATTTCGGTGAAAATGTAAAGATACCCCTATGATACTCGTGGCAACATTTAGCCCCTTGCGTTCAAAGAGAAAACATAAGCCTTCTTGTTCTCATATGGCTGGCAGTACTTATGAAACTACTTGAAAATTAATTATACTTCGGGGCATGCATATATCTGATAGACTTATAAAATAAATAAATAAATAAACGCTACACACTCAAAGGCCCACATTAAGGTTATCTCTTGTGTGTCGTGGGTCCCTCGGAACACATATAAAGACAAACACAAACACCCATGACCCGAGAACAAACATCTGCTTTTTACACAAATATTTGCCCCGACTGGGAATCAAACCCAAGACCCGTTGATCAAAAGGCAGCGCTACTACCACTCGACCAAACTGGCCGTCTGTTTTCTTTCTGAGATACTTTTAAATCTTCACCGGATTTAAAAGACCTTTTCATACTTCCTTTTCATTAATACTTCTGAGTGCAAAATCCTATTGATTCTAGCTTTTTGTAGCTTTTCCAAACGCGTACAATGCATTTTCTGGTGATTTAATATGACTTTATATGACGTAGATAAATTTGAAGCGTGCTTAAGGACTATAAGTGGTTACATTCTCTTCGAACACCTAAGATCAGCGAGTTAATTAGTTTTTTTTTTTAATTTATGGTCAAATTTCAAAAGAAGGTTTTAGTTCTTGCAGAAGCTATTTAACTTACTTTTTCTATATCTATGCTTTAAGCAAACTAAATTTTTTAACAGAGGTATTAAGAGGTATTAATACTATTCTACATGGACTGGCAGTCCTCTTTAAATTACAGCATTTGTCTCTAGGATCAATGACTAAAGAGTAAAAGGACAGGAAATTTCACAAAAATATGCGTGCCTGTAGTAAGCACATGCTAGGGTATCAAAATATCGATACTTGTTCAAAGTATCGATAGGTGGTACAGAGTACGGTTACTTTATGATAATTGAAAAATAAACAAAACCACAGCATTTATTTACATTTATTTACAATTTGTCAATGTGAAAAAAAAGACCAGTTCACAAAGTACCCAGAGTTTATAATTTTACTAAAGCTTTGACAATTTTACGGTGACATATGTATGTGTTTAATTGTACAATGATCATACAAAAGATATTTTGTTTAAAATAAAAGCCGCCATACAAAATCGTGACACGAGACCGAAGACCGAGCTCGCGCAGGGCTAAGCCCAGAGCGACCACCCTCTCAATACCATGATGACCGCCATAAAAGGTTCACTCTAAGAGCGAGGCGAGGCAGCAGGCCGAGGAAAACTGCGTATATGGTGAGGCCGAAGGCCAAGCTCTACGTAGAGCGACGCGGAGCGTGACGTTTCACCCAACCTAAAATTCAAGATCTCGGATATGAACTTTTGCGAACCTGATATTTCGTGTCGTTCAATAGCACCCGAAGAAATGCTTAATACAAAAATGACACTCATGCACGCTATTGAAAAAATCTAGTTATAAAAGTGGAATCTGTTGCCAATATTATTAAAAGATACGCAAAAGCTTGCGAATAAACCAACATGTGATCGTCGAGGTTATCAATCTCCTCGAAACAGAGTAAGGAGGTTAAAGAGTGTGTTAGTGTCAATTTAAGCTAGCATTGCAGGCAGCAAGTATTTTTTGATGACTTATAAAATTAGTAAGCAAAACTTAAGCTATTATTTATTCTGTGACTTAAGGATGTGAATTCGCCTTCTAAACTGAACAACTTTTCCCAAGGAACGGGTGGAAATACAAAATATATATATATATAAATATTAGTTGTGTTATTATTAGCATCCACAGACTTTATGTCCGTACCTTTGTCTAGATTAAATTTTCTTGTTAATACTTGATTTTTAACTATAATACAATACTTTCCATAGAGGTTTACAATTTATAAATAAGTATAATAAATATATGAATACATAATGTATATAATATATATTTAAACGAGTGACGGTTCTTCGCTGTTGCATTCAGACCTCAAGGCATCTATGATGGCTGTGTCTCGACTTTTGATCTCCATTTTGAGGTTGTAATTGACCACTTTTCCCCTGCCTGCCGTCTCTGCTTCTTTGATGAATCTGCCTATCGCATCGTTACCATCATCCGCATAATATTTGCAACTGGCGGTATGACGCGATATGGCAACTACAGCATGTGGGATACTGTCGTGTAGCTCCTGCCTGGTCGTTGTAGTACGCACGATCACCACCTTTTCGTACATCAACCCTTGAGCCTCGTGTATGGTGAGGATGCGTGACCCGGTGCCCGATCCGTATCCCTGGTTTTGTAGAGTTGTCTTTTCTACTTGTGTATGTACAAGTACACACAGGGTTTCGGACTGGGTTCGATCGATCTGTGCATCTGTATAAGGAGTGCGTACGAAGTTTCGACGAGTAAATGCCACTGTAGACTTCTCTAAGGGCAAATGCTACGTAAAAAAAATATATTTAGCTTCTCCATGCAACTAGAAATTGCCTCAGTATGAGATTTTTTTGCAAGAATTTCATGGATTCCTTACCAAAAAAGAAAGAGAAGGCACAGAAATACTTACAATTTGCAAGGTTTTATTAAATGCTGATTCCTCAAAATGTAAAGAGCATAGGTGGAGTACTTTATGAGGTTTCAAATTATCTTTCCCAATAATGTCAAACCACTTACGTCGCAACGCTTCTTTTTTTGGGAACCTGAAAACATAATCAAACCAAATACGTACTAATACTAATAATCCTCTCACTTGGTAATGTAGTTTAAAAGAAAAACAAATTTCTAAGGTAAAATAATCATACAGAATAACATTAATTAAATTAATATATTTTCTAAACGTAGGTAACTATAAAATCTTAGGTATGATTTGATTTCGCCATTTCAGTTTTTAGCAAAACTGTCCCTTTACACCTTGAATACAGAAAGTGAATAGATAGTTAAAAACAGCTTCTTATCTTATTTAGCTTAATGTGTCCCACCGCTATTTTAATATAAAAAAATATTGTAACTGATCACTCGTACAAATATGCTCTGTAACTAATACAGAATCATCGATATAAATTCGATAGCCATTATTATTACATCACTAATGTCATTTTGTATAGAAATTTTTGTTATGGAAAATATTATGTAAAGTTAGCCAGAAAGGTAATTTAGGGTGTAAAAAACGTGAAAACTATAAAATATAATCTTAGTAATAAAGGTTTTAGAAGTATTTTTGGGTTTAATAGGCGTACTTCAACAAAAAAAGGTTACTTACTGATGCACAGTCGTTTGCTTGCTATTTTTGTTAGCCCTGTAGCTGCACTGTTTTACAGAGCACGAAGCCATTTTGCTACCTTCTCATCCAATGTTCTGACACTGTACAAAACCACAAAACAACTTCTCCTCAACAAAAAACACAATTTTTCACTAATGTTGCTATTCACAGCTGAAGTACTCACGAGTGAAATGTAAACAAACTTAACAAAAATGGCGGCCGGCCACGCTTCATAAGTATGTATATGTCAAATATGTCAAATATGTCAAATAAACAAATACTACATACTCAAAGTCTAGGATTCATTGAAAGTGATTAATCGCCGGTATTTTGACAAATTGAACGGAACTTGACGCAGTGAAATGTAAACAATTTGAAAAATTTGAAAATTTTGTTAAAATTTTAAAGACAAAGTGTATTTTTGTATAAAGTTTTATTAGTATTCTAATTTGTGACCATGAGAATATACGTGGTTTGTAAATATAAACAGAAAAAAGGAGATAATCGGTCACTGTACAAGTATGTTTTTTTACCAACTGTTTTATTGAAAAATGTTGTTTTAAAACGTCTTAATTCTACTTTAAATGATTAGAAATTGTCGGGAAAACATTCTTCTTTTTCTAAGTATATATATGGTAATGTTAAAATGACTTTAAAATATTAAATTTTCGCATTTTCAATTTTGCTTCATTCACCTGCTTTATTTCGCTAGTGCTTCCAAAGATAAAAACAATGTCGATAGGAACATGTTCTAGGTATATTCGTGTAAAATATTACTTAATGTTACGTACAATGGCAAACAAAACCGTTTTTATTTTGTTGAGTACCCATGACTACTTTTTTTGGGTTAGGTATGTAGTAGACTACAAAATTATAGTTTCGCCATATCCGTCTACTCGCAATTTTCTAAGAGACCCTTGATACTACAAAACTGAAATCACACCTTAGTACCTAAGCTTTTCAAGATAACAAGTAATGTTTGATTAATTTTCGCGTCGCTCGACACGCTCTTGACTGATTTTAAATAATATTTAAGAGTTTTTCCAACCGACGATGATTTTAAAAAAAATGGCTTCAAAGTATAAATGTTTCATTGAACTGGACACCAAAGAAAAGCCACGAAATATGTTCGAAACATTTGGACCCTAAATGTTTTATAGGAATTAGGAAATTGTTGAAATTTGGTAGTGTTCCTACAATAATTGAAGAAAATGTTCAAGGTAAAAGTTATACATAAGGGTTACTAGAAATATGTCACGATCCCGCTAAGGGGTGGTAGTAGGCTTTATGAACTATTGAATAATATTTCAAAACTAAAAAAAGTACCAGTTTTGCAAAATTACATACTTTAACTTTTTAGAAAATAACACAGCTTTAAATATTATTGTTTTTGAAACTAACGCATTTATTTGTTTTATTTTTCATTATTGTAGTTAACTTACTCCTTCTCGTCATCAGCCCATATACGTTCCCGCCGTGGGGCACGGGCCTCTCCTCGGAAACTCGAAGGGGTTTTAAGTCATAGTCCACCATGCTGGCCCAATGCGGGTTGGTGGACCGCTTGTCTTTCGAAAGTGAATTTTCTTGGACAGGCGGGTTTCATCACGATGTTTTCCTTCACCGTTAAGCAAGTGATAATTATAAATCCGTACATAAATCCGAAAAGACGAATTTAGTGGTACAGGCCCGCACCAGGATTTGAACACGCGACCTTCCGATCACAAGTCTAGCTCATTACCAACTGGGCTATCACTGCTATTAATAAGTTACCTCATATACAGGGCTTTCGAGTTTAGAGTCAGTAGGGTCAATAGAACGAATGCGTATTGTATGTATTTAAATCCTTTAATGTTTGTTTGTATATATTTCATGTAATCTTGACTTGTTTTAAGTGGCATCCTGAATGTCCTATAAAATAAAGATTTTTTTCTATTCTATTCTATTCTAAGGTAAATCTGTTTAAACCTCTCGGGTGGTTAATCAGTCCATGAAACTGATCAACTTCCCCAAGGAACATAGGTCAAAATGCGAAAAAAAATTTCATTTCCCATATAAAATGCGCTATATGCTGATGAAGTTTGTAGATTAAGGTTGAAAGAGATTTACCTAAGGCCCTGTATAAAATCAATATTTGTACTTTTGTATGACGACCTAAATATATTTTTCTGTCTACCTAAATACACCTAAATGCACGTCCCACTTAAGATAAAAATTGTAATTTATTTTTTAATTTTAAGAAGCACATCGATTTTTAGATTGAAAACGGTTATAAGTTTTTAGGATGTCTTCGAAAGTTTGAACCTAGAGTCGCGTCTGTTGGTGTACATAATTTTTTTTACATTTGTTTCGGGTTAACCCTTTGTAAAACTTTTATAAATCCTTTGTAGTTTTGGGCTACTTTTTATATTTTATTTAACTATACATTACAAGCGCCAGTTGTAGGCTGCAGCCAAATAGTAATCTAGAAAACGGTCTCTCAGCTACTTCGAAATTTTTTTCTTAACTTTTACTGCTAGTACTTTTACTGGTAATTTAGTACCAAAACGCATGCCAAAAAAACCGTAAGGCCGCCTATGGGCATTTTTGTTTTCTTATTATTTGACCGTTATCAAATGGTAAATGTTAGAAAATAAGACACTAATGTGAGAAAATGGTTTTACTGTTTACGCGAAATTGACGCTCTGCTGTAAGAAAAACAGATCATCTTATACTTACATACTTTTGGGGAAAAAGAAAAAAAATAAGCTCTACCTATTCCGCAAGAGAACATAAATAGTCGACTTATCGACTTTTGGTCCTCACTAATTAAAGTACAACTTGAGCTGATTGCCAAGGCAAAGTACTAAGCACTAAGGCAAAGTACAACTTGAGCTGATTACCTGCCTACCCCGCTGGGGAATACATATAGTTTGTCGACTAATCGACTTTTGGCCTCACTACGTCGAGTTCGGTTTTCTGCCGCTGCCGCCTACAGCGCCAAAATGGAGAAAATCTAATGGTCTCGTTTTTGATTTGACAACAGCCAGTCTAGTGATATTAAACTTATTTTTTCTATGTCTATGTATTCTACCCATGGACTTAGTATATTTGATTCTACCCATATTTAAAACGTTTTTCTACAGCCAACTTAAGCATCTAGCATAAAATGTGCAACGTAATAGCACCTAACCTTTTCCAGACGAAGATGAAAAAATTCAAATTTCCTTTCAGTCAAAGGGTTGTCTGGAAGAGATCACTTTTAGTGATAAGACGGCCTTTTGCACGTGTGTTATTATTTCCTTTTATTTTTGTTTTGTATGCGTGTTCAATAAAGAATTTATTCAGTAATTTTTAAAAATTTTACTCATGCAATTTTTCAAAAACTGTGGATCAGAACTGATGAGCGTACAGTCTGTTTCCTCAATTAAGTATCCATCCATGTTTCTTATTTGCTAGTGATCTACACAAAGAGGAAATATTTGTATTTTTGCATGTAACGAATAAACTTAAAACTACTGGACCGATTACTTCCAGTAGTTTTAAGGCTAAATAATTTACCCGATTGAGTAACAAAGGCTAAATAATATACCCGAATTCCCACGGGAATGAAGTCCCGAGCGGAATGCTAGTGTTTTAATAAGAATCCCAACCGCTCGCTCATACGTCTGTTAGTCATGTCCTTTTTAGGATTGAAACACGAATAAGTAATTAGTTATTTATTTTAATGAAAAACATATTTAATAATTTGTGTATCTTAAAATCTTATTTCATTTGCTGTTTTGCTTTCCACTGCTCTAAGGTCTGAAAAGTTATTTTAGGACCATTTGTATATGCTACTCGCCGGGAATCAGAATTATCTGCATATGGTGTTGTAGAGTTTGTTGTTAACTTTTCCATATTTTCGCATGATGTTGTAGCGTCAGTGTTTTGTGATGCCCCTTGACTTCTTTTCCTGCAATAATAAAGTTTTACAGTTTTAAATCTCATTTAAATTTTGTTTTATTTATATCATATTATTTTATTTCAATGCTTCCATGCTGTACTGGGAGGGAAAGTTAAACATAGAATGTGCCAGGGATGCGAGGGTTTTGCTGTATAATGAGCGAAAGGCTGACCACCTCTCACCATTATACAACTTGTTCCATCTGATTACCCTCACAATTTGTGTCAAACGTGGCATCTAGTGGTTCTAGACCCACTGATGCTCTGCCTACCATTGTAGGCATGAGCGTATATATGTATGTAATATTAAGTGCTGTACATGGAAATAAGGTAATGTTATGAATAAAAATATTGTAGGACAATCCCTTTTTCCTTGTATAATGTTACGGCTAGAAGATGAAGAATACCTGGAAACTAATGTATCTGTGAAAAATTCCGTGATATTTACCTACCGTCCTTGACTTTCATCTAATAATTTTCCTAAAGCCTTAAGTGATTCATGTTTGCAGTACATTTTATTAATTTCATGAAAAAAATATTTGAAATTAAATAGAGTGCAGCCATCATCCCATGTTTTGTTGAACACACTTCGATACCGCGTTTTAGAATTCGCGCGGCGCCACCTATGGAATTTTCCTTGAACTAACGCTACTTCCATAACGCAAGTCAACGAGTGAAAGTCCACGCGCTCTGAGATTTGCCCAAGCCATGTTTTCATTAGTTCTTTGAATTGATCATAGATGGCTGGTGGCTTCCATAAGACAAATCTTGTAATTATTTTTTTCTAAGTTAGGTTCTATAGCTGTAAATGCTGCGGCTTTGCACAGGCACATGTGGTCAGAATTTTTGAAACTTTGGTCAAAACAGAAACTGATGCAGAGATTTTTAAAATTTCATTGTTCTACAAACTATCTACAGTAACTTTATTTATTTGGCCTCATAGACTTTCTGATAAAGGACAAATATTTTTTTATTTTTCCTAGTCTTACTTACCATACCTATAAAAAAAAACCTCGGTGAACCTAAAAAAAGAAGAAAAAAGAGAATTTTAATGTAAATACTTACTGTCCTTATACATTAAAATTCTCTATTTCATGATATTTTGAAGTACTTACTCGTCAGTAACGATTTTTTAAAGTATTGTTTGGTGTTACTTAGGTAGGTATAGGTTTTATATTTCTATTAACATAAAGTTTAATTTGTGGAAATGTCATTGTTTTTTTAGCAGAGTTCGAATAAAAATGGTAAGGTAAGCTTGTTACATTCTCAATCGCATTTTTGCCCTCGTGCTAGATTATGATCAAGAGCGAACACATAAGACAATAAAAAAAAACAATAAAAATTTAACAAACGCTAAAGAGAAACCTGTAAAATATTTTTAAAATCCATATATAGCAAGAGGATGTTTAGAGAAGATTATGGTAAATCATGTGTACAATATGACAGCGAAAGTGATTTCATAATGTGATGTTTATAAATAAATTTAAATGTCCGAACCGAACTTATACGATTCCATTTGGAGTACAAAACTATCTAAGCAGGTCAGACGGAGAAGGCATTTTAAATATTCATCCTTACTAATACTATAAATGCGAAAGTAACTCTGTCTGTCTGTCTGTCTGTCCGTCTTTCACGCCTAAAGTTCTGAACCGATATTGATAAAATTTGGTACAGAGATAGATTAGAGCAGTGGTTCCTAACCTGTTTAATATCGTTACCCCTGGACTTACTAGGAAAGTTGATTTTACCCCGACTGACCTTAAAATCTTATCAATACAAACTCTTTATTAATCACAAATAGCACACCAGTCTAATAATTTCAAAATGTTTAGGTAATGACTAGGCTTGGTACTATTTTACATTTATATTTGTAGATATCTATGCAAGGTATTTTATTAGATTAGGCCTTAATTATTAGGTTCTTTGTTACCCCCATAAAATAGTTGATTTACCCCCTCGGGGGTAATTACCCCTAGGTTCGGAACTACGGAACATAGGTTAATAGCGCTCTCTGGGTTTCCAGTGAAGAGCCAGCGTTGTGGATTCTTCCAATACCACATCTATGCTGAGTTGGGAGCCTATTGGTGTCATTAGATTATAATGACTATTTAATAATTTTTAAGAATTGTCTACCTATGTATAATGGCGTCAATAAAAATCCTTAGGTACTTATTCAATCCTTACTTATATTGATATATTATTTAATATTATAAATGCGAAAGTTACTCTGTCTGTCTGTCTATCTGTCGGTCTGTCTGTCCGTCTTTCACGCCTAAATTACTGAACCGATTTTGATGAAATTTGGTACAGAGATAGATTAGAGCCTGGGAAAGGACATAGGCTACATTTAATCCTACAGTTGGGCACGATATAACCTGTAGTCCACGCGGGCGGAGCCGCCGGCGGAGCCGCCGGCGTAAGCTAGTATAATATAATAAACAAAATAAAACCATTATTATCGTAATCGCAACTTCATAGCTATAGGTAACATACTCAGTAATTAAAATCATAATATTTTCACTTGTTTTATTTTATTGAAGATATTTAATATAGACATATTCAAACGTTTTACACGATCGAGTGCAACATTCAATAAGAATCCCTTTACCTGCAAAATAAAATAAAGCAAAGTATTTATTGAAATAATAAAACCTAATACTTAGTTAAAACTTTAACTCTCAAATGAGGTTTCTAATACATGAGGCTCTGATCCTAAATAACACCAGAATTCCTAACTTAAAATTATTAAGATAGTGTGTTTGTTTGTAATACTTTCTTTACGCCAAAATAGAGGAATCATTTTTATCGTAACAACACAGAGCGCATGCGGTGGTAACCTGATGTGTAGCCTTCCGTACAATAAGGATGTTGACAGTGTTCGATTTTATTAATAAATAATAATGCTAGAAATAAATAAATAATAATGCTAGAAATGTATTAATATCCGAAAACAGCATTAAAATTGGTTTATAAATGAACAAGTTATTATAGCATTTATAGTAACGTAAGGACTAGCTATCTCGTTTTTACCTACGCAAATAAATGGCGGTGACGTCACGTGCCAGTAAGTGCATCCCTTTTTCGTTGTTTGACAGTTTCCCCCTCTACTGAAATTTAATAGCTTGTAACTTTTTTATTTCTCAATAGTTTTCATAAATTATTTCGGTTTTGGGTTTTGGATTCAGTTCCTTTTTAAGATAAACG
Organism: Aproaerema taeniolella; assembly: GCA_949987775.1. NCBI lineage: Eukaryota > Metazoa > Arthropoda > Insecta > Lepidoptera > Gelechiidae > Aproaerema > Aproaerema taeniolella. The sequence continues at coordinate 21,410,118 of OX465249.1, read as the reverse complement.
ACAAAAAAAACAGTCAACATCCCTAATATACGTAAAAGGTCACTAAACTAAATACTTAAAAATCCCTCCAAATTGCCGTATCCAAAACATCTCATATCGTCTCCAGTGAAAGTAAAAACATTTGTATTAAAGCTACAATTTACATGAACGAGTTAGCTGCTCGGCCGGACATGCCTTTGTGTGGCTATGACTTAACAACCGGTCCCGTTAGTGTAGACACGCCTTTATATCGCTGTGGCTAGTGCAGGTGTGTTTTGTTTGTCATTATGTATGAAGTGTGACCTTAAGTTAAGGAACTGATGAGCTGAATTTATTAGAAACCCTTAGATCTGTTTATAAAACGTTCATCTACACTAATATTAAAAAAGGAAAGATTTGATTATTTGTTTGTTTGCATTGAATAGGCTCCGAAACTACTGGACGGATTTGCAAAATTATTTTACCATGAGATAGACAGATAGATAAACTTTATTGCTTCTTAACAATATGTAACATTTTTCAATGTACTTATACAATTTAAAAAGTTAACGAAATATGTGATGCAGAAGCAAATAGGACACAGAACTCAGCTTACTTGCTGTCCATGATAGACAACAATTAGGATGGTACTTTATCCCTGAGTAACATAGACTACATATTTTTCCCGAATTCCTACGGGAACGAAGTCCGGGTGGAGTGCTAGTTTATTTATATGGTTATAGATTGTTCAATGTTCAGGAGCGCCATTCACAGGGGGACAAGATTGTTGAGATTCGAAGTTTTTTAAAAATCCTAATTTGCTTACTTACTACATTGTTACTTAAGGGGTGAAAATAAGTCTTTCACCCGAGGTAAACACTGTGCTTTTCATTACGAATACGAAGAAAAGAACAACATCAATAAACTAAACTCATTGCATTCATACAAATCTCTGCAATCCAAAAGTACGAACAAAACTTTATAACTCGAAAAAACAAATGAAGATCGGAATGATACTTTCCCGTCTCTTATGTTTTTTTTTTTCTGTGGCTGGTCATTATTTTTCATTTTCATCATTGAAAAAAATGGGAAATATTTTGCCAAAATCTATGTTATTTTAAAGAAATACCTAAAAGTATATTATTATAGTCATTTCAAAAAATATTCTTCAATTAATACTTCACTTTTGTTATTTCAATTTTACATCGCGCTGCAATAGAGTGGCTGTATAGGATGTCGGAACATGTTTTTTTTAAATACTTAATTAGACAGCTGTCGGTTGAAAGCGATTATCCCTAAGACTGAAAAGTATTACTTTCAAGCCCCTCCGTAGGCAACTTCTGACCTACTTTCAGAGTATGAGTAATGAAAAGAAAATTTTACAGAAAGCCTTGAGAATGACAAGTACATAACTTTGTAATTAAAAATGGTGTATAACTCTTTAACGGCTGAACTAATTTTGATTGAACATAGCTAAGAACAATCTCGATTACGACAGCTTTCAAACAAAAAAATGCATCAAAATCGATCCATTTGTTTAGCTTAGGAGCTACGATGCCACAGACAGACACCGATACATAAGTCAAACTTAAAATAATCGTTTTTGTCGAGAGTTAAAAATCTGAATAAATATTTTTTTTTTAGAGAATGGCTTTTGACCATAATCTAGCATAGGGTCGAAGATGTGGTCGAGGGTGTAGCAAACTCACCTAAAATATATCTATTCACTCGAACTTTAAAGAGATTCGGGATAAATGTGCCCGGAAATACAGACGCAAGCAGAGAATTCCATTCCTTAGCCGTGCGCAGTATAAAACGATGAAAAGAAGCACTCAGTACGGATTCGAGTATACCGCGGTGCCTCTGGACGTCCGGTGGAAGAAAAGAGTTGACAACTAGAAATAGTTGAGGAAAGATAGTGATGTAGGCAACTTTTCGAGGAGTATGAAGCCGCAGGCGCAAAGTTAGTTTACTTTCGTAATTCATCATGGAGATGATACTATCTCAAAAACTTAAAATCAAAATAATTATCTAAATACGTAAAAGGAGAAACTGACTGACTGACTGACTGACATATCAACGCACAGCCTAAACGGCTAAACGGAGGTACTTGAAATTTGGAAAGGACGTAGCTTAGGTACCGTAGAGGTGCACTAAGAAAGGAATTCCCAAAATTCCCAAGTGAACGGGAATTAGCGGGAAAATCCTTTTCTATGAAAAATCTAAACCGCTTAAGTTAGACGCTTGAAATTCGGCATGCAGGTACCTCAGTAAACTTAAAGCCTAGTTGCAACAGGATATTGCAAAAATCCCACGGGAACGGGTATCAGCGGGAAAAAACTTTTGCATGTAAAAATCTAAATCACGTAAGATAAATGTTTTCAATCTGTGTACTCTGTACAAAAAAAAAAATACACGCAAACGAAGTTGCGGGCATCAGCTATTATATGATAAAAATTAAATATTTTAAATTAAATCGAAATCGCTTTCTTTATGACTCTTTGTAATTAATTCTCAGAGGTCTTTGACCAGTTTGCAAGACAATTATAAAAACATGGCCAAGACTAAGCAGTATCCTTGACGCTCGCCAATTCTATCGCACGCTTTATCACCGGAAATCACCGGCCGCCATCTTAGCTTCTTAAGTAACATGGGAAATGGCGCAGCTTCCGGGAAACGGCTGATAACGCACCAATCAGGGCCCCGATTCTGTAACTTAAGTTGTGTGTCCATGGAATGGTCACCAAAATCCGTTCAGGTGGCGAAATAGAGAACTATCCAAATTTCATACATCTAATGACGGCTGCTTTGACTAGTAGCGCCACCGCCAACTGAATTTTCAGTTGCTAGGTAGTTTGCAAGTTTACGTTCGGTTGGTGGTGGCGCTGCTGGTCGGGGTGGTTGTCAGCAAGTATGTGAAAATCAAATAGTTCTCCATTTCGCCACCGAATACATAAATGCCTCCATTCCACACAACTTAAGTTACAGAATCGGAGCCCTGATGTTAGGTTATTAGATTTTCATACCTTCATTATTACAGTTATTTTTTAAACTGAGAATGGCTGATTTTAATAAAGATTGTGATAATTGTTAGTACTGATATGATCTAGGTGGGTCAGATCTGCTCAACAGAGTGTGGAAAATGATACCTACTAACATTAATAAATGTTATTTTTGTTATAAATAAAGCTTACATCTTATTCATAATTAATGATAGTTTAATTACCTGTCTGCTTATTCTTGGGTACTTATCAATCGTACCCGGATTAAGAGATTGGATAAAGTTATTTTTTTTTTTATAAAAAGATGATGTAAACTGTGGTTCAAGCAATAACAATTGTTTAAGCAATCATTTATTCATTTGTTCTACACTCTCACCTTTAATCCGTAATGGGGTAGCCAGGCACAGCATTATGAGGTTCTATAATCACACGACGACACTACGTTTGCTTGATTTACAATGTCACAAAACATATTTGGTATACAATTCTAATTACTGTGTAGTACAAGTCATAACCACCAAAACCAAAAGAAAAACTGTGTTTGCGCATATTATACGCAGGAAAACTGTGTTTTATTTTGGCGTTTATTTATATAACAATTTATTTCACACATAAAAATTTTACAGATAAGTACTAGAAAAGATAGACGACAGAATGTGTAGCTTATTACTGTTTAGAAATTTCTTCCAGCAAGCCCAAGGATAGGAATTATGAAATATAAATGAGCGTTGTGCTTGAGCAGCAGATCTCATGTCTCTATAATTTTCCACGTTAAAAAAACGTGACTCACTGACTTCAATCCTAACAACAGTTGACACAAAGTAGTTAACTAGTATTTTTTGCAGACTACAATGCCTGTTAGCAGATAACCACAAACGAGAATGTCACTCATTTATTTAGATGATGTTCTGGTTTGTAGTATTTTTTTGTTTTTGTTGATTTTATTAAAAGCGCTAAATCATTTTCGATAAAATGTATATGGGACCATTTCTGAAATATACTCTTTCGAACAAAAAATAATTTTGAAAATTAGTCCGTGATTGGCGGAGAAATCGGTGAACATACATTAAAAAAAATACTTACAGTCGAACAGAGAACCTCCTCCTTTTTTGAAGTTGGTTAAAATCAAATACGATTATGACTTTGACTTTTCGCAGGTTGCGCAAGAGACATAAGATTTTGCAGATAAAATAGATAATTATACCAATTAATTTAGCAAATTACATCATGGGTACATAATCACAGTTACTTAACATGTTTTTTTTGGTTATAATGATATGTATTTATGTTAATTAAAAAGACATAGATTTAGTTAAAAATTTAGAGCATTTCACTTTGAAATTAAATAAATTTACTAGTTTCTTCGGACTATTAAAACTGTTTTTAGATCAGACATCAGAAGTTTTTTTTTAAAATGAAATATCAACTTAACAAGATTTCTTCTTACAATATAATACATTACAATATACTTTATTGCACTCCAACACAAATAAGGTACAGTATTATTTTAATAGAAATAGTTATGTCAGGGTAAAAACGGCGCGGCGGCCCCATTGCTAAAAAGCAATATCTTTCAGCCAAAGGATTTTGACATTGAAAATGTCTTTTTGTTCGCTCCAGTGTAGGCTCCGTAAAGATTTGATATTCAAAAAAGGCTCAAAAGATGCGCATTTACGAGAGCTGTAAGTTGCAAAAACCGTTTTTTTTTTTTAATTTTTGATTTTGGCGCTCGATATTTTGGAAATGAAGAATGATATCGAAAATTTGAGAACAAATTATCTGGACAATTTAGTAAGCTACAATGTGAGCCTAAAACAAAGACGATCGGGTCAAGGGTTTGCCCTGTAGCCTAACCTTTTTGATTTGAAAAAAGTCAAAAAGTCGAACGACTTTTTTCACATGTCCCGATTTTCTTGGCACTCAGCGACAATATTTATTCGAATTCCGTAGATTCATTTCCGATGTGCTCAATAGTCGTGTGCGGCATGAAATCTGTGAATTTTTTTATCAGACCATATACCTCTTCACTGAGAGGCACGGGTCTCCCTTCGAACCGCGAAGGGGATTTAGGCCATAGTCCACCGAAATACACAAATCAATTGATCTTGGTATACATAATAACGTTTATCCACAAGAATATAGGCCTCCGTCATTACCATTTCTATTGTTTGTTTAATTAATAGAAAGTGTCTGAATTACTCTCAATTTTATGCTGACATACTCTCAATTTTATGTACAAATTGCGATACAACAAAACATAATAACATAATTATTTTTTCAGCACACTGGGCCTTTTTATAATTCGAATGGCACGGCACGGCACTTCGAAATTTGAATTACCATAGCCCTCTATGTTCTCAGCTTCTAGTATTACTATTACATAGGAGGCAATGGTAATACAATTTTGCCGTGCCGTTTTCGAATTATAAAAAGGCCCATTTGCTCATTAAGTGGGTCTTATGTCATTGTTTTAAGGTTGCTAAGTTGGATATTACATTCTCGGCTCCGTTGAGCCCTCGCCTTCGGCTCGGGCTCTAAATTCGCCTCTAATGTAATATCCAACTTAGCACACTTGTAGCATAATGTACTAATATAGAAAGAACATCTTTCGACAGTGAAAATTAAAGATGGCTAGAAAATGGTTACAGAGTCGGCATAGTTCAGTAGTTCGATAATGTCATGGTATACCATTGAAAATTGACAATCTCCATAGACCAACAGTTTCCATAAGCTGTGGTTACATTGGAAGAAAAACTTTCGAGCTTTTTATTATTTGGTGACTCCAGAAATAAACATTTACATACATACGCTCACGCCTATAATCCCTATTGGGGTAGGCAGAGCATCAGTGATTTTAAAACCACTTGATGCCACATTGGAAAATTCAGTCAGACGGTTAGATGAAATATTATGGAAGTGGTGAGAGGTGGTCAGCCTTTCGCCAACAATACAGCAAAGCCCTGGGCCCTGTTTAATAAAACTTACAATATTAAATTACAATTACATTTCGGTATGCATTGTGAAGTAATTATGAGTTAAAATAATATAGTACACACATCAACGCGGTCTAGGGATATTGCACGATTTTTCATACAAAAGAGGTCTGTTTGAGTAGCTATAAAAGCATACTCTAGATACATGGAGGGCTATAATTTTCAAACGAGCAAGTGCTAAACCTGAATATTCAATTCTAGTAAATAAATTTTGTTTTACTTGAAATTTGTGAAAACGTGACGGAAACGAAAACGAAAATACACTTTTTGCCTGCTTTTTGTATGAAAATAGTCAAATTTATGCATTTTTTTTTTTCATTTTCGTCACGTTTTCACAAATTTCAAGTAAAACAAAATTTTTGATTAGAATGGAAAATTCAGATTTAGCACTTGCTCGTCTGAAAATTATAGCGCTCCGTGAATCTCGAGTATGCTTTTGTAGCATCTCAAACATACCTCTTCAGTATAAAAATCGTGCAATATCCCTAGACCGTGTTTATGTGTATATTAGTTACGAGGGTAGTAAGTTAGCAATGTATATCGAATTGTAATTTTATTTTACGATTGTAAGTTTTATTAAACAGGGCCCTGACGTCCCACTTACTGAATTTTAAAGTATGCCTGGAAAGAGCATGCAGCTGCTACATTCTAAGTATTTTAACTGTACCTACATTTATAACTACAAACAGATTGAAATACTTATCAAGTTAACATTTGGCAATAAAATTACAATTATTTTCTCATTTTCTTTTCTTGTTGATTTAACAAGCAGTGCTACATACTCTTGTAATATTATCCATCATCAATCACTCGCTTTGTAAGTTTGAAAAACTTTCACTGGTAACTATAAAAAGAATCAAAGGTTATTATAACCTGTGTTATTATTGTCAAAGATATTCATCATACTTACTAATAATCCCTTCTCTATGACTGTCAAATACACCTGAGATATTGTTTTTGCACTATTGAATGCTGGTGTATAGAGAGTATACTGTATTTATTTACTTTAACTTTTTAACTAATTGATCGTCACTTTTAATAGTTTTCGATTAGTTCTCATTTGTAAATCCTATAGTGATACAAAAGTGAATAACTTATCTGTTTTTCGAGCGTGATTTAAGTGCTTAGTAACGAGTGTCATCAATAACATTAGAATCTATATAATACTATCTTTCCGCCCGGGAATTCATTCCCGTGAGAATTTGGGAAAATAATGTAGCCTTTTTGTTAATCCAGGTCACCTCCATATCAGTTTTTTTTTCAAAATTGGTCCAGCCGTTTGAGCGCGAAAGAGTAAAAACATCCATACATATACAGGGTGAAAAAGAACCTCCTAGCTATATTCAAAATCCTGATTTTAGGACCTCCTAAAATCCTGAAAAATCCTATTTTTTTATTTCGGGGTGGGGGGGGGGGGGGGAATTTTTTTTTCCTAAATGTAGACACCACTCGGGTGCACCCCCCGAGCGCTACCCGCACCCCTCGCGTGCCTGGTCTAGGAGTAATGTCTACGTTTAGGCAAAAAATGAACTGTTCCCAATGAAAATGGGAAATGTGTTCTTTGAGTGATACTGGTTCAGGATTTTGAATATGGCTAGGAGGTTCTTTTTCAACCTGTATAATCCATACATCCTCACAAACTTTCACATTTATAATGCTCCATCTGCCAACTGCCAAAACCAATCAATTTGACCATCAAATTTGACCCTGATTTATTAACCTCCAACCCTTAAACTTCAAAAATTGATAGATTCTCTTAAATGTGTAGACAAGGAAATGGAAATACTTGACAAAATTTCCTACGGAAATGAAGTCTCAGGCATTATCTAGTTGTTCTATTCGTACTTCTAGAAAAGGTCTGCCAAAATGACACGATTAAATAGTAAAATAGTTAGAAAGACTACTGTATTTTGTCTTCTTTATGTATTCCAAAGCAAAATATTCCAAAACAAAACATTCATAATGAAACAAATTAATTTATCTAACAAAAAATTAAATTTAAAGCATACTTTAACTCCAATACTGACGTAGAGCAACCACACTTTACGGAAGAAAATTGAAAACAACATTTCTAATTAACGCAATTCCAAGAAACAAACGCTTAACCAGCCTTAATAACATAAACATAGGAAGTTCAGAGGAATCACCATCATCATGTCATTCCACTTTCTTCTCTACCTACCCTCAGTAAACTTTACTTTCTTACAAACCAGCAGCAGCAGGTTAATTCTACTAAAGAACTAACTGCGCTGCTGCGCGATGCAACACTGACATTGTTTTTTTAAGATTTGGTATAGCGTGGTAATATCCTATCCTACTAATATCACACTAATCCTTTCCCACCACTAGTACTATGCACTACTTATTTATAAACGTGGAAGTTTGTAAGGATGATTGGATGTTTGTTACGTTTTTACGCAAAAAACTATAGGACAGTGTTATGATGACACTTTTTTTTTTACCAGCCCATATACGTCCCCACCGAGGGGCACGGGCCTCCCTTCGAAACACGAAGTGGATTTAGGCCATAGTCCACCACGCTGGCCCAATGCGGGTTGGTAGACCGCTCGTCTTTTGGAAATTTTCTTGGACGGGCGGGTTTCATTACGATATTTTTCTTCACCGTTGAGCAAGTGATAATTAGAAATCCGAAAAGACGAATTTAGTGGTACAGGCTCGCACCAGGATTTGAACCCACGACCTTCGGATTACAAGTCTGGCTCATTACCAACTGGGCTATCACCGCTTACCAACTTGGCTATCACCGCTTACCAACTTGGCTATCACCGCTTGATGACACTTTACATGATGACACTTTACATAACACCAATATAGCTTAGACATCAGAGTAGCTCAAATTTTATTTTCCCAAGTTCTCACGGGAACAAAATCCTGGGCGGAAAGCTTATTATAAGGCTTTAAATAAATATCACAAGTTCAACACTATAAATAAACTAGCTTTCTGCCCGGGACTTCGTTCCCGTGGGATTTTGAGAAAGCTTTGTAGCCTACGTGTTAATCCAGGGTGTCAACTACCTCCATACAAAATTTTATCAAATAGTAGAATCTACCATTACTATGATCAGCTACAAGTAATTATTTTTTTCCGGAAATGTCAATCTACATCTGCACTAATATTGAGGAAAGATTTGTATTTTTGTATATAAAGAATAAACTTAAAAACCACTGGACCGATTTAAATTATTCTTACACCATTATAATGCTACATATTCCTGAGTAACACAGGCTGCATAATTTTCCCGAATGCCCACAATAACGAAGTCCCGAGCGGAATGGCAGTAAGTAAATAAAAAATTTAATTTTGAATCTGAAAATATATAAAAACTTCGAAAATTTTCAGGAAGAAAATTCCACTGGAAAATCATTTAGATGGTCTGAAGTCAGGGTTTAAACAAAAGAAATAACAACAAGAAACAATCACACAATGCTCACAATATATTAAGACAGCTGGAAGCGTGCAGTTTCAGTGTATTAGTGTAATTGGCCCGCTGCTGGTGTAATAATATGTAATACTCGGCTTGACTAGTCACTCGTTAATAAGAGCATAGCTTAGTACCTGCGCGTGCGCTGACGTTTCCGCATCCGGCGCAGTGTGAACGCACCCTAGATCCTCGCTGGTAATTTATTGAAACCGCAATTCTTGTAACGGCTTTGTGTGTAAACTTTTATTTTATTACATTAAACTTTATAAACTACATTTTTATAAGAAAATATAAATTTTTTAAATAATTATTTAATGTGTATGCTTCTTGTAATGAACCCAAGCTATAAACTATGGGAAATTCTAATCTACGCAACGGATTTTGAAATGGGATTTCACCATCGTATAAATTATTTTTGTCGGAAAGTTTACATGTATAGTCTAACGCGACGCAGTCTTAACACAAGCAAACTGTTGCTTACTGGGTTTAACACAAGCGAGGCTTAGTCAAGTTATTTTCTAGAATTAAAGTAAGTTTTTTTTTTGTTTTTTTTTTTATTAAGAATGGGTTCGCTCTTGACCACAATCTAGCTCAGGGCAAAGATGCGGTCGAGGATGTAGCGAGCTCACCCAGAAGAAGCCTATTTTTATTTTATAGAACATCCTAATAACCACGAAGCCAGGGCAGGGTAGGTAGTACTATGTATGTACGAGTATGTATGAACGTTATGTATGTATGTATGTAAACTCTTTATTGCAAACTCTTATAGACTAATAAAAAAGATACATAGATGTGCAAAGGCGGACTTATCCCTGAAGGGATCTCTTCCAGTTTTATGTATGAAAATGACTTTTTATTTACTTATTTATTAATTTTGTTTTCAATTTTTTTTTTATCACAACTTTAACGCGTCTTCCGATTTTCTAGTGTTTTCCTTTCGCATTGGCTTGCTTGAAAAAGATCGCTGTTTTTTTTAGCGATAGGCTATCTTTGCACACTTTTGTTTGTAAGTTTATATTGTATGTTTTGTCTTAACTTTGTAAGTATTTATCTACAATAAAGTATTTATCTATCTCTTTACTATTACAAGAATTAGCCAGATTAGTCGGAAGGTCCATTTCCTGTCACGGCTGTTGTGGGTGCCGACTGTTGAGGGAAAGCCTGACGAAACAGCTGTTATTTAATCTATGTAATCCAAGCCATCGTCATAACCAATATTTAGATGTGGACAAACCGTAACACAAAATCTATGGTGTGAAAAATGCGCCGTAAAAAAAATTGTTTGATGTTGATACTTTGTCTAATATGCGTTACAATTTAACGGTTAATAAAGTACAAACAGTGGCTCTCGCTGATCTTAACCGTACTGTGAGGTTAAGCAATTTACACAGAGGCAGGGAATCTGATGAGTGACCAAAGTGGCCATTTATCACGAGCGTTTCCGTGCTTCGGAGGGCAACTTAAGCTGTCGGTCCCCGGCTGTTGTCGATTGACTATAGTCGTTAAAACCAAGTCAGAGGTCATTGTGCGGTTTGAAAACTCTGACACTAGGGTTAGCTAAGTTCGCCACATACTTGACTATACCTACATGATAAGAAGAAGAAGTAGAAATTTAGATTACTCAATTTTCATTGCATACTCCGCTCTTATCACAACAGCACAGAGTGCACGCGTGTGGTCACCTGAGTTGCGGCCGTCCGTACAAACAGCAGCAATTGCAGGTTATCCATTTGCATTGTACTACAAAAGTCGGTGCTATTAACGAGCAAGATAAGGGTGGCGTGAAGCTCTATCCTATATGTTTACTCTGATGTGCTGCTGTGTGTACGTAATTCGACACACCCTCTACACTCTGATGGAAGTCCTCGTATGGGATCATAACTGTCGGCCCGAAGTTAGCTTGAATTAAAGTGAGTAAAACTAAGTTAGATTGTTGAACTGTGTGTAACATTACTGAATCATTACTTCCATGATGGACTGGAAGTGAAAAATAAGCTTCGAATGTGCCAGCTGTCAACTACTGTAGGAGCCATTAAGTGGGATGCGAGGATTTTGTTGTATCGTGGGCGAAAGGCGAACAACCTATCAATATTATACTCATGTTCCATCTAATAACCCTCTGAATTATTGTCAAATGTTGCGTCAAGTGGTTCTTAATCTACTTGACGTTCTGCCTACCCCAAGAGGGATTATAGGCGTTAGTATACTGAGGGATGGATTACTGAATCGTTTAGTAATAAATATGCTCGTGCCGTGCCGTGTGGTGATCGGTTGAGAATAACACCACCCCATTTCTTTCCGTGGGTGTCGTAAGAGGCGACTAAGGAAACACAAATGAGACCTGCCTCCTAGTAATCCATCCCAGGCAACGACACTTCATTTTTTTCTGAATCTGAGGTGGCGTCCTATGGCTTCATGCGGTGTGGTAGGTTTTGTGAAGGGCCGTCTGGTTCGTGACCACCCTCCTACCGAAGTCCGAAGCCAAGTAGGTTGCTGTGTTCCGTCGGTGCGTAGGAGTACCAGTACCTTATAGGCATTTTCTGGGTTAACTCGCTCCATCGTCGATCTCATCTATGACCTCGGTCAATATAGAGTTCAAGAGTTAACCCATCTTGTAATAAAAAATAAAATAAAATGCTGTACGATCAGTAGGCTAATTTTTCACGTCTCTCATTTTCATTTGTCTTCCATTGATGTGAATCTACCAAACTATCTGATTTGACAACTCGTGGATCACGGTTAATCGTAACCTGAATATGAAATAGAATAAAGCACTAGAAGAAGAAGGAAAATGCGTTTATTCTTCTTTAAGTTTTACAAACGTAAAGAAAACTCTGACACCAGGGTTAGTTAAGTTCGCCACAAACTTGACACGATGAGAAGAAGGAGTTTTACAAATTAGATATCCCTGTGGCTCTGTTTCTTTTCCACTGTCTGTCCGTCCGTCTCAAACTTCTACGGCTCAAGTCTCCTTCACTGATCATTATCAAACCAAAAGAGACTTTCTCTTACAAACAAAACTCACAATTTCCAAAACTCGAAACAATTTCTTACATCAGAGAAATTTGTTATTCAAATCAAGGGTCCCGCGATAATTAATTAATAACAACCTTTGCGTTAACGATAGTCACGAATCACGATGTTTTAAATATTTTTTATGCAAGCATGTATTCTAATATTAAAACGTTATGTTTAAAAGTTTTCTTGGATTTGATATTACATCTGTCCGCTCACCTTATTAACTAAATACATTTTAAGAGAAAATATTTTCCTTATATTTTTTTGTCACTGAAAAGGTTTCAAATGTTTTTAAGACAGATTAAATACATATGTCACACTTATCTCTATCATACATATTAAAATTAATAAAATTAAAAGTGAATCTCTGTTCTCATTGGTTATCGCATCTCACGTGAACGGATGGAACAATTTCGCTAATTCTTTTTTTTTGTGTTTATTGTTGTCAGGAGAAGGCTCTTATGAAAGGAAAAATTAATAAAGTTGAGCAGAACAAAACAAAATTTAAGACAGTTCCGATATTTTATTATCAAAAATGTAGAAGTTCGGACAAAGTCTCTCATTGATAAGTTCTAAAGTTTTACTATTTTATTGAAAGTCACGTCACGTCGTTGGTCATTAAACCAAACTAGATTGACATTAGCAGAATAGCATCCACCATAGAACCAGTATCGTTCGAGACGTTAGTGGATATCGCACGAAGTTATTCGGCCGATGAAATTTTAATATATTTAATAGTGAAAGTGGCTTTCTATGAGCTGGGGCGGTGAAGGACACAACAAACTCTGTTTATGTAACTTTTATTCATATTCTGATGTCATATCTATAATGGGATTATATACATAAGTATATGGACGGATGTCTATTCAGAAAAAAATTCAAAACTTGCAATCATACATTTCAATCTTCAAACCAAAGTACAAATATAACTGACTATGAAAAATCATAATGAAACTATCCGTCTACTGTACTTTTTATTATATGGTAATATTTATAAACACTTTTTTTTAATAATTATGTTTACGAATTAGGTATACTAACAACAGGACGTCCGGGAAATTGTTTTCGTGTAATTTGAATTTCAAAAATTAAGCTTTCTATGTAAGTTTCATTAGTTTAGTCAGTGCATGAGTAATACATAAGTCGAGACTTTCCTCTTTAAATCTTTTTCTGCCCTCAAATTGGTTTGTTTGCATACTTTATGTGTTAGTTCAATATTCAATCTTTTAATCACTCAAATTAAGTTTAAACTGTCATTGAAGCGTGAAGGCAAATAAACACATTTTTATTATTAGTTTTATTTATTTACATTTTACCCTTAAAATTATATAATCTATATGCATACTTATATAGAGGTATACGTAATTGAAGAATTCATCACTCATTGATTCATCAACGCCAAGCCCAAACTCTTGGAGCTATAAGAAAGCTGAAATTTGACCCTTTTTATTTAGGTTCTTCTTTTAACATTGGCAAGGAATAAGGAAATATGGTTTACATTTCCCACCGAAACGAAGTCGCGGGCATCTTTTAGTAATAATAATTTCTTTATTTCACATTATAAACAATAAAAGTAAGACAAAATGCTTAGTCAGAAAAAAATTATGCAAATCATTATTATATGATAGCATATACGACTTTTTCTGGTTTTACGACTAGCTGCTTCCGATCAGAGGGTTATTATCTCTAGAGGAGTACCTATAAAGTTTCTCACACATTCGTGATTTACTGCCCATTAGTTTCGATGTAAGATGATTAAAGCCTATTTGAATATATTAAACGGAAGGCCAAACTTTTACTTAAACTTTTTCCTTATGAATCAGAAATACTGCAAACTCTTTATTGAGATATAGGTATACGCTAGTAATATTACCTCAATGTAACTCTTCTATCAATTCTTAAACTGTCTAGTAATGCACCATAGAATTAAAGCACCCATACTTAAAAAAATCAAATTGCTTTCGTACATTCCGTACGTCACTAAAATCCTGTACAAGAAAATTATCACAGACAAGATAAAATACGTCTTAATTTATGCTTTTCACTTAACTACATTAACAGCGCAGTTAAATAATTACATTTCTCGTATCATTAGCCTCAACTTGCTACGTTTCCTGTTGTACTTAAGTAATTAGTATCACTGGGTACTAAGAAGTCAGTATAATTGAAAATACCAACTTAAAAGAAAAGTTTATACAACATAAAACATTAAAGAAAAGTAAAAGTTATAAACTTTTTTTATGTTTGGTATAAAAGCAAAGTTTATTTTCATTTATATTTTTTCATTTTCCATTTTTATCCTAATTGTCACTTTCAAGGAACAATACAAAACTATGTATGGAGATATCAACATAAAAGAGACATAATAACTAGTGCAGTGACTTACCATAACTTCCCGATTATGGTTAACTCGGTCATTTCACGGGCGACAGATTACCACAGAGACATACTCAGAGGGAAAGAGGGACTTTTTAAAAATTATTACAAATTGTGTCATTATAAACTGTGAAAACAGTAGTACATGAACCAAGATGCCCTAATGTTTCGCGAAGATAAAATAAAATAATTTAAAAATTACTGTTAATAATAACCGATGGAAAATCACGAAACCGTGTTAAGTTTTTCTAAAATCAAGATTTTACGTCCAGAAAAACCAAAAATCTTGATGCTTTGATAAATATATTGCTAGTAAATAAATAAGGTATAGTGTTGATTACACTGTCAGAATTTCACCTATTGCATAGGAAAAACCCCTCAGTCCCTGTTAGTTACCAAGTATTAAGTCTGGACAAAGTTGGTACTTGACAACCTTTATTTAGTACTTGTTGGCGCGTTTATTTATACGCACATCAACACGGTCTAGGGATATTGCACGATTTTTCATACATCTTTTGTCTGTTTGAGGAGCTATGAAAGCATACCCGAGATTTACTTGAAATTTGATGTGTATAGTTCAGTCGGATCGATAAAAGTAATGTATGTAATGTATGTTTTTATTATTTATAGTACAATGATAATACAGAAGATAACAATAATATAAAGTAATAGAAAGCTTATGTGTTGATTCACGAACAATTTTGAAATAATTTAAGAGATTTCAGATTTCATTTTACTTGATTAAATAATAATACACATACATAAGCTCACACCTTGTCCTTTAGAGAATTGCTGAAAATAAAATATTAATTATAATTTTCTGGCAGAAATTGCATGTGTAATTTGTCCCTCGATTCCTTGACTAGATTCGACCCTGCATCTCATTGTTGGCTATAATACTGTGATGTCCCAACTGCATTCATAACATAAACTTACAACACGTTCCGATTTGATATCATTTTATTCCGCGTTTGTTCTTATATCTCTGTTTATTTACATAGAGCTTGCTGTGACTTTTTTTTTATCGTGCCAAAAAAGGATTGTTAAAATTTTCGCTTGAATTTCTAGCCTGGGTACAGATTGATTGAGGTAGTTGTGTAAAATAAAAAGGATTTATGCACATAATAAATAGCTAGGATGAGGAAAGATATGAAATGAGGGTTTATGACCATTTTCCATCCGTATTCTCAACATTCCAATTTAATTCAGGCAAAATGGCGTAGTTTTGGCAGAAAAAAATAAAGAAAACCGGCCAAGAGCGTGTCGGGCACGCGCATTGTAGGGTTCCGTAGCAGCACCTGGCTGCTACCAATATGCAGCTGGCTTCTTAATTCTACGAGAATATGGACAGTTAAATCGCTAATAATGTCTAAAAACGAGTTCACAAAGAAAGAAGGTAACTAAAGGAGAATTATAGATTCCAGCGCCACAAGAAAAATGAAAAAAAAAAACATCTGTTTAAGAAAAAAAATGGTTACATTACGTATTTATTTAAAACTGGTGAACTATCGTTACGGTCATAGTTAAAGATGAAAGAGACTGTCTTTTAAGGCTTATCAAAAAGACTTGCCTCCATCTTACAGGACTTGACTCTAAAATTAAGACTGAAAGTTCGAGTTTTTATTAATAAGACTTAGTCGTTTTATTAAAAGACTAAAACTCAAAAGACTCGAGTTGTTTTCAAAAGTCTGAACTCCAGCTGATTTAAAAAAAATTAAACAACTGTAGTTCTTTTATGTAAAAGGGCTCGCACCGCAGTTTGTGTGTGATATTTAATATATCTTTTGTAACCTATCAACAAAAAGGAATAATTCACACCTAAACCACTGAATACATTTGTAAAAAATGTAACAAGGGGATAAAATTAGATATTTACATTCTAATGAGTCGCTAGTCTTTTAAGCCTTTAAGCTGTTTAAGTAACAGCTCCGTTTTTTACGTTAAAAGACTTCGACTAAAAAACTAGTCTTATAACTAAAGGTTGGGAACTGAAAGACTGAGTCAGTCGTGAGGCGCCAAAAATAAGGCGAGTCTTTATTAAAACCTTACAAGACTGAGTCTCTTTAGGCGGCCGGTTTGGTCGAGTGGTAGTAGCGCTGCCTCTTGATCAACGGGTCCTGGGTTCGATTCCCGGTCGAGGCAAATATTTGTGTAAAAAGCAGATGTTTGTTCTCGGGTCATGGGTGTTTGTGTTTGTCTTTCTGTGTGTTCCGAGGGACCCATGACACAAGGGAAAACCTTAATGTGGGCCTTTGAGTGTGTAGCGTGTATTTCGTTTATTTCTTTCATCACTAGTCAAAGTCGATGTTAAAATCTCCAAATACTATAAAAAACAAATGTATTTAAGAGTTTGTAGTTTCAGAAATGACTTTATTTTTGGTGTAAATATTGTATAACCAAATTCGCGAGCGGAGCGAGCGCGAATTTTTTTTTTGCGACTTTATCTGCTACTAAAATAATTGTGATGTCATTTTCGTAATTAACACCCCCAAAAACCTATTAAACGACACCTAAAATATCAATATGTTACAGCGTGGCTTTCGACCTCGCCTCACTTTTAGTATTGAACCTTGTAAACATATTCTTATTAATCCCAAAAACGTTTGGCACTTGGTCGACTATTACTCGCAAACTTGAAGGGCCAACTTATGTGTGATAGTTTTCCTTTTAATTTCGTTGTATATTCTATAACCGTGAATTTTTTCACATTTTTAGAAACAACCGTTTAGCTGGTAGATGGGGGGACACTTGTTTTTAACGAAAAAATTCACTTTAAAAATAAATTTTTCGCAAACTGAGTGCTGAATCGAAAAGCGTTCTCATTAAACCCCTTCTATCTTTTAAAAAGCTATCCTATGACACTCCACTCAATGATATTGGGGAGAAAAAAAATCATCCCCCTTTCACGTCTATGGGAGACACCCGAAAAAAATTTTTTTTCTAAGATTTTACTCTACAGTTCTGTCGGCGTGATCTATATGTATGACTATGCTAAGTTTCAGCTCTGTAGTACTAAGGGTTTCTTAGGAAACCCGCGGACTGACGGACAGACGGACATGGCGAAACTATAAGGGTTCGTAGATTAATACGGATACCTAAAAATGAATTTTTATTCACTACACAAGTCAAACAAGATACAAATTATGAAGTGAAAAGGTGCTGCCTCAGTCAAGCTGTTTTTTAGTCACAATATTATTATAATTGAAAGAAAAAAGTACAGTTTTTCAGTCAACAAATAATATGCAAATACAAATTCCATAAAAGAAATTTGATTATTTTACCAAGTGGTAGGAAATTCTTTTTCATCTAAGTCCTGGCAGATGATACATGCTGTATTTTTCATTCATTCCCAATCTGTAGAATACCTACCTTTACAGTTTGTTGTTTATTTACACTAGTCAATGACCTATTACTCTGCTAACATTTATTTGCATCCGTGGTGTTTTTTTGTCTACTTGTTCTAACCAGCAACACATTGGAACAGCTCAGTTAGTTGAGATCTTAGGTCTTCTTGACAGTGGTATTAACCACTCTATGTGTATAGTTACGTCCACTTTATTACGCCACTCGCTGCGCAGACGCAAGCCGCGTCGCGATGCGTTATGGAGATTTGTGTTCAGCGCATGTCTGATCCATTTACAACTTCCTTTTCCTACAAAATATCAATTTTGTTACAACTAATCGATAACTTTGCAATCGATACTGTACAATTTGTTAGTTAGTAAATGTTATTACAACACAGAGGAATATTTGGCAGATAATCTTAAAGTGCAATATATAGAATAAAGTGCAATATATGTATAGAATAAGAATAGAAAGAATAGAATGTATAGAATAAGAAGAATAGAATAAGCCGTGTGAGTCCCCGGCAGAGTAGAATAGGACCTCCCTCTTTCTTACCGAGGTGTCGTACAAGGCGACTAAGGTAAATATGCAAGCAAGTTCATCTGCACACAGAGAAGGAAAACTCTGCAATTATATGAAAACCCTCGCCAACCCGTCTGCCAAGCGTGGTGAGTATGGCATTTACCCCTCATGTTATTGAGGGAGGCCCGTGCCCCAGCAGTGGGGACGTATATGGGCTGATGAAGAATATGTATAGAATAAGTTAATTATATATGTATAAGTTAGAATAATTTAACAAACATATTAAATATGGAAAAATGTACCCATTAATATTGCATGCCATAATGGTATGTTATAGCGCACGTTATACTGTATATTACCATCTTATGTTATTTCTTTACTTGTAACATTGCAATAAATATATTTGAATTTGAATTTGATGTAGTGTAGCCTTGTTTTGGTAAGTTAAATTTCCGAAACTTCCGACGAAGATGAAACTAGATGGTTGACCAAGAATGTCGATTTGTTTAACATCATTTTACTTATTTATTTAGTTTAGTTTATAGCATTTCGCCCGAAGCTTCGTTCCCGTGAGAATTCGGGAAAATTATGTAGCCTATGTTACTCAGGAACAATGTAGCATTCTAATGATGACAGAAATTTTCAAATCGAGACAGTAGTTTTGGAGCCTATTCAATGCAAACAAACAAACAAATAATCAAATCTTTTCTCTAGATATTTGCGTAGCTTTAACGTGACCATTAGGCCAAAAACATAATTTGAAAATCCGAAAACTTTAAATAATGGGGTGAAAAGATCGTGGAACTGACAATTCTTATAAGTATACTGCTGGTTCTAATTTTTCATCGAATTTTTAATTTTTCAAAAAGACAAATCACGCCCTGATGATATTTCTGATTGTTATGATTCCACCAGAGTACTGTCCGTCAATTACAGGTGTGCCGAAGCTTTGAAGCATAATTTTGAGGTTCATTCTACAGTCACAGTATGAGTTTCCTTAGATTTTTTTTATTTTTATTTATCAGCCTATACATATACGTTCCCACCGAGGGGCACGGGCCTCTCTTCGAAACACAAATTTACACATACATACGCTCACGTCTATAGTCTCTAACGGGGTAGGCAGAGCATCAGTAACGAACCACGAAAAATTAAAAAATATTTACTTTAGCGAATCACCGTGTGGTGATCGGTTGAGAATAACACTACCCCATCTCTTTCCGTGGGTGTCGTAAGAGGCGACTAAGGAAACACAAATGAGACCTGTCTCCTAGTATCCCAGGCAACGAAACTTCATTTTTTTTCTGAATCTGAGGTGTCATCCTATGGTCTCATGCGGTGTGGTAGGTTCTGTCGATCGCGATCGACCAGTTGGCCACCCCTGATACTCGATTTTGTACTATAGGTACATACAATAACAACAACGTTAAACATTAAAACCCGATATGTACATGGCATGCAGGCGCAATTTCGCGATACATTGCGTAGCTCCAAAGTAGGTAAATAACACGTAAATAACGAAATCTCCTTAACGTTTTTCGGGAAAAAGTGACATTTATAGCCGATTATTTCTATGGGAAGATTCCATCAAAGTATTTGCTAAGCTCTCACTTACTTACTTACATGTCAAGTAAATAAATATGTTCGGCAGTTTCTTTCTTTTTCCACCTGCAACTCAATCCACAAAAAAAAGTAGCCTATGACACTCTCCATCCCTCCCAATTATACATATGCCATTAAATATGTCAATCCGTTTATTTGTTCCAATTTGAAGGAAAAAAACAAACAAATCCACTCTCATTTTTATAAAAAAGTATGAATTAATGTATGAAATGTCTAATCTAGCTGTAATATATCTTTGTTAAAAATGAACTATAATACTGTTTACGGTAAAGTGCAGGGAACCGTAAGAAAACATCGTCTGCATAGACCACGGACTGGTGGTGCGGAACCACGGGCCGAAGGGAGATTATTGAGCACTTAGGGATGCCATTTCAGATAAATCAGTATTCTCTGCCTACGTCTGTTATTTCGAGCTCCTTTATTATACTTGTGCCTTTATAAAACTTAAAAAATTTAACTGTATAAACCAAATTTTCATTCCAGAGACCTTTATTTAATCACTCAAAAACTGATTCTGGATGAGTGTTTTTTTTTTAAACTGAGATTAATATTAGATGTAACATATTATTAAAACAACAATTTATGCATCATTTAACTGTATAATAAACAATAGTAACAGACAACGATCACAGTTGTGAAATATAGAACACTTTAACAAAGAAGAAATACACTGGGCGTCAAAAATAAGTAGTACACTTTTCAAATTGCAATTACTCCTAAACTATAGTAGTTACACTTATGAAATAAAAAGCAGTTTATAGTAAACTTAACGAAGTTTATTAAAGTTATATTTTATTTGGCATGAATAAAGTTTCAAACTTAAAATTAAGATAAATACTAAAAAGTATCAATTTTTAACGATATGTCAACCACTTAATTTTCACGTTTTGGAACTTTTTCACAATTTAATAACTTGTGTTGCCGCCTCGGGCTCTAATTACAGCTTGGATCCGGTTTGGCATGCTGAACACTAAGTTTCGGAGGCGGTGTTGGGGAATATTTTCCCATTCTTCTATCAGCGCATGTTTTAGAGCCCTGAGTGTGGCAGGAGGTGGACTGCGCCTTCTGACTAGCCTCCCAAGCTCATCCCAGGCGTGTTCAATCGGGTTGAGATCTGGGCTTCTCGATGGCCAAGCCATCAAGTTGATGCCAACCTCCTGAATGTACTCTTGTACGTGGTGAGCAGTGTGTGGCCGGGCGTTATCATGCATTAGGATGGCTCCATCACCCATATTTATTAAATATGGCCCTGCATACTCGTTGAGGATCTCCGAGGCATATCTTTCACCAGTCAAAGTCCCATTTTCTATTACCACAAGCTCTGTGCGACTCTCTGAAGAGATACCAGCCCATACGTGTACAGAGCCCCCGCCATATTGGACTCTTTCCGAGATACAAGCTTGAATGTATCGCTCACCGGGTCGTCTGTAGACTCTCCGCCGTCCATCTGAAGTGTATAAAGAGAATCGAGACTCATCTGTGAATAAAACTCTAGCCCATTCTTCTTCGCCCCATTGTACGTGTTGACGGGCGTAGCGTAGTCTTGCTACGCGATGCTCTGTCTCAAGTTTGGGGCCATTTGCTGGTCTTAGAGGCTTCAGGTTAGCTTCAGCAAGTCTTCTTCTCACTGTACTCTCACTGATGTAGTCTGTTCGGGTCCGAAGAAGCTGTTGCTGAACCTCAACTGCATTAAGGTGTCGATTTCTTAACACAGTGGAAACAATAAAGCGATCTTCTCGGGTACTTGTGCACCTGGGTCTGCCATTACCTCGTCTCCTTAGATGGTTTCCAGTCTCTTCGTACCTTTGCTTTACTCGCTGAACCGTTCTTAAAGTTACACCCACCCTCCTTGCAGTACGACGCATACTGATGCCCACTTCGAGAAAAGCTAAGATTCTTGCACATTCTTCTGGTGAAAGAGGCATGATTAGTCAAATTTACTCTCTGAAGATACCTATGCTTTTCAATTACAATTGCTTTATCAGCAGCGAATGTGTCAAACACAAAAATCCTAAGTAAGACAACACCTTTCAACAGTTTAAAAAAAGTGTTTTTATTTATTCGTTTTTTTTAAAGTCAAGCATTATAAGTTCCTTCTTATAATGCATGAAGTTTTTATTGAATAAGATTAAATTTTCTTTTTAACCTTTTTTGTTTCAAAGGTCTAAGTTTTATAGTTTGGGAGAAATCGCAATTTTAAAACTGTACTACTTATTTTTGACGCCCAGTGTAATTTATTTATTTGTAACAAGAAATATGTAATGTAAGAAACTAACGTATGCTGAAATAACTACAATTATTGGCATTTTAGAAAGATAGATAGAAAATGCTTTATTTCGGCGTACAACACAGACATTACAATACAGAAAAACAGAAGAAACACAGAAGACACTTAACAGACACAAAGATTTTATAAAAGTAAAGAAATTACTTGCAGTATTTTCAGTTGCAAGTGATTCGAATCAGTGATAACTACAGAGGAATTTGTACTGTTTTAACTGTTTTTTCTTACCTTAACGATTCTATCGATTTACTATTTATATTTATAAATTGAAAATATAATAAGCTTCGTTTATCATAACAATCAGGTAAGGTTCAAAAACCTATATTTTATGAACTAAGTAAGAACAGTGTAAATTGTCGCACCTATTTAAAATACTTTAGAGAAATCCAAATATCCATCGCTTGAACTAAGTTTTATCACTTAGATACTTTGAAACTAACTTTGGCAACCCTACATTTGTGCAGAAAAAAGTAACGGTTGAATATTCACAGCTATTTCTCATAAAAACCACAAATTAAACAAATTCACGAAACAATTAACAGGTACGTAAATCTAATTGCCTGTTAGTTTTTTTATAAAACTAAACGTGCTGCTGAATTTTATAATAAATCTAATTGACGCTCAGTTGAAGAAACGATAGTTAAACTTACAGCTTCTTTAAATGTAATGCCGTCCTTGTTTAAGCTAATAAGACGGATAGTGACAGTAGATATTGAATATTAATTTTACATTATTTGACGTATCTGCAAATGAGGGAGCAACTGACAAATGTGTATTGGGTGACGAATAAAATAATAGAATTTACAGCCTTTTTATTTTCTTAATTATTTTATAACGTGGTGAATGTGCCGTATCAGTAGCTTGAGCATGATGCGCGGCAAAATCGCGCGGTACGCCACTCGGCTGACGGTGAAACTTCACTTTGATTGCGCGAGGGCCCCGCGCAAAGGCTTGCTCGCCCTCTAGCGTGTTGACATTTTGACATAGGACTGCGGCGCATTACGCGCGCTATCACCCTCGTCCATCGTACTTGAGCTGCTGATCTATACAAGAGTAGCAGTCGTCTTTGTCATTTTGATAGTTAGAAAAGAGACAATTAATACTTAAGTATAGATCATGACTTGAGTCTCTTTCTATAAAACGGGCCTTAATCTTTTCATTCAACCATAAGTTATGCAATCAATCGTTATTTAAAAGTTGACCTATAAGGCTGTTCAGAGTGTCGAGGAATATATTTTTAAATATAGATTATGGTATTTATGTGACCTCTCGTTATTTTCTTTACCTAGACATAGGTGAGTATCATTTATTATGAATTACCATTTCATATATGCTGTGCATTTTAAAATAATAAATTATTCATTAGTACCGAGTACCGACCCACCTCCCCGGCTTTGCCGTAGACTTTTCTAATGTTTTAAACAATTTACCTATACAAAATATACATAAATAATACACACGAACCTTTCTCTTTAATCTCTCCGTCCATTGGCGAAAATCTTATGAAAATCCGTTTGGTAGTTTCTAAGACAACCGCGTTCAGACACAGACGCGGCGAAGAAAAATTGTTTTATAATATACACATCAACGCGGTCTAGGGATATTGCACGATTTTTCATACAAAAGAGGTCTGTTTGAGAAGCTACAAAAGCGTACTCCAGATAGATGGAGTGCTATAATTTTAAGACGATCAAGTGCTAAACCTGAATTTAAAATTCTAATCAATAAATTTTGTTTTACTTGAAATTTGTGAAAACGTCACGATAATGAAAAAAATTTTCGCGTAAATTAGACTATTTTCATACAAAAAGCAGGCAAAAAGTGCATTTTCATTTTCGTTTCCGTCACGTTTTCCCAAATTTAAAGTAAAACAAAATTTATTGATTAGAATTCAAAATTCAGGTTTAGCACTTGATCGTCTGAAAATTATAGCCCTCCAAGTATCTCGAGTATGCTATTACAGCTTCTCAAACATACCTCTTTTGTATGAAAAATCGTGCAATATCCCTAGACCGCGTTGATGTGTGTATGTAGTGATAGTGATAATATAAAAGAACAGTCTACACAGTCAAAAGGCTTAGCAACTCTTTTATTTTAAGTAAAGTATTGAAAAAACTAAGTCTTAGTATTCATTGATTGTGCAATGTGCAAATTAATGCGCAATCAATAATCTCCTGTGACATATTTGGCTCTTTAAATTTCAACTCTCTTGCATAATTTAAATCCGTGCATTCACAGATAAAAATGTAAACTGTCGAAAGATTTGTTTATAATTATACAAATAAATAAAGTTTCAAAAGCACATTAAGTAATTAGTCAGGCTCTAGTATTGAAACATCTGGGCCCCGATTCTGTAACTTAAGTTGTGGGTCGATGGAATGGTCGCCATTTCATCTGTTCAGGTGGCGAAATTGAGAACTATCCCAATTACATATATCTAAGTACTGACGGCTGGTTTGACTGGTGGCATCTTCTTCTTCTTCATCAGCCCATATATGTCCCCACTGCTGGGGCATACAGATATGTATTAAAATAGAACTCTTTATTCTTACAATTATATTGTGTATTATTTATCAGGTAATAAATATTTCAATTTGCTTTTAATTTAACCTGATAGCTTCAGTAATGGCAAAGATCTTGCTCACTGATCTGAACGTTGCGGGTTTAATTCCCGACCAACACAAATGCTTGGGAAACGTTTGTATTTACAAAAATGTAGGTTTATGAGAGGTAAACTTAGTTATCTAGCATCTATACCACAGATTAATAACTTAGTTACTACGTAACCTATACAGGCCTCGCTTAGATTGATTGGGGTGAGATGGCGCTGCGAGAGTTTTCTACCAATTTTTATTTATTTGTTAATTTGATTTTTGTTACTCTTACCCATACGTTTCAATAGTACATCCATACATACGCTCACGCATATAATCCCTCTGGGGTAGGCAGAGCATCAGTAGTTCTAAAACTACATGATGCCACGTTTGACATAAATTCAGAGGGTTATTTAATGAATATGATATAAGTGGTGAGAGGTTGGTATCCTTTTGCCCACAATACAGCAAAACCCTCACATCCCAATTACTGACATTTTCATTTAAAGTGGGCATTCTATAGATATTTAAATATATATATATATATATATATATATATATATATATATATATATATATATTAATATATCTCTAATATTATTTTTTCTTTTTTTCTTTTTTTTCTTTCTTTGATTAACTATACATATAAATTGTTGTTATTATTTTTTATAACGATCATAATATGGAGTGACACTACATGTAATTAAATATTGTAAATAATAATAATAATAAATAATAAAACGCCATACACTCAAAGGCCCACACTAAGGTTTTCACTTGTGTCGTGGGTCCCTCGGAACACACATAAAGACAGACACAAACATTCATAACCCGAGAACAAACATCTGCTTTTTACACAAATATTTGCCCCGACTGGGATTCGAACCCAGGACCCGTCGATCAAGAGGCAGCGCCACTACCACTCGACCAAACCGGCCAATGTTATTGTTATTATTATTCTATGTCATGAAATAAATGAAACTAAACTAAACTATATATTTTTTACTTCTAGTCCAGCATGGAAGTATAAGACGTAAGTAATAAAGTTGTAACAGTAAGTTGACGAAAAAAGCCGTGAACAAATGAGCGAGCAATTTTAAAAGGGATGAACCAGAGCGTGCGATCACGTCAATGAACGTATACGTCATAAGAACAATATCGACTTTCTAACGCTTTTCGAATACAGCACACCCTTTTCATCGTAATGTGGAGAAATTTCGCCTTTTGTATGAATCTGTAATTAAAAATTTCGTCTTACACAACTGCGGATGATGATGGTAGCTTTCAACCTAACCTATCCTCTTGGTTAATAATCAGCCTTCGGTAAGGTTTTGTTTATTAAAAACTATTTTAAATCACTATTAGATGAATATTGACTTCTCTTCGTCACGATACGCACAAACTCTTGAGGTCTTTTACTGATCTTTGTGGGCAACCTAGTTAGAACCATAATCTTTTTTTCTCAAAAAAATTTTTTTTTTCATTTAGTCACGTCTGAAAAAAAAAAACAAAAGTGTTTGATAAAATTACAAACATACTTGATGCCATGTTGGACATAAATTCAGAGGGTTACAAGATGAAATGTGAGAGGTTGTCAGCCTTCCAAATAACCTTTTAGCAAGATAAAAAAGTGTGCTTGCCGTGTGGTGATCGGTTGAGAATAACACCACCCCATCTCTTTCCGTGGGTGTCGTAAGAGGCGACTAAGGAAATACAAATGAGACCTGCCTCCTAGTAATCCATCCCAGGCAACGACACTTCTTTTTTTTTCTGAATCTGAGGTGTCGTCCTATAGTCTCATGCGGTGTGGTAGGCTCTGTAAAGGGCTGTCTGGTTCGCGACTACCCTCCTATTGAAGTCCGACGCCAAACAGCCTGCTATGTTCCGTCGGTGCGTGGGAGTACCAGTGCCTTTATAGGCATTTTCTGGGTTAACTTGCTCCATCGTCGACCTGATCTTTGGCCTCTATGGTCAAGATTGAGGTCAAGATTTAACCTATCTTATAATATAAAAAGTGTAATTTAAAGAAAAATAGAAACTGCAGTTTAATAGGTTGTGTATAAGTTCACTCAAAACCTGCTTACTCTAACAAAAATCAAGTTAGTATCTTTTAGAAAACTAGTAATAAAACCTTGACTGTTGAAAATAAAGGAACAAAAAAGGACAATAATATATTATAGTTAGAGCGTCTAACTAGGTCGTGTATAACTCTAATAAAAATGAAGTAAGTATTTTTTAAGGAAATTTAGGATAAAACCATGATTGTTGAAAATTAAGGAACAAAAAAGGAAAATTACATAAAATTAATTTATAAAAAGTAAATAAACTGTATCCTAAACATAGAAAGTTCCCATGCAGTAAAGCGCTCGCGATCAACTCACTAACGAAGAAAGAAACAAGTTGAACCAGCGCCAGTCGCATCTCGATCCACGCGCAGGCGCACGCGCACGGAGCATCGCGCAGCCAATCAGACACGCGGGTGAATTTTATTCGAAATTTAAATAACAGAATTTGACGCTTTCTCGCCGAGGAAATTTTGATGTCAAATTGTTAGTGTCGTGTGGTGTGCCGACTTTATTTTTGAATTTTAAACTGTCATTTGGATGCTTTGTTTTGGGAAATGGTAAGATTTTCAATTTGCATTTATTTAAAACTAGCTTTTCGCCCGGGACTTCATTCCCGTGGAAATTTTTTCGTAAATTTTCCAATGTTTTTAATAGTTATTCTGCTATTCGAGACGAAGACAAACACAACAAATCAAAAACCATAATATGAAAATCGGTCCAGCGGTTGTCGAGTTATAAGTCTTCGAACAAACCTGACTCTTTAAAATTATATCTATTCACTCAAAATTA
This sequence comes from Aproaerema taeniolella, assembly GCA_949987775.1. NCBI lineage: Eukaryota > Metazoa > Arthropoda > Insecta > Lepidoptera > Gelechiidae > Aproaerema > Aproaerema taeniolella. The sequence continues at coordinate 21,382,105 of OX465249.1, read as the reverse complement.
ACTTCAACTTAGACATAAAGATGGTTAGTATGACAAAATAACAAGGTTGTAAACAGCAAATTGAAAAAATTAAGAACTGTGCCTCCTAAAGTTTTGCACAATTGCTAGCAATTATTTCTATTATTTATTTAAATATAAATTGTCACATTGTATTCGAAATATACAATAAATTAGTAAATTATACCCCTACTACGTGGCTGGATGCAAAAAGCGGAGGATTGTGCAAAGTGGCGCATTTTGGGGGAGGCCTATGTTCAGCAGTGGACCGCAATAGGCTGATATACTGAGAATTAATAAAGCCATTCAACATAAAAATGCCAAATTACTTCACCGTACCACAGCCAAAGTTGCAGATGCAGTTTTTTTTATGAACATGACATGAAGTGGCATTACTGATACCAGCAAAAATTCCCATCTGTCACCAGCGTTAGAGGAGATCAGAACATACGAGATGAAGGCAACTTTTGAGAAAAAAATATTGAGCTAAGAAGTAATTTTTGTAAAACATATATTTTTTTAAAGAAATTTTTCCCCTTCGTGTTCCGAAGGGAGGCCCGTGCCCCTCGGTGGGGACGCATAATATGGGCTGATAAAGATTATTGTTAGAAGATTTTTCAATCAACCAAATGACTTTATCAATAGAGGCTGTACTTGCACGCGCTGTTGCCCATTTTTAAGCCCCAACTAAAGAAGAGAGATGTTATAAGTTTGACGTGTGCGTGTCTGTGTGTCTGTCCGTGGTATTATAGCTCCCAAACAAATAGACCGTTTTTGATGCGATTTTTTTTTAAAGTTGACATAATCGAAACGGTTCTTAACAATATCTGATCAAAATTGGTTTAGATATTTAAGGGTTCATCATCATCATCATCAGCCTGTGCCAGTCCACTGCTGGACATAGGCCTCTCCTATGGCACGCCACTGAGCTCGGTCTTCAGCTCTCCTCCTCCAACCACTGCCCGCTACCTTACGAATATCATCGTACTTTACGTATCGTCGAATATCGAGCTACTTTACGGGACTGGTCGCTGTAAACGGAGTCCCCCTCGAGGTTGTTTCTGAATATGTGTACCTGGGACAAATGATCCGAGTAGGTAAAAACAACTTCAATGGGGAAGCTAAGAGACGGATACAGCTGAGCTGGGCAGCGTTTGGGAAACTCCGCCGGGTCTTCACGTCACCCATACCTCAAAGACTGAAAACGAAAGTTTTCAATCAGTGCGTCCTACCCGTGATGACATACGGAGCCGAGACATGGCCACTGACAGTGAGACTAGTCCACCAATTTAAGGTCGCTCAGCGAGCTATGGAAAGGGCTATGCTCGGTATTTCTTTGAGGGATCGGATTCGAAACGAAATAATCCGTCAAAAAACCAAAGTTACCGACATAGCCCGGCAAATTAGCAAGCTTAAGTGGCAGTGGGCTGGTCATATCTGTCGTAGAACCGATGGCCGTTGGGGCAGACAAGTTCTAGAATGGAGACCACGGATCGGAAAACGTAGCGTAGGGCGCCCTGTTACTAGGTGGGGTGACGATTTAAGGGTTATAAGCGGTAAATTTCAAGAGGTATACACACATTTTAGTTTACTTTACCTTTTCCAAATCTGTCTGTATATCGGATCCGTCACAAGGGAAAACCTTAGTGGGCCTTTGAGTGTGTAGCATTAGTTGTTGTTAATTATATAGTCTAGTGTGTGGCGAACCAGACTAACCATGCGCCAGATTCTGTGCCATCTATCAGCAATACGCTTTTGCTAATCCATTAGTCCACTTTGTAATAGGCTCTGTCAGTCCTATGACCAAATGATTCATACTCATTCATACTCTTACGCTTATAATGCCTTACGGGGTAGGCAGAACGTCATATGGTCATGGAACCACTTGACGTCACATTTGACATTCTTTCTGACGGTTATTAGATGAAATATGAGTATGTTGGTGACAGGTTGTCAGCCTTTCGCTACCATACAGCAAAACCCTCGCGTCCATTCACTGGCTTTTACAGTATGTCTGGAAAGAGTTGGCAGCTGGCACATTCTAAGTTATTAGATGGAATATGAGTATGTTGGTGATAGGTTGTCAGCCTTTCGCTACCATACAGCAAAACCCTCGCGTCCATTCACTGGCTTTTACAGTATGTCTGGAAAGAGTTGGCAGCTGTCACATTCTAAGTTATTAGATGAAATATGAGTATGTTGGTGACAGGTTGTCAGCCTTTCGCTACCATACAGCAAAACCCTCGCGTCCATTCACTGGCTTTTACAGTATGTCTGGAAAGAGTTGGCAGCTGGCACATTCTAAGTTTTTCTTACACTCCCAGTCCAGCGTGGAAGAAAGTGATTTTATTAAAATTTATAGCCTTGCTTACTTTAAACAGGTAAAATTCACGTAAATTTTAAGTTAGTTCCAACATAACCTTATACGTATTTAGAAACATCCTTGTATGCAAATTGCATTTTTTTTTCTTCGCTATTATTTTCCATGCTTCAGTATTCAAAAACACAAACAAGAAATATTTTACACTAGCTTTCGACCCGCGGCTCCGTCCGCGTGGACTTTATTTATATCGTGCTCAACAGTGGAATAACATTTTGCCTATGTCCTTTCCCAGGCTCTAATCTATCTCTGTAGTCTATACCAAATTTCATCAAAATCGGCTCAGTAGTTTAGGCGTGAAAGACGGACAGACAGACAGACAGACAGTCAGAGTTACTTTCGCATTTATAATACTAGCTTTCCGCCTGTGGTTCCGCCCGCGTGAACTACAGGTTATATCGTGCCCAACTGTGGGATAAAATGTAGCCTATGTCCATTCCCAGGCTCTAATCGATCTCTGTACCAAATTTCTTCAAAATTGGTTTAGTAGTTTAGGCGTGAAAGATGTTCAGACAGACAGACAGAGTTAGTTTTGCATTTATAATATTAGTAAGGATTTAATGCTTAGAATAAATATTATAATTTTATTGTTATTATGGACTTCACATGCAATAGAAAGCTCAAAAGCGTTAGATGTCGCCCGGTCACGGGTAGTTTCATGCGATAGCTCGAGTAATTTGCTAAAAACATCACTTGTATCACAGAAATATTATAGAAAGCGAAGTGACTACGTAAGTGCAATCTATTTAAGTACCCGCAGTTCTTATAATAAGGCTCTGCGGCTAGATTGAGAGTCAATCATGGAGGTGTAATTGTTGGCTACGCTTTACTGGCTAAAGCTACCAGAGCGACCAGGGCTCCGATTCTGTAACTAAGTTGGGTGTCGCTGGAATGGAGGCCATTCTGCCTATTGAAGTGGCAATATTCTGAACTATTTAATTTCCATATACTTGCTGACAGCTACCTCAACCAGCAGCGCCACCGACAACCAAACGTAAAGTTGCAACCAAACTACCTAGCAACTGAAAATTCAGTTGGCGGAGGCCCCACTAATCAAAGCAGCCGTCATTAGATGTATGAAATTTGGATAGTTCTCAATTTCGCCACCTGAAAAGATAGAATGGCAACCGTTCCATCGACACCCAACTGAAGTCACAGAATCGGGGCCTACGAATGGAGGCCATTTAATCTGTTCAGATGGCGATATTGAGAAAAAATAGTTTTCATATTACTTGCTGACAACCACCCCGACCAGCAGCGCTACCGCGCATCGAACGTAAAGTTGCAAACTACCTAGCTAGGAAAATTCAGTTGCCTGTGGCGCCATCAGTCAAAGCAGCTGTCATTAGATGTATAAAAGGATAGTCCTCAATTTCGCCACCTGAACAGATAAAATGACGACCATTCCATCGACACGCAACTGAAGTTACAGAATCGGGGCCCAGTATGATTAATTATAATATCGTAACATAAATCAGAATCTGTGTGCGGCCCTTTTACATCAAGATAATGCTCGTTAAATGCAAAGTAAGAAGTCATTACCCTCTCAGGTTTATAGGTACCCGTATTAATTAAACTCCTACTGTTTATCTTTTCTAACGTACTAATAATAGTCAGCTAAGTAAAAAGGACGTGTTGGTGAAAAAGAACCAAAAATACAACGCTGGAGTTCGTCAAATATTCATTGATAACCTAACGAGTAAATTAAATATACGCAATTAATTTGTTTTGTTTTAAATATAGTTTTCAATATGTTCAAAATACATTAAACACTAGCCTTTTCCCGCGGCTTCGATCGCGCAAAGAACTACGAGTATATGTCACCCATTTCATTCTCTAAATCTTTTGTTTTCGAAAAATCGCGAAACACGTGTCCGTTTATTTGCTTCAAGGTATAAAACTAACGAAGTTTTGAGTCAAAATGTCCAAAAAAACAGTTTTCTCCATACAAACTTTGAACCCCCGTTTCACCCCCTTAGAGGGTGAGTTTCGAAAAGTCCTTTCTTAGTGCTCCCTTAGGCCTCATACGAAACCTATGTGCCAAATTTGGAATCTCTAGACCCAACAGTTTGGGCTGTGCGTTGATATTTCTGTCAGTCAGTTTCTTCTTTTATATATTTAGATTAATAAACATTATTTTGAACACTTTGAAAACTATAGTAAAACAAACATGAAGCTTGTTCTTGAAGTGAAAGAAATAAACTGTTGTAGATAAAAAATTCAAATAAAAATAAAAAACATTTTCTAAAATCTTGCACGTGATGATTCGAAGTTGCTTTTAAATAAATAACAAATAGTTTTTGGAAGTCTAAAACCTTTCCTTATATAATTAATCCAAAGCACAAAATTACAAAAGGTAAACTGAACAAATTAAGAATTCTTCCAACTATGATATTGCACTAACTACTAGCAGTTCAATAATTTAATAACAAGAAACAGTTAGGGAATAAGTTGAATAATTCATGTGACTGCGCAATCTCTATAACAGGAACATAATTATGGAAAAATGCTAAATTAAATCAACTCACGAGGCCCATTGTTGAACGTAGTCTTGAAACAATTGCATGGAATGGGCCATCTTTTCCGCCAGAGTTACTACATGTCTGTAATAAGAGACTAGTGTGTGCAATAAATGTTAAAAATGGCAAAGATATGCACAAAGACACAGATTTTAACATTTGTTTAGCAATAACAATTAACATTATTGTGAAAATTGTTTCCTTTATTACGTGAACTACTAAATTGGTGATATGATAGATATTAGACCACTTTAGCTTAATATCAGGTTTCAAGAATACGTAAATATGTACAACCTTTACATCATTCTGTTGCACAGATAATAATAGTCTATAAAATAGTAAGTTTAATATTATGATGTAACGCTTTATATTAATGTGCGTCAATAATAAATAATGATACACATAAAACTAAACACGGCTAGGAGAGCTATTACTTGCACGGCAATTTGCTCATGTGGATCGTAAAAGGAACAATGAATAACGTGGGCTAAAAGCCGCAGTAAGCAAAAGAGGTGAAGAACTTACCGTATAGTAAAATAATTTTGTTATAGTTTTGTATTTGAGTTATTGAGTGGAAAAAACAAACTAGTAAAATTATAATTACCTATGTCAAAGGACGAAAGATTGAAAAACTACAGACTTTATAAACTCCTATTGTCTGAATACCAAATTTAAGATTACAGTACAAAAGTACATACATACATACATACATACATAAGCTCACGCCTATATTCCCTAATGGGGTAGATAGAGCATCACTGGTTCTAGATCTACTAGAACGAACGTTTAACATAAATTGTGAGGATTATAAGATGGAACAAGTTGTGAGAGGTGGTCAGCCAATAAAAGAGTAAATATTAGCGCAATGCGTGTGAACACGTTCCATCTTTGGTCCCATCTTCGTCAAAGGTGTCTTCAAACAAACGTTACTGTAATATAGATTTTAAGAACTCATTACATTGCAAATGCATTTCATTGTCGAGCATATTGACAGGTGCAATCGATGGTTCCCATAGAGGCATACCCTGAGGGAACTAGTTGCTTGTTACTATTATTATGGAACTGTGTGAGGCGACCGACACCATGCTTCTCATTATGGTTTCATCTAACGGGCTTTTGAACGTGTTTTCGTATAGTTTCCTGGTTGTTTATATTGTAAGTAGCGTTATGTATTCCTGGATGATGTTATGATTTTGATTTCGTTTGTGAGTAGTTTTAATTCATGAGCGGATTTTTACTAACTTTTCTAGTATAAATGAGCTAGCTTTCCACGCGAGACTTCGTTCCCGTGGGAATTCGAGAAAATTATGAAGTACTCGGGGATTAATACTCGGGGATAATGTAGCATTCAAAATTTTTGAAATCGGTTCAGTAGGTTTTGAGTTTATTCGTTACAAACATCAATACTTACATACAAACATACAAAAATACAAATCTTTTCTCTTTATAATATCAGTAGATAAGTCTTATAACATTAGCAATGACTTTCCATACTTTTATTTTAGGACTCGAACTTTCTCCGGTGACAACAACTGTTTTGTTTTCTTCGTATTCATGTGAAGATTACAATACAGTAACAACGACTTTATTTGCATCAAGCATAAACATATCCTAGAGGCCATATTTATTTGTATAAAAATTCATGGATTTATATTTACTTACGAATTTGGCAATCGAATCACTTTAAATCAGTTCTTTAATCAATATCCAGGTCAAAAGCTTACCCATCTGTTACAAAAATATATTTTCATCATGCGATACATTTCACTCTTCAAAAATCGTCTGGCAATTGGTTTTATTGGTCGGCGGCGGCGCCAAGACAACTGTAGAGCATGGCCCCTATTCTGTAACTTAAGTAGTGTGTCGATGGAATGGTCGCCATTTTATCCATTCAGTTGGCAAAATTGAGACCTATCCAAATTTCATACATCTAATGACAGGTGCTTTGTCTGATGGCGCCACCGCCAACTGAATTTTCAGTTGCAAGGTAGTTTGCAACTTTACGTTCGGTTAGCGGCGGTCTGCTGGTCGGGGTGGTTGTCATTGTCAGCAATTATATGAAAATTAAATAGTTTTCAATATCGCCACCTGAACAGATAAAATGGCCTCCATTCCATCGACACGCAACTTAAGTTACAGAATCGGGGCCTGGCTCCATCATCAACCGGTGTGGTTGCCGTTACCTTAGCGCGCGGTTCATCAGTCCTCTCTCGTATCACCTCACGCCGTACACACAGTCATTCAGTAAGGTATCTTTATTTTACCAATGACAGTGGGGTGGGGAGCATGTTTTCTGTAATCTACAACTGACATATGGCGTAATTTAATGTGGCTCTTAAAATTGTTGCCTATTTTCTAAAATATGTTTACTATTATTAGTTAATGACTGTAGTTGTTACTGTTGTGAGCTCCGATGCTACGAGGTATTGGTTGTGAAATTATTGAATATTTTTTGTTGTTTTGCCAGAACTTTACCTTTTTGCTTGATCTTAACCTTCCTCTCGTGTAAAGCTCGCCTTGCCTCGCAAGCCAGCACTTTCATTTTGGTTTAGTTTAAAAATTTAATAATTTTCTTGAATTTTAGTTTACAATTAAAGCTGATTTAAGTAGGCATTTAAATATTGCAACGCAAAAAACCTTATAAAAACCACTATGTTAAAATTTATCATTATGTTTCTTTAAACAGTTCAAAAACGAGTGAAAATGTATAATATAAACGTCTGAATAAGGTTTCCCAAAAAAGTTTAACGCCGAAAATGTGCCAAATACAAACAATAATAACCACCTCTTGTCATATAACTGTCAAAGATAGATACTTTACTGCTATACTTGTTTACTGTGAACTCACATGTTTCATGCGTACGCTCGCATACCACACGCAAGTATTCTAGCATGTTTGTTATGCAATTTTAGGTTAAACCTTGTTATTGATCACATTGCATGCAGACATAAAAATTAGAAGACTGGTTCTCTGACTTATTTGAAAAAAATTACTGTAGTGGATCGGGTCGGTAATTCAATTTACTGTCTTAATAGATTCGCAGTGTATGACTTGTTCCTTCTATCTATTTTTTGTCTACTAAAGGAATCAGAGATTTTGGATAACAGATGAAGCAGAGATATGGCACACGCACGGTACGGAACGATAAAGCGGGTACATTTATTGTGCTGTTTCTATGAATCTATAATTTTGAAATTATGCCATAATGTTGTCTGTTACGAATTCACCATCTCCTCCCACTACACTATCCCTCTTCTTAACAGAGGACCAGAAATACACGAGTTTACTAAGAATCTGTTTTTATCAACTAAACCACCATAATATATGGAGCGATTACAGCATTTCCTTCTTCGCCATTTGGTGAGGATTTTACTGGCATTAGTATCAGACGTACTGTCAGATATGACAAGGTGGTTTAAAGTCTGGGTTAGTTACTGATTTCATGTAAGAAGTTGGCAAAAATGTACTTCAATAGTTGGGTCCTTGTTATACAAGAATAATAGGGTCCTGTTTGTTACTTAGGAATTGGAATAGTTGGGTCTTCGTTATCGTTAGCCCTTTGTAAAAAGGGCTTTTACAGAATTTCTGATTATCTGTTAGACAAGCAACCATGGGAATAAATTGCTCAGCTCCAGAGTTATTCAGATATTAAATCAATTAAAATTAGAAGTAAGAAAATTTATATGATTGACTTAAAAAGAGCGACCCTCGGAGTTTCTTGCCTATTCTTCTCCTGAGGAAGAATACACTTTTGCGAACAGGCGCCAAGTCAAAAATGCTAATGTGACTCACTATTTTGCTCAATGATTTACATTGATTTTGCTTATGTATTTTTATGACGTTTTCAAGAAACACTTTGTATGTTCTATGAAAATAAAGTATTTTTAATTTGATTTGATTTGATTTGACTAGTAATTGAAATAAGGGACTATTTCAAGTTGTCACATAGGAATTGAAATAGTTGAGTTCTTGTTGTCAAGTATAGGTTTTAGGAGAGTTAAAAAACTAACCATATTCTTCATGGTAAAGAAAGACCAAGTTCAATTATACGAAATACTAAATGAACAATTGTTTTTTTGTTTCAGAATCCCCGCGGCACGCCCTGAGCCCAATGGACCGGATGGTGTTCAGTGGTTATACTGACAAGATGTGCCGCTGTACTGTGATCTGACTGTGTTGTGCTAGTCTGTGACATGGCGAGTAGACTGTTTGTGGTGGTACTGGTGATGGTAGCTGTGGGGCGGGCGATAGGTGAGTTCATTATTTATAAACAAACAATCACGTTACAAATTGTTATCGAAAAACAACATTTTCTCTCCGCCTGTCAGGACACACCTTGGAGAAGTAAACCAAAAATTGGCAAAAATTTTAAAAATGGATTTCGTGTTTTTGCGATTTTTTTTTCTAAACGGGATATCAAGGCGTTATGGCCAGTTCTTTGGAAAAGCCAATGTAGAGATTGGAGAATAAATTAATTTGCAGAATTGGGATGTAAATCAACCCTACAAATAATGTAAACTGCTCTTCTTTATGCAAATGTATCACATCAAGCTCTTTTTATCCTTTTTTGAGTGATTCTGCCATCGTCAATAAATAACACTGATATGGTTACACTGGTACTGAAAAACTTAAGCAATGTTGTCACATAACTAAATTCTAAAAATCTTGCGAATAAGATCAAAAGCTACATTACTTTTGGTCTTTACCATTTAGTATGTATTACATCCGCTAAATTTCACAAATTACCCAAACTTAGATAAGCCTTTACGAGTGAAATCATTTTATTAAAATCATCGTGACCTATATATTCCCGTTAGTTTTTAACAACAAAAATTGCCGACTTTATCTTCATACTCAATCTTTCCATCTAGTGGTTTGCCTCAATCACGTACGAAGTTAAAACTACCATATTTTGTAATTTTGTTGATATTTTAAGCATCATTGTCGAGAATGTCCATATTTATATAACAGTAATGTCCGTAAAGGAGTATTTATTCGGCTAATTATGGCAGAGTTCATAAGATCAACGCTTTCAACTTTCTCTGTCACGAAACATCTCCATTAGATTTGAGTTTCCAGAAGTTGTGATTTTTGGTTGAGATAACGCGCGGGATCCTTTGTTTTTTGATGATGGATATTTGAGAAGACTCGGTTGATTGATAGGGTTAATAGCATTGTTTGTTATTGTTTTAAATTCAGATATTATTCGAATAAGGTTTGCCTGCAGCTTATTTACTTCATAATTTTTTGAAGTGAAAACTTCTTTAGCGGCTTTGTGCACTTTGAAGTAAGGGTAAAAAACGTTAAACTCGCGTCAGGGCAAGTAACCCTGATCCAAAATTCGTATGACGGAGGGAGAGTGAAAACTTCTTTGTTGTGCACTTTTTGGGATGGGTAAAATTTTTTAAACTCGCGTCAGGGACACGTGACCTGATCAAAAATTCGTAAGGCGGAGAGAGAGTAGACCACAAAGAAGTAATATATTTTCAAGTTTTCACTTCTGCCGGCACTCCCGGAGTGCAACCCGTTATTTTTTCTTAACAATCAACCTCAGTGATAATGAATTTGTATAAACCTCACATGCTCTTGTAATATCACAACTTTCCTGCGGAAACCTTGTTATAAATCAGTTTAAAAAAATATTTTAAACTTTTTGTGCGCATGAAATGCAGTCAACTGATTGCAACGGTTTTTGAAGAGAGATTATTTTATGATACTTTTTTTTAATTTGCATTTCCTAACGGATAATACACATTTTGACCCAATAACATATTCAATTCTTGAAACAACTAAATAATCAAAATTATGTCACTACTTGAAAATCTAGATCAAACATACTTTTTAAAGCACCTTCACACTTGAACTTGAAAATATTACGAAAGAAGATGTAAACTAAGTATTGCAATATCATGTCATTCTAAAATCACTCAAGTTCAGCCAGCGCCGGCGCAGCGGAAGCTTCTTTCGAAACATAACGTTACTATATCTGTTGCTTAGTTCTATGCATAAATAATCAGTTTTTTCCACAACTCATCCCAAGGTAATAAAAGTTTGAAGTAAGTTTACTTAAACGTAACGGAGTGACCGAATTTTAAAGTTTTATCCGTTTTACTGTATGAATGTAAGTAATTTAAAGAATTTCAGTTGCAAGTTTGTGGGGAGCATGACAGAAAGTTAAAGTGTGCACATTTAACAAAACCAAAGACATTGAGAAAAAAATTAAGCGAACCACAGACGACTGCAATAGTATTCTCCAAAAATCAAAAAACATTAGAGCAGCATAAAAAATGTTTTAGCTTAAAACTTTAAAACAGATGAAAAAAATACTAGAAATAGCAACTTTATGAAACAAAACTAGATCCTGAGTAGCGTAAGTTATTGATAATGACGGCAGTCACAAAACTTACAAATATGCTGTAAATACATTTGCAGCATTGATGTTTTGCTAATTTCAACTAAAGAAGTGTCAAAATAAACAAAACTTTGAATTGAATTTTAAATCTGTACCGGTTCAACAATACTGTTGTCTGGCAATTATCGTTTTTTCGAAAGCACGCTAATTTAAATGATTTTAGATTTATCGCCTACAATAATTTGAACTCAAAACTACGTACTTTACTGTTGTCACGTATTAAATTTTCATGTCTATTACTTATCCACCAACTCGCATTGGGAAAGCGTGGTGGACTATGGCGTAAATCCCCTTCGTGTTTCAAAGAATGACCCGTGCCCTTGGTGGGGACATATATGGGCTGATAAAAAGAAGGATTACTAATTAGAGTTATCGTTTAAAACTATTTTAATTTAGAATGACGTACTCTGTTGCTGTTTTGTTAAAAAAAATTAAACACGAAGTTTTCTTCTATCCAATATTATAAAGAGGAAAGATTTGATTGTTTGCTTGTTTGCATTGAATAGGCTCCGAAACTACTGGACCAATTTAAAAAATTCTTTCTTCATTAGAATCCTACATTTATCTGTGATGAACATAGGGTACATAATTTTCCCAAATTCCCACAGGAACGAAGTGCCGGGCGGAAAGTTAGTAAGAGAATAAGAAAATGAGAGCACAGTAATATTTAAATTTTTCTAGATAAGAAACGTCTCGACAGATTAAATCATTCGCTCACATTCACCATTCAATTTATTGTCCTGTTACCTTACTTAACCCTATTACCTCTGCTATTACTGTCACTTTTATCTTAAATCTCGATCTGAAGCCAGGTGACTCTCCAAAGCCGGTTCAGTTCACTTTATATACCTACCTACTTGAAGTGACTTGCATATGCAGATTGCCATCACTTGCAACTACACTTGCAGATTTATTTTTGTCGGTGATTTTAACGGTGACTGTGGTATCAAGCATGAGACACTGTAACGAGTGAAAGTATTGCTTAAATACTATTTACATCTCCACACAAATTCATCATTTTTGTCTGATCTTAGAAATAATAGAATGACACAAAAATATTCTTCTACGACGACCTCAGCTTAGAGGGCTATTTAGATTTTTTTAAATTTTCTGAATGGTACTGTATTTGCAGTCATTTTACCATGATTAGAAATCCTACTATATAATCGAAGCCTGGATGGGTGACCAAATGGTATAAATTTCTGACGAGTGAGTTTTTTGCTTTTTCACTCCTTCCATAGTGTTCCAAAAGCAAGGAGTGGTCACTATCGTCAACTGAATCTGACATTAGGGTATGTCTGAGCAGTCACTTACTATCCTACACGCATAGACGTATCTAGATTGTTCAAAAATAACTACCTTGTTTCAAAATAGCTAAATAGTTCCCTATTGGCCTAAAGACCTTATTTTTCCGGGCAGTTGCTTGGCGTGTGTTCGCCAGTAGTGAGTATGAAGAGGAGGCGCACGCGCAACGACACGATTTGTTCTCATCTAGACCGAAACAGAGATCGTATGATAATCACTTGCGATGTCTGCCGCTTATGTTTTGTTTGTACACTTGTTGAAGGTTATTACTTTATTAAGTCTGTGCAGCGTACGAAATAAAAGTGGAAAGAGAGATGAGTGAAATAAATGAGGTGTTCTTCACGGATAATAAATATCGTAAAAGCAACAAAAATCTTGCGCTGTATGGGACAGCTAGGCAAAATTGTAGTAGTTACGAATGTTAACTATAAGTTTGTTGAAATCAAGTTTGTAGTAGAAAAACAATATCTTTTTTATAAAGTGTATGAACTTCTCATTAGAGCTTATCCTGAATTTTGCCTTTCATAAAGATTGAAAGAAGTGACTTTGTACTAAGTTTTTGGTTCATAGATTGTAACCACAACAAAGAAAACCTGTTTATCAATATTTTTCATAAATTCTTAGGCAACATAATTACGCTTTTATCGCAACTAAAGAATCAAAAACCGGCATTTTCATTTCACTTACGTTATCAGAGTTCCGCGAAAGTTTCCAAAAGTTAAACGTTCACTTTCATCGTGATTCACATAATATCATAAGTCACTAAGAGCGGAGGTCACGTCAACATCAACATAATTATAATCTCGTTGTACACGCCGATTACAATAGATAAACATAGTCAGCAGTAAGTTATCGGACGCTGCGAGCGTTATAGACGTGGGCACCGAGTGGGTATATTAGAGTCCGGGAAGTATAAGCGGTTTTACTTAGTTCATACATACATACTTACGCTCACAACTATAATTCCTGAAGGGGTAGGCAGAGCATCAGTGATTCTAGAACCACTTTTTTTTAACCAGCTGTTCGCTCGGGATTTCGTTCCAGTGGGAATCTAGGAAAATAATGAAGTCTATGTTCATTACGGATAATATACTCGTAGCATTCTAATGGTGGAAGAATTTTTGAAATCGGTTCAGTAGTTTCGGAGCCTATTCAATGCAAACAAACAATCAAATCTTTCCTCTTTATAATATTAGTATAGACTATCTTTTCGCCCGTAACTTCGTTCTCGTAGGAATTCGGGATAATTATGTAGCCTATGTCCATTGGGGATAATGTAGCTTTCTAATGGTGAAATAATTTTTCAAATCGGTTCAGTAGTTTCGGAGCCTATTCAATGCAAACAAACAAACAATAAAATCTTTCCTCTTTTTAATATTAGTATTGATAAACACAGTCAGTAGTAAGTATTATCGGACGCTGCGAGCGCTATAGACGTGGGCAACTGGGCACCAAGAGGGTTAGCGATTAACGTCCGGAATGTGTCAGCAGTTTTGCTATTGACATTGGAAATTAATGTCTTTTGGGAGTAGTCGGTATAGGGCCTCATTTCTTTTTCTTTTTTTAATGGGTTCGCTCTTGACCGCAATCTAGCTTAGGGCAAAGATGTGGTCGAGGATGTAGCGAGCTCACCCAGAAGAAGCCTATTCACTCGTACTTTAAAGAACTTTCACGGAAAAGTGTGATTTACGTATAGCTCAGTTGATAATATAGCTAGGATAGTGAAAGAGGGCTCAAAAGATGCGTATTTGCAAGGACTACATTATGCAAAAAAAAAATATGACGAAATTTATGAAAAAAAATGTATGCAAGTTATGACGAAAAAAACAAATTTTTTTTGTCATTTTTTTCCTTTCGAGTCCAATATCTCGCAAACTAAAAGAGATATAGACATTTCGAAAAAATAACCCCTGGGGACATAGATTGTGAACATTTTATACCAAAAAAAATGAAAATCGGTCGACTAGTTTTTCCACAACGCTTACATAAAGGTGGTCGACTTTGCGTGAATTCTTAGTTCGCGCGGGGCTGAATTGTAAACACGTGTGCGATATGAGCGATGGAAGTTATTTATAGTTTCGTTTGATTTAAAATATGGAATTCATTTCCAATGTACTCTGAAATCATGTATGGCATGAAATCTGTGACTTTTTATTTATTTTTGATAAAAAATCTAATCTAAGAAATACTTATGCTATTAGTCTATTTCGCTAATCATTGTCGGTGAAATGACAATGTTGGTAATTTCATCCGTTCAGGTATATTATAATACCTATTGAGAATATATTGAGAAGTATTAAAATGTCATACATTATATGAAGGCTGCCTTGACGCCATTATTTAGTTTAATGAAAGATAAATGAAGAAATATTATCCCGACATTCGCTTGCTTTTTTTACCAGCCCATATACGTCCCCACCGAGGGGCACGGACCACCCTTCGAAACACGAAGGGGATTTAGGCCGTAGTCCACCACGCTGGCCCAGTGCTGGTTGGTGGACCGCTCGTCTTTCGAAAATGATTTTTTCTTGGACGGACGGACGGGTTTCATCACGATGTTTTCCTTCACCGTTGGGCAAGTGATAATAAGAAATCCGTCCATAAATCCGAAAAGACAAATTTAGTGGTACAGGCCCGCACCAGGGTTTGAACCCGCGACGTTCGAATTACAAGTCTGGCTCATTACCAACTGGGCTATTCGATTGCTTATAACTTTTAACAGGCTGGATCAATTTTGATTAAATATTTCTAAGAACCCTCTCGATTATGTCAGGTTTCGGTCTATTCGTTTAGGAGCTACAATGCTACAGACAAACTGATATACATGTCAAACTTATAACACCCCTCTTTTTTGTCGGAGGTTAAAAAGGAAATGGAGTGATCAGGTGCCAGGTGCTTACCGAAAAATAAGTCACGATTACAGCAACCTGCGCGGTCATTAACTAGTTTTTCGTGTCTACTTATACCTCTGTTTTCGTGCATTCGTGACTGTATTTTAAATTTAAATTCGATTATATGAACTTTCCTACTTTTCTGCTTTCTATACTGTCACACATATGAGTTTTGTCTGTCTATGTGTTTTCATCGTGACATGAACTATACTTATGCGGTTTTAATTTCTTATTATTTTGTGGTTTCTAGTATTTTGAATCTTTAAAAATGGTTAGAAAAACCATCTACTTTGAGATTAAAAATTTAATAGCTTTATTGTTTACTAGCTTTGTAGGTAGTTTTTGTTTTTGTTGATTTTTTTAAAAGCGCAAAATTATTTTCGATAAAAATGATATGGGATCATCTCTGGACTATATTCTTTTGAACAAAAAAAAAAGAATTTTGAAAATCGGTCCATAATTGGCGAAAAAATCGGTGAGCATCCATAAAAAAATACATACAGTCGAACATAGAACCTCCTCCTTTTTTGAAGTCGGTAAAAAATAACAACTGCTTTTTACACATACTACCAAAACTATTGCTCTACAAAGCAACTAGATTTCCCAGAAACTTTGAAGTTTTTATTAAAGTCCTCATTACTGTTTGATTCGGTCAGTTGATCCCAACTGAATTTATGCAGTTGTAATTGCTAATTTTTCTTTGTAATATGCACCAAACGAATGCTATAAAGAAGTTTTTACAGTTAGGTACTTATTTATCTCTAATTCTCTAGCTATTGTTTTCCGCCATAATGTTGCAGCCGGTGGAAACAAGGTATTTGATAATAATCAAATACCTTGCTTTGCATTTATTTAGAAAAACCAACAAGGAATTAAAATCATTGCACCTCATTATTTTTTTAATAGCAGCACTTGTAATTATTTTTCTTGAAATTAATTCTAATTTAAGCAGAAAGAAAATATTGCATTTCTTTCTTGTAGTCGTTGTTAGAAGAAAATATTTTTTAACTGCAATAGACGTAGTGTAAATTATATCTTAACTAATTAATATTCAAACAGCTATAAGTTACTGTGCTCTTTTTTTGTTTTTTGTACTTTCAAAAGCCCACATTACTTATTTCCATAGTATGCTTCTCAATACTTAACGATTTATTAAATATTTCAGGTCAAAAAAATAAAACATTAATAAATGCATTCTGGTTTCAATTAAATATCAAGCGTTGGGTACCTTATTTTAAGGTAAAAAATTAGACATTTTCGGATTGTAAACGACGGGAAAGAGTTTTATCAGTAAAAAAGTGACAAAAGATTAATCTCGTGTAAAGGTACAATTGATAATAAAGCGAAGTTCATTAAAACATAATAAACTTGAAACCTAATTTAGTGAATTTTCTGAGAACTAGGCTAGTAAAAACTGAGCGAATTTTGTCAAAACAATGAAGAGTAAGTAATATGTACATTATTTCACTTGAGTAGGAAGTGACAGAAAACATACAATCGTTGAAGAAATCGGAACCTGAATCATCTGTAGACATTTCTTTGGTATTGTTCGTGAACCAAGTGTTAGAGAGACTCATCCCACGACCGCGTTTTATTCTGCAAACAAGCTTAATTTTACCATCACCTACAACTCTAACTCCAACCACTTAGGATCAAATTCAATTGTACTTGTTTGCGATAAGTTGGTTTATGTTTAGCCCACTTTTTCACAGTCTATGCCGTAATGGCGATGACACGCAGTCTTTTCTTCTTTTTTAATTAATTTGCCAAGCTTAGAGAAATCCATGGGAGTTAGAACGTTTGGCGTTAAGGTTTAGATTGTCAAGGGCGAATATTTATCAATGGGCTACCTACATATTTTACTATTTCTATTGTGAGAATTATTCAATGAGTTCATTGAGTTTATATCTAACTAATTAATTTTTTTATAGTGTCATATGGGCGCAGTGATTAAAAGATAGTAATTTTTTCTATTTTTATTTTTGAGTAATGTAATAACTAATTAATGTAGATTTGAAAGAAGAAAAACATTTGCAAATGTGTGTTTTTTTGTGATTATCAACCACTGGTTAGCTCCGCGAATAGCTCTAAAATAAAAAATAAAAATTGTCACCCCTGATAAATATAGATAAGAACCATCTCAATTATGGCAACTTTTAAACAAAGAAGCCGCATCGAGATTAGTCTATTCGTTGAGGAGCTACGATGCCACAGACAGACACACAGATATACACATCAAACTTATAACACCTCTATTTTTTTCGGGGTTAAAATCAAAGTAATTATGTTTTCAACATTTTTCACTGTCGTAAAAAAACATTGCATTGGTTATTTGTTAGTTATAAATGGAAATAATTATTTAATTTGCACTAGTCTGTGAGAAATGATGACAACATCTGATTCTGGGCCCTTCTACTGCGATTGCGACAACATTGGGATTCGGAAATCTTCGGAACATTCAATTGAGATAATGTAATTGAGCTAAACTATTTCTATGGTGAAATAAACTTTAGTATATCTATTTCTTTGGATTTCTTGACAAAATAATGGAAGCTGTTTTTGTAACTACAGTTGAATGTCGTGATATTATTGAAAACTTCGGGCACATATAATGCGAATGTCTTTAAAGTTCGATTGAATAGGAATCTTCTGGGTGAGCTTGCTACATCCTCGACCCCTGGGCTAGATTGCTAACAAGAGCAAACCCATTATCTCTAAAAACAGGGCATTGATCACCAGCGAACCCAATTCCTAAAAATCCATACTCTAATGTTTTTTATTATTTTTGGTTGGGCAAAAACTTCCAACTTTCCCGCAACGCCCGGCAACTTTCAAGTTACATTTGAAGTAACTTCATTCTAAAATTATCGACACACAACATTTCAACCATTGCCAACACTACGCTTCTCTCATTAGTGAATCAGATCACCAAGTGTCAAATAGTTACAAGCATTGCATCAGTTGAAGACATCGCGAGCTGTTCCGATTGCGTAGTTGTTTAGGCCTAAAATGGAACCGTTTTCAATGGGTTTAACGATTTATCATGCAGTAGATTGCTATTCTATTTGGTTGGAGTTTTGGTGGGAGTTGACAGACGATTTAGGTGTGAAGAAACCGTGCACTAAATTTGCGCTCAAGATATAGGTTAAAATATTACAGTGCAAAAACCTAGTTGTGATTTGATGAGTTGATTTTTTAAAATTGTATGCATTTTTTTTATCAGGAAACACGACGGGGATTTTGGCCATATTAAATTGTGTACAATATAATAATATTTGTTATCATTCTTTCAAGATGATTATGACATATTGATCAGAAACTTTTACCTCGATACATAATGTATACTACTATACTATACTTAGACTGAGTGCAAATCGTCGACATAAATAGTACAATTTTATACGGACTAAAAACCCTACGAAATGATATTATTAATTATATTTATGTAAAAGCTATTTTACATTTTTAATAACTCAATGTAAGGTTAATTCCGAAAATTGGGAAAACTTCCATTTCTTGCGAGGTTTACGTCAAAAAGTGAATTGATATGAATTGACATCAATGACATGTTAATTATTATATACGAGTAGCATGAATTAATTCTACATTCACTTAATAAATCCAGCAGTGTGTGAATTAGGACCAAAGCAAATTCTAGGAGAACTTGCACAAGCTACAAATTATAAGCCTGTGCATATTAATAGATCCTGCCTGTCTTGCAATTTGAATGGTGATTATACGAAGATTGAGCAACAAGTTGACTGGACTGTACTGAGACAATTTTTTCGAACTTCTTGTGAAATTGAACCAGAACTACCAGTAATTAAGGTCCAAATTGCTGTGTGACAAATTGATTGCGGGTAAAAATTAAATGTAACTGCTGCGGAAAGTTACTGGCGTTTTGTAAGTATCAAAAAATTAATGATAAATTAATACTTTTTAATCATAAAAGCAGAAATAGTTTTCGGCGGAATTTTTTGTAATACACTTGTTTTATCGCAAACTTTACATCCTGTAGTACTATGTAGAAATAAAGTCTGAATATTAATCAGCCTCGATAATACAGAGGGAAATAAACAATACTTAATTTAAAAAATAATAATACAATAATGACACTTTACTTGAAGTAAATAAAAAACTGTATCAGTATAAACCACCACACCACGTCTGTTTTTCGCTTACCATTCCTAAGGTAGACTGGAAGAAATCCTTTAAGGGATAAGTCCGCCTTTGCACACAGCTATGTTTTTTAGTAGTAGTCTGTAAGAGTTTGCAATAAAGTCTTACATACATATAAACAACCTTTTTCTTCTTATCTTGTAGATATAGTCAAGTGTGTGGCGAACTTCACTAACCTTGGTGTCAAGAGTTTTTCCAAACCGCACAAGGTCTCTGATTTGGTTTTAACGACTGTAGTCAATCGACAACAGCCGGGACCGACAGCTTAACGTGCCCTCCGAAGCACGGAAACGCTCGTGATAAATTGCCACTTTTGGTCACCCATCAGATTCCCTGCCTCTGTGTACGTTGCTTAACCTCACTGATCGGTTGAGATCAGCGGGCGCCACTGGGCTACTAGCGCTTCATATAAAAATGAAGTTGAAGCTATATTTATTATCGGAACTATATGACTTCATATTTGTAAGAATAAATTACGTAATATTCTTGTGGTTTAAAAGTATCTTAAATTACGAGTGTGTTCCATGATAGGTGTTCGGCCATTATGTGGTTTTCTGCTAAACTATTGCACTTAACTTGTGGCTAGAGTTATAAGCACAGGGAGCAGTCATATATTGCGGCAGCATAATATTTCTCTTCCTGACTTTAAACATCATAGAAATCAAAATATAATATGTAGATGATACAGAATAAAATATTAACTTTTCAAGTTCGTCACATTGATTTCGGCGACTAATGTCTTAAACGTAATGACGACTTTTAAAAACGAACACTTTAACTCGAAACTCTAGATAGTGTAAAACTGCTTCAAAAGAGTTTTACACTATCTAGAGTTTCGAGTTAAAGTGATTAAAGTAAAGTGATTTCATTAGATAGATAGGCACTATTGTAGAACTACCTGTTCACTTCAGGTGAAGAAAATGTCAACACAGTGTTTTAATGTCAATGCCAATGTCATCTGTCTTTTGTTTTGAGGTACGGTAAGTTGCAAAAGTCCATATAGAATATCCACAAGAAGTCGTCTGCCGGCTATAGCTATAACTCACGTACACATTGACAATGTTTTCAAAGCATATAAGTTCAAAGGAAAAATACATTCTTTTTTTTCAGAGTCTATTTTTTTATCCGAAAATTTTGAAAATTGGTAAAATCACAGTAAAAGGCCAATTAAATACACTAAAATCATCAAACCAGAAAATAAAAAGTCACAAAAATGCATCTGAGCTTTAAGGCGACTACAGCACCTGAATTACGATTTTATGATGCGTAGATAAGCATGACGCACTGCATTAAATCGAAGAAAAAAAATACTACGGTAATATTCAGGACATAAACTAGATAAGTAGTTTGCTGAAAACATGATTCAGCACTTTTGATTCGATAGAAAAAGCTCACAAAGTCACCTCTAAATACCTAATATTGTGTATTTTTAAGCTGTAAAAACGATAGTAAAATGCACACAGGAACTTAAATTTGCTATCAAAATGTTCGTGATTGAACACTCTCGACAAGTAGTTAACGCATTTTTTTTTAATTAACTCGCTGTTCCCTTTCCATAAATCTCATTTTTCTAACTTTCGAACATGTTTTTAAGCACGCACGCTTTCATAGTCCGTAAACTTCGTGTATCGGAGATGGCACTATTCCTATGTGTGCTGCCTTTATCGGGTGCTGTAGTCGCCTTAAAGCACGAGCGAGATTGGAATTATAGCTTCACTCATGTGAGCATTAATTTCATAAACATATCGCCACAGTACCTGAACGCCCCTCGATGCAAGACCGCTATACAACTCCCGCGCATCGATCTTAAGTCGTCGACCTCACACGTCACAAAAACCAGGGAAGTGCGTATATGTGTGCGCTTACACCTACATGTGTGGGAATGTATTGTTGAAAGGGAGAAAAAAACGGGTAAAAAGGGATGTACAAGTGTTGTTGGCGTGGTTCCGCAGTTGCATTTGATGCGGAAACGGAACTTTAAACTACTCAGTATCAATTACTTGTCAACTATTAATAACGTCTTACAAAAAACGTTCTTTCATCAAAAGATACTCTTCTCATGATTATAACGGCCGGTTTGGTCGAGTGGTTGAGACGCTGCCTCTTGATCGGCGGGTCCTGGGTTCGATTCCCAGTCGGGGCAAATATTTGTGTAAAAAGCAGTTGTTTTTTCTCGGGTCATGGGTGTTTGTGTCTGTCTTTGTGTGTTCCATGGGACCTTAATGTGGGCCTTTGAGTGTGAAGCGTTTATAAGCATTATTTCAATTATGGGTGAAAAATCTTCAATGAGCATCCGTGGTCTATAACGGCTAGAGGGTCAGACTTGTAAGCAAGAGGTACCCAGTTCGATCCCCAGTACCATCAGTAAGCGCTCGTAGTCCAGTGGCGTACGCTGATCTCAGTCAATCATTGAGGTTAAGCAAAAACACTGAAACAGGGAACCTGATGGATGTCCAAAGTGGCAATTTGTCGTTAAGCTATCGGTCCCGGCTGTTGTCGCTTGACTACAGTCGTTAAAACCAAGTCGGAGGGCATTTGGCGGTTTGAAAACTCTGACACCCGGGTTAGTCAAGTTCGCCACACACTTGACTATACCTACATGATAAGAAGAAGAAGAAGTACCACCATGATTTGTTTTCTAAATTACGTACATTAGTTGCACACGAACCTGCACATTCAGGCAGCTGGTAGTGTAAACATGATTCAATCTGATCGGATTCCCCTGTTAGTAGGGTCACGAAGATCAGGTAAGATTTGCCAAATTCTGGATCATGGCCAAGCGTACCCTGCATGAGAAATGGGGCTAAGCGTTAAGAAGAACACGGACCCACTTTTTACTGACCAAATGTTCTTTAACCTAAATATAAAGTTTGTCCTAAAACATTATTTTAATTAAAAATAGTTTAATTACGATTAAGAATATCTTAAATATGTAGTTTGCAGAGTTTTTCTCAATGACCATGTTGACTTTTAGAAATAAAAAAATAGATTAAACTACTACTGCATTACCATTAACAGCGTCAAAAGGATTAGCTCCTTAAAACCGTAAACTCCGTTGTATTTAATTAATATGTATGTCATTAAGAACATACAATCATAATCTTATCACTATAAACTAACAATACAGTCATGTGAAAGCACTGGCAGTGGAACAATATCTAATGTCTAACTAAGCAAAGATTATGCCAATAAAAAATCAGTTCCGTAAATAATGAAATGAGAAACATTAAAAATAAACAATTAACAATCTAGTAGGGTCTTATAATGATAACCTATAACACTACAATTATGTTTAATGAATCCTACCGTCAGTAAACCGTCTGCATGACGATAATTTTCACTTTACTAGCTTTAGCAAGTCATAACACACCGTTTCCTATGAATTAAATACTTATAGAAAAATGTAATCATTAATTTGCATATAAATTGTTTGATGGTAGGAATTATAGTTGCTAATGATCGGTCAAAGAAAAGATCACGAGATAACCACTTTCGTTTTTTTCTAGAACCTGTTAGCGTGAATATGGTTTCTTCGCTTATGTCATCATTGGAAATGAGAAGGTCTTTAGGGCCTTCCGGTTATAAATGATGTTCAATATGGTCACAAATTCAATGAATTATTTTGTTTCGAAGGGAGGCAGGCGGCCCCTGCCCCTCGGTGGGGACGTATAGGTATATGGGCTGGCAAAAAAAAAATGTTGAAATTAGTCGGCGTAGTTTCGAAGAGCTCTATTCTTAGATATATGTAAGCTTTAGGTAAGCTTTCAAGTTACACCTTACTTATTAAAATTTCATATTTACTATTATCAGCACTCTGCAGTACGGATATAACTTTAAGTCAAGCTAAGAACATAAAAGTAAATGAAGAAGAATTTAGGTTTTTGAAAAAGTTTACAAATTTTTTGTTACGCCGCATGGGGTCTGAAAGCCCGCTTTGTTAAAATTGCCTAAAAAAACAGAAACTATCTTTTTTATGAACTTTTATGTACTTCTTAGCAAGAAATATATTAATCCGGTGTGGTTATCAATAAAAAGACATGTTAAAAAACATAATAAGAAATGAAATTTCCGATGTGCGGTCTCAGAGACCGCGCTTAAAGTTTAAACTCTTTGTCACTATAATTGCATTCGGTGATAAAACTTTTAGTCGCTACGAAACCAGTGCAATTAAACTCAAAAGTACTGAGATGCTCAGATCAGGAAGCGGTAGGCTTAGCGAAATCCATCAATTAAATTACCCCAGACGTCTATGAGACCGCACGGTGCTGGTTAAAGGTTAACAAATAACAATAAATATAAGTCGTACGTCGGCGGAAATTAATTACTAACTCATTAAAACAAAAGTTGATTGAAGATAGTTGCATGACACAATGCACTATGTTGTTGGTGGAAAAAATCATCTGTATAAATCCTTTAGATTATTATTTTCTTGTTTTGATCCATGGACTTGAATTCCAAGCTTGAATATTACCTTTTTTTAACCCCCAACAAAAAAGAGGGGTGTCATTAGTTTGACGTGTGTATTTCTGTATGAGTGTGTATATCTGTGGCATCGTAGCTTCTAAACCAGAGGTTCCCAAACTTTTTTTTCTCATAGACCACTTTCCAAATTTTGCTGGTTTCGGTGGAACTGCTACATTTCTACCATATTCCCAAAACTCGACAAAAAATGTGAAGATTAGATCTAATTAAGAGAATTTGCATTGCGGCTGAGTTTCAACCACGAATTAACAGTTTTCGAAAAAAAAGCGAGAATTGATTGGTTTATTAATTAATTGATTATGCTGTGAGTGGATGTCAAAAAAGTAAAGGTGGCCAATCAAAAAAGTGATTCCATACAACTTTACATTTTTGACATCTTACTCACAGCCTGTCTTAATATATGTTTATATTGGGTATTTTTAAATTAATTTGCCAACTTTAGAGGGTCATGAAACTGAACAACTTTCCAAATGAACATTTAACTGTGTGGTGTCCGGTTCAGAATAGCACCACCCCATCTCTTCCCGTGGGTGTCGTAAACGTCGACTTAGGGAAAATTGGTGAGACCTGCCCCATAACAATACGCCGCCATCTCGGACAACGTCGTCTCAATTTGTCTCATATTGAGATGACGGTCGAAGGTCCCATAAAGCGGTGGTAGGTTCTGCAAAGGGCCGTCTGGCATCGCACCACTCTCCTACCGAAATCCGGCGCCAAACAGCTAGCTGTGTTCCGTCGGTGAGTATTAGGATAACCAGTTACTTTAACGCCAATTCTGGGTAAACTCGTTCCATGTTCGACCTCATCTTAGTCCTTTGGGCAGCAAGATTATGGTCAAGAGTTTACCCATGCTTTTAAAAAAATAAAAGGTCGGAATATAAAAAAATATATTTTATTTATAAGATAGGTTAACTCTTGACCTTAAAGGTCAAAGATGAGGTCGATGATGGAGCGAGTGAACCCAGAAAATGCCTATAAAGGCACTGGTACTCCCACCCACGCACCGACGGGATACAGCAAGCTGTTAGGCATCGGACTTCGATAGGAGGGTGGTCACGAACCAGATGGCCCTTTACAGAACCTATCACACCGCATGAGACCATAAATATTTTGTTTGTTGTAAGGAGATCCACGCCTTAAATTTTACCAACTATTTAAAGACAGCCCATACTAAAACCAATATTTTGAAAGCCTTTTTATAAAGTAAATTACATCGTAAAGGTCTAGGCTAGGATGTGAAGAGATATTACGTTAAGTCATTACGTGAGCTGGTAATTTGCTCCCACGGAGGAATGTGGCTCATCTCTGCAAGTGCATTGCCATTGCACTTACGTGAAACTTAGCCAGGGCCCCGATTCTGTAATTTAAGTTGTGTGTCGATGGAATGGAGGCCATTTTATCTATCCAGGTGGCGAAATTGAGAACTATTTAATTTCCATATCTTCTTCTTCTTCTTATCGTGTAGGTATAGTCAAGTTTGTGGCGAACTTGGCTAACCCTGGTGTCAGAGTTTTTAAACCGCACAATGGCCTCTGACTTGGTTTTAACGACTGTAGTCAATCGACAACAGCCGGGACCGACAGCTTAACGTGCCCTCCGAAGCACGGAAATGCTCGTGATAACCTCACTGATCGGTTGAGGTTTCATATACTTGCTGACAACCACCCCTACCGCCAGACGAACTTAGAGTAGCAAACTACCTATCAATTGAAAATTCAGTTGGCGGTGTGGCGCCATTAGTCAAAGCAGCTGTCATAGGATGTATGAAATTCGGATAGTTATCATTTTCGCCACCTGAACGGATAAAATGGCAACCACTCCATCGACACACAACTTATGTTACAGAATCGGGGCCCATATGGATGATAGTAATAATGATATTAAGCTTCATAATGGCTTCAATATGGTTTTGATGTTCCCTTACTAATTTTCTAATTCCATGTAACTGCACTTTAAAGATTTTATTTAACTGCGATCGTTACAAATTATGAAAAGAAATCTATATTATGATTAAAGTTTAATCTTTAAATTATGTGAATTGAATCTTTCGTATATTTCAAATCAAATCAAAATTAGCTTGATTAAATTGAACATCAAATGTTACTTAAAATATGTTTTTTTAACTCATGTTTTTTTCTCTGATACTTTTTTACAATCTATACATCTTTAAAAATTAACAATTATTTTTAAGTTTGTAAGTTGTTGTTTTCGAAGAAAGATTAACAGGTTTAGACAAGGATTCAATTTTTTCAAGAAAGTTCAGAGAAACGTTACATAACATTGCATTGATAGTCATACTTACCTTTAATAAGGCAAGAAAGCTAAGTAGTTAAGTCAATAATACTAACCTAGGCAAGTGGTTCTAAAGCGCACTTTCAATTTTATGATGCTTTTAACTACAAGGGACAGCCAAACTAGGAATACTGATAGAAACCGGTGTCAACGTATGACCTTATAGAAATCTGTAGAACTCTGATGATACAAATGCTAATGTAGAGAATGAAGCAGTTAAAGAGAGAAACTAAGCAAAGGATAAAGAAAATAGAGACAAAACACGAAATAAATAACCAATGATTTCGTTTAGTAGTGAAATACATGGTCGTCAAAACTGGGCATCTATTGTGTAGGTCTATGACCGAGATATAACCGATACTTTTTGTTACCAGCTACCAACTGAAGGTAGCTCTATTTTATATATAAAGATTCATAGACTATACTATAGATTTTCAGATACGCAATCATCATCAGCTGACAATCAATCCTTCAAGTACCTTTTTTTTATTAACAAGAGGTACGCTCTTGACCACAAGCTAGCACAAGGGCGGAGATGCGGGCGAGGATGTAGTAAGCTCACCCTAAAGAAGCCGATTCTCTCGAACTTCATTAACGTCGTATTGTTTGCAGACCTTCCCAAGGATCTCCACAAAGTTGAAATGGTAGTGATAGAGTTCAAAATATTCAACTGTTAACCATTTCCAATAATATTGCATAAATTATGCTACTATTTTAGCGATATTATTGCGTAAGAACATAAAATTTCCGAAATCTTTGAACTTTCAACCAGCTACTCGTGAATACAGCTCTCGACAAATTCGTTTTAAAAAGTAGTTTGATGAAATTTAGAAAACTTGATCATCCACTTTTCACTAACAAGATTTTTGAGTAGATCTTTATGAGACAAAGGTTATAAAACATTCTCGACTTCCGTAAACATAAGATTATAATATTTCTATTACGATTTTTAAGAAAACAGCTGCATTATTTACATACAGTTCCATCTACGGTTAAGATGATTAAGTCTTTGATAATATGACTGAGTTCGACGATATATGACCACGACCAAAACTTGGGTTTATTCTGCAGTCATGTGGTCTAGAGATTGACCGAGCGTATCATTAAATAGCTGGTCTAATTCGATCAGTCAGGTTAAGCAACTAAATTTATTTTAAAAATATAAAAATTGGTTATTGCTTGAAAAATACCCAGTCCTCAACAAATACTAACACTGCTAAGACCTTCAATCTCAATTCATCAAAATAAACCTATACCAATAATTGCAATAACACAAAACCATAAGGTATTAGAGAAAGCCTATGTTTTGAACGGAAACTTGATAGAAACTACACCGTTACTAACCTAGATCCTGGCCTGTAATTCTTTGGGCTTATACCTGTTGATTGCAGGGCCGGCGCAGGTAAAGTGGCATTGAGCTGTGAACGGGATCTTGATTCATTGTTTGCACCACGAAATGAGAGACAGAGAAGGTTCTGACAGAATATTTTTCCACTGAAGAAAAATTCATAAAAATATAGGTATTCAGAGTAAAACTATAATATCTACGCTACTAACAAATGCAAGTTTGTGATCTACTGTTGTCAATTTTGTGATCTCTGTTAGTACATGGTTATTTATTTACTTCAAGCCACTTCACAATCTTGCAAACAGCGCTAATCAATTCAAAAATTTCACTTTTGTGTGAATTTTACTAAGCTACGTCTTATTTCTGGATGGTTTTTGTAAGACTGAGTGGCAAGATATTTCAATTCTTTACTGCTCTACGGCGATGGTCCAGAATTCTTTGGTGTAAACTTTAAAATGGGTTATTTGTTGGAGTTAAGTAATGTTTTGTGATGCTGTTATTTTCAATGGCGATTATAAACGATAAACCTTTACGATAAATCTACCATAATCACAACAATAAAACGAAAGAGTACGATAGAAATAAAAAAAAATAGTAAATACTTATTGGACCTTTTTATAATTCGAGAACGGCACGACAAAATTATATTACCATTGCCTCCTACATACTACGGATTCTTGTATTAGGAACATAAGGGGCAGTGATAATTCAAAATTTGAAGTGCCATGCCGTGCCATGCCGTTCGAAGTATAAAAAGGCCCATGAAGCTTGTTCTTATCCGGAACAAAAGCAAACCAAACATTACTTGTGTAACAAAATGAAAAGCGATTACAAAGTGGCGATTCGATCTTAATCTTGATAAAATTATTACTTTAGCGATTATATAACAAACAACTGGCATATCTACTGATCTACCACTCTAAGAAAGTAGAAAAGGTTAGCATGTCTCTGATCTATACACTCATACCTACAATACTTTTCGGGGCACACAGAGCATTTTGTAACTAGTTCTAAAACTACTGAGACGCCATATAATCCTTAATCCCTTCTTTAATATTAGAAATGTGAATGTAAGTTTGTTTGTTACGCTTTCACGCCAAAACTACTAAACCGATTTTGATGAAATTTGGTACAGATATAGATTAGAGCCTGGGAAAGGACATAGGCTAATTTTATCCCACAGTTGGGCACGATATAACCTGTAGTCCACGCAGGCGGAACCGCGGGCGGAAAGCTAGTAATATTATAAACACCAAAGTACGTTAGTACTATTATTTATTCTGTGGCCAAAGTTTGTATGTATGTCATAAGTCAAAAATTAAAAAATTGCTTTATTTTCATAGAACATACAAAATGTTTCTTGAAAACGTTTATGAATGTTTGTGACTCTTTCACGTACAAACGGCTGGACCAATTTTGATAAAATTTGGTATGGAGGTAGCTGACACCCTGGATTATATCATTTTACACCTGCTACATAATTTTCCTAAATACCACGGAAACAAAGTCCCAGGCGGAAAGATAGTTTAAAATAATTTGTACTTTCCGATAAGTTAGTAGGTAGATAAACCATCCAAGTTTCCATAACAATCTTTAAAATCTTATTCTGTTGTCAACCACTTGATGCCATTATTTGAAGCAGTCATCATGAGAAATGATCGAGTGGAAAAATCGATGAAAGTCTGATCGATAAGAAATATAAACTCGATGGTGTCCAAGCCTATTTGGAATGACTGTGATTGAAACCTATTGATAGAGATAAAGCTGATACTAACTTTCATGGTTCTTATCTTTACAGTATATCTCTTGCAAGGGTAGGTAGAGTGAATTATTGAGTAGGTATTTATTAGAATAGCACTTTCGCTTTTGTTACTTCAATGTAGTTTGTTATACACAGCTCTACCTTGCACTTTTTAAAACTGTGACGTGGAATTAATGTCATATCGTGTGGTGATCGGTTTAGTTTAGAATAACACCACCCCATTTCTTTCCGTGGGTGTCGTAAGAGGCGACTAAGGAAACACAAATGAGACCTGTCTTCTATTTATCCACCCCAGGCAACGACATCTCAATTTGTTCTGAATCTGAGGTGACGTCCATGGTCTCATGCGGTGTGGTAGGCTCTGTAAAGGGCTGTCTGGTTCGCGACCACCCTCCTACCGAAGTTCGACGCCAAACAGCTTGTTGTGTTCCGTCGGTGCGTAGGAGTACTAGTGCCTAATAGGCATTTTCTGGGTTAACTCGCTCCATCCTGACCTTGGTCAAGATTGAGGTCAAGAGTTAACCCATCTTAAAATAAAAATAAAAATAATGTTTTTTAAGAAACAATTATTGATATATATTTTTTCATCTTTCGTTCCACGCTGGACTGGGATATTGTAGAAGTGGGATGCGAGGGTTTTGCTGTACCGGGAGCAAAAGGCTGATAATGATAACCTATCAACACCATATAACACTCATATTTCATTTAATCATTCTCAAAATGTAAATCAAATGTAGCGTCAAGTATTCTATTATCACATGGTCCTTTTTCTACTCTGACAGGGCTTTTAGGCGTGTGTATACATATATAAATCGATAGTTACTTTACTAACCATAAATAGTTAATAGATGGTGTTTTAAATGGATGATGGTTCCAAAAATAAAGTTTTCGTGATACTAAATAGCACTGTTTGATAAATTACTAGCTTTCCACCCGGTACTTCGTTCCCGTGAGAATTTGGAAAAATTATGCAGCTTATGTGTTAGTCCACGCTATCAGCTACCTTCATACCAAATTTTATTAAATTTTATAAGTTATAAGTGTTCGAACAAACCCGACTTTGTTTTGTGACACTTCAAAGGTTTTTAAGTAATACAATGATTCGCATAAAAGTAGAAAATTGGATTGCATATCAACACAACAACATCAGGAAGTAAAACAATACAAGTTCATTTCACAATCATAAAGTATTATTCACACCTGCTCTTGAGGTGATAATTTTCACGTCAGAAGCACAACGCCCCTTCATAAGTATGTGTGAACGCATCCTACTTTTGACTCTAACCGATATAATATTGCTTCAATTAATCTTCTAAATATATAAAAGGAGAAACTGACTGACTGACTGACTGACTGACTGACATATCAACGCAAAGCCTAAGCGGCTGAACGTAGGCACTTGAAATTTGGAAGGGACGTAGCTTAGGTACCGTAGAGGTGCACTAAGAAAGGAATTCCCGAAATTCCCACGGGAACGGGAATTAGCGGGAAAATCCTTTTGTATGAAAAATCTAAACCGCTTAAGTTAGACGCTTGAAATTTGGCATGCAGGTACCTTAGTAAACTTAAAGCTTAGTTGCAACAGGATATTGCAAAATTCCGACGGGAACGGGAGTTAGCGGGAAAAAACTTTTGTATTTAAAAATCTAAATCACGTAAGATAAATGTTTTCAATCTGTGTACTCTGTACAAAAAAAAATTAACACGCAAACAAAGTTGCGGGTATAAGCTAGTACAGCTATAAGAAACTTAAAAATGTCTTCTCCTCTTCTCAATTTATGAGAATTTCTATGATTCTACAGTCGTAACGTAAAGCTACAGTTTGTGTCCCGTATCAGTTCCTTGGGATAGGATATTTGGTTACATTTACAAACCTTCCTCTTTTTTAGGGTTCCGTAGTAATCTACGAACCCTTATAGTTTCGCCATGTCCGTCTGTCCGTCTGTCCGCGGGTTTCCTAAGAAACCCTGGGTACTACAGAGCTGAAACTTGGCATGATTATACATATGAATCACGCCGTCAGAACTGTAGAGTGAAATCTTAGAAAAAAGTTTTTTTTCGGGTGTCTCCCATAGACGTGAAAGGGCGATGAAATTTTTTTTTCTCGCCAATATTTTGAGTGGGGTGTCATAGGACAGCATATTAAAAGATAGAAGGGGTTTACTGAGAACGTTTTTCGATTCAGCACTCCGTTTGCGAAATATAAATTTTTAAAGTGAAAATTTTTGTCAAACACAAGTGTCCCCCCCCCCTCTACCTGCTAAACGGTTGTTTCTAAAAATGTGGAAAAATTCACGTTGGTAGAATATATAACGAAATTAAAAGGAAAACTATCACACATAACTTGGTCCTTCAAGTTTGCGAGTAATAGTCGACCAAGTGCCAAACACTGTTGGGATTAATAAGAATATATTTACTAATATAAGATCCTTGGTACTACAAAGCTGAAATTTGGCATGGTCATAGATATTGATTGCGCCGACAGATCTTAAATATAAAATTTTGGAAAAAACATTTTTTCGGGTGTTTCCCATACACGTGAAAGGGCGATGAAATTTTTTTTTCTCGCCAATATTTTGAGTGGGGTGTCATAGGACAGCATATTAAAAGATAGAAGGGGTTTACTGAGAACGTTTTTCGATTCAGCACTCCGTTTGCGAAATATAAATTTTTAAAGTGAAAATTTTTGTCAAACACAAGTGTCCCCCCCCCCTCTACCTGCTAAACGGTTGTTTCTAAAAATGTGGTAAAATTCACGTTGGTAGAATATATAACGAAATTAAAAGGAAAACTATCACACATAACTTGGTCCTTCAAGTTTGCGAGTAATAGTCGACCAAGTGCCAAACACTGTTGGGATTAATAAGAATATATTTACTAATATAAGATCCTTGGTACTACAAAGCTGAAATTTGGCATGGTCATAGATATTGATTGCGCCGACAGATCTTAAATATAAAATTTTGGAAAAAACATTTTTTCGGGTGTTTCTTATACACGTGAAAGGGCGATGGATTTTTTTTCTCGCCGATACCATCGAATTGAATGTCATAGGATAGATTTTTAAAATATAGAAGGGGTTTACTAAGAACGTTTTTCGATTCAGCACTCCGTTTGAGAAAAAAATATTTTTAAAGTGAATTTTTTTGTTAAAAACAAGTTTCCGGGTCCTACCAGCTAAACGGTTGTTTCTAAAAATGTGAAAAAATTCACGGTAGTAGTATATACAACGAAATTAAAAGAAAAACTATTACACATAAGTTGGCCCTTCAAGTTTGCGAGTAATAGTCGACCAAACGTTTTTGGGATTAATAAGAATATGTTTACAAGGTTCCACGCTAAAAGTGAGGGGAGGTCGAAAGCTAAACTGTAACATATTGACATTTTAGGCGACGTTAAATAGTTTTTTGGGGGTGTTAATTACGAAAATGATTTCAAAATTATTTTAACAGCAGGTTGATATTATTTCTAACAATAATATTGCCGTAAAAAAAATAAAAAAATTCGCGCTCGCTTCGCTCGCTAATTTTATACTTACATTCGGTTGTATTTAGACCAAAACAAAAATTATTTCCGAAATTACAAACTCTTTAATAATACATTTGTTTTTAGGGTTCCGTAGTAATCTACGAACCCTTATAGTTTCGCCATGTCCGTCTGTCCGCAGGTTTCCTAAGAAACCCTTGGTAGCACAGAGCTGAAATTTGGCAAGGTCATACATATAAATTACGCCGACAGAACTGTAGATTTTTTTTTTCGGGTGTCTCCCATAGATGTGAAAGGGTGATGATTTTTTCTTCTCGCCAATATCATAAAATGGGGTGTCATAGGACAGCTTTTCAAAAGGCAGAAGGAGTTTTCTAACAACGTTTTTCGATTCAGCACTCCGTTTGCGAAACATAAATTTTTAAATTAAAATTTTTTGTCAAACACAAGTGTCTACCTCTCTACCAGCTAAACGGTTGTTTCTAAAAATGTAAAACAATTCACGGTGGTAGTATATACAACGAAATTAAAAGAAAAAGTATCACACTTAAGATGGCCCTTCAAGTTTGCGAGTAATAGTCGACCAAGTGCCAAACTTAGTTGGCATCATTAAGAATTTATTTACTAATATTAGATCCTTAATAGTACAGAGCTAAAATTTGGCATGGTCATACAAACCTATTGATTGTGGTGACAAATCTAAAAAATAAAATGGTAGAAAAAAAATTTTTTCGTGTGTTTCCCATTAACGTGAATGGGCGATGGTTTTTTTTCTAGCCGATATCATCGAGTGCGTTATCATAGGATAGTTTTTTAAAAGATAGAAGGGGTTTACTACAAACGTTTTTCGATTCAGCAATCCGTTTAGGAAACATTAATTTTTATAACGAAAAAAAAAGTGGAATAATTCACGAGGGTAGCATTTACGAGGGTACCCTAATCCAAAATGGTTGACATACAAGGTTCCACGCTAAAAGTGAGGCGAGCCGAAAGCCAAGCTGTAACATATTGACACATTAAAAATATACACCTGCTTAGCTTGATATTATTATATTATTCCTTACAATAAAATTGTCGCAAAAAAAAAAAAAAATTCGCGCTCGCTTCGCTCGCGCATTAAACACTTCCATTCTGTTATATTTAGGCCAAACTTTTTAATACATTTCTTAATGATACTAAGTATAGTATTTGGGGATTTTAACATCAACTATGACAATATGCTTGTAAAATTAAGAAGCCAGCTGCATATTTGAACCATGCTGCTACGGAACCCTACAATGCGCGTGGCCCGACACGCTCTTGGCCGGTTTTTTTACCAGCCGATTTACGTCCCCACCGAGGGGCACGGCCCAATGCAGGTTGGTCGACCGCTCGTCTTTCGAAAATGAATTTTCTTGGACGGGCGGGTTTTATCACGATGTTTTCCTTATCCGTTGAGCAAGTGATAATTAGAAATCCGTACATAAATCCGAAAAGACGAATTTAGTGGTACAGGCCCGCGCCAGGATTTGAACCCGCGACCTTCCGATTACATGTCTGGCTCATTACCAACTGGGCTATCACCGCAATTCCTCATAATTAAGTAAAAATTAACAGTTTTAACTTGCACTCTAATGAATTTGAAAGCATTTTTACACGACAAAGAGGGTTAGAGATTGACAAGGCTACCATTCTTATAAAGTCTTACGCAAAAATCCAGTAATCTTGTTTGCATTAAAGTCTTCTTCTTCTTACCGTGTAGGTATAACCAAGTATTTGGTGAACTTGGCTAACCCTGGGGTCAGAGTTTCAATACGCACAATGGCCTCTGACTTGGTTTTAACGACTGTAGTCAATCGACAACAGCCGGGACCGACAGCTTAACGTGCCCTCCGAAGCAAGGAAACGCTCGTGATAAATTGCCACTCTGGTCACCCATCAGGTTCCCTGCCTCTGTGTACGTTGCTTAACCTCACTGATCGTTTGAGATCAGCGAGAGCCACTGGGCTACGAGCGCTGCATTAAAGTACAAAAAATTGATAATTAAAGTTAAAATGTCATTTACCATGCTCTTTGAAGCAGTCAAGAAGTACTTATACTGACGAGATAAAAAATCCTAGAGAAATTGCAAAGATAACAGGAAAGAACATTTACAATTAGAAGACATTAGCGTTGAAAAGAAATGATAAATCCATTAGAGCGATTATCGAACGGTAGCTTCGATCAATTCCTGAGATCACTGCCATTGTTTTATTTTACAGAGACGTACTTCGGGAGGAGATTGTGGGGTTGATTTAAAGGCAAACAGGAAGATTTTGTGGTTCTTTAATATAAAGAAAAGAAAATATATTCTATATAATAAAGCTATTTTGGCTTCCATTTATATTGTTGCACTTTAATTTTTATGTTCATTCGCTATAAAATAATTTTTACTATATTTACTAGTGGGATCAGTTTTATGTTAGTAAAAAAATTAAAATGATCCGCTTCGTGTTTGGAGTTACCGAAAAGTAAACCATTTATTTATTTATTACACCATTATCGTTTTAAATGGCGGTTACTCTGTTTATCATTAACTTGATCTCATTTGCTCGACAATCTGAGACAAACGTGAACTGAATAAGAAAAAAACAACGGGTTGCGCTCCGGGAGTGCCGGCAGAAGTGAAAACTTGAACATTAACGTTGTACCTATTTAATTTATTTTTTTCTATGCTGACACCGGATGACATCTTGACTCTTGCAGTTATAATTTCCTATATTATCAAACATCCCTCCGTAACATCTTGAATTTTGCAGTTTCAATTTCCTATATTTATTAAACACCCCTCAGCCTTACGGATTTTCGATCGGTGTCACGTGACCATGACGCGAGTTTAACATTTTTTACCCATACTTCAAAGTTTTCACTTTAAAAAAATCAATTGATTCAGTTTATTACGGCCGTGTTTCTGTATATTTTCCCTCATTTTATTTTTAACTACTTTTACTGTGTGCTAAATAAAGAATATTTTATTTTTATTTTTTAGACAGACTTGTTTATGATAATGCTCCAAAATCTACGAAATATTTAAATAGCTGCTTATCATTGTGTATCAAAATATATAATAATATACCCAGCGAATTGAAATTACTAAATAATAGAATATTCAAATTGAAATTATTTAAATGGATTAGTGCACAAAACTTTTATCACATGAAAGAACTGTTTGACAATAATTTTGAGTTGCGTAGGTTTGAAATATTTTATGACATCCTATAATTTCAATTTTTATTTCATTCATGACATTTAATTAACTTGACATTATTTTTAGAAATGTGTTATTTTTATTTTCGTCTCAATTTTAATATCTTGATTTATATAATGACATTCGCATGCTGATTTTAAATAGCAAAACATGACTGTACTTTTTTTATGACATCTATTCATACCGTGTTTTAAGCGAATAAATGATTTGATTGATTGATTGATTAAATTGATAAGAGGGACCTGACACCCGATCACCTTGCGTCGTCTCTGTGTGATAGTTCCCGACCTATGGCTAATTGTTCCCCGCTACGTTCATCCCAACACTCTCTTACGGTATTTTATTGCCTTCAACACGCCACCAGGTATGGTGAGCGATGAGAACTGAACCTCTAGTGATATAAGGAAAATATTTCTTACAGCGTATCGATGAAATTGTAACTTTTTCTTCTTATCGTGTAGGTATAGTAAAATGTGTGGCGAACTTGGCTAACCTGTAACTAGAATTGTAACTAGAATATATAGAATGTTTGAAATAAAATACTTAAATCAGCAAATAACATTCAGCAGCAAGTAACATTGGAGTCCTGAACTTTGCGGAAGCTGAGCTGGAAGCAAATTTATTTGAATGCCCACTGACGAAGCACAATGGATGGATGAAGGACTTGATCTCACTTTCGACAAGTCTGACGTCAAGAATATACAACATGCTATTCGATAAATAAATAACCATTGCAGTGCTTAGTAAGAAACGATAATAATATTCAAGGAACTACACTTTTACGACGGTTCAAAGTGAACCTAAGTACTCCTAAACTTTTCTCTAGATGAATAATTAGTTTTGCACATATTAATGTGGAACAGCACTGTGGTTGTTTTTTTTATATGGGACGTTATTGAAAACAATTAACGCAATTATTTATTAATGGCAGTTGAAACTGTTAGCATAGGTATTTTATTTGAAGATACATCAAGATACATGTGATAATTTTTAATAACCCACAAACACCTTGAAGATACTAATTTAAAACAATTCGTATATGTGTGAGTGTGGTAATGAATGCGTATGGGTTAGTGGGAAAAAGTAAATGGGAAAATATTTCGCCACCTGAACGGATAAATGGTAACTATTGAATGCCAAGTTTGCCACACAGTTGACTATACGTGATATACCTATACGACAAGAAGAAGAACCATTGAGACGCCATCGAATAGTGGAGAAGAAGCCTTATACAATTTACTAGCTAATAGTTAATAGATTGCTGATTAACTTTTTTACCTTTTCTACGTTCTCCCCATCCAATTTACAGTAATGGATCAGCGCAGGGTTCCACATGATGTAATCTCTAATTATTTTGTGGTATTACGTCAGGTGAATGTACCTACTTGACTAGACATTTCACTGAGAGCTAGCTTGAAATGGTGCGCTTGCGCTTGGAACAATGACAGAAGTGAGTGATTGAAGACTGCACCTTTGCGGATAGGCGTAGAGTCAGTAGGGTCACAAGAACAAATATGTATTTAAATCCTTATAACATGCTAAATTAACGAATATGTTTCTATGTATTTAATGTGACTTTGACTAAGTGCTCGTAGCCCAGTTGATTGCTCTCGCTGATCTCAACCGATCAGTGAGGTTAAGCAACGTACACAGAGGCAGGGAACCTGATAAGTGACCAAAGTGGCAGTGGTGGCAATTCATCACGAGCGTTTCCGTGTTTCGGAGGGCACGTTAAGCTGTCGGTTCCGGCTGTTGTCGATTGACTACAGTCGTTAAAATCAAGTCGGAGGCCATTGTGCGGTTTGAAAACTCTGACACCAGGGTTAGCCAAGTTCGCCACATACTTGACTATACCTACACGATAAGAAGAAGAAGAAGAAGACTTATTTTAAATTACATCCTGAATGTTCTATGAAATAAAGCAATTTTGAATTTGAATGTTTATTTTTTGGGGGGGAAACGACAGGGATATCGTCAAAAAGTTCAGTTAGGCCACTGAAAGTGTTACTATGATTAAATCTAGTCAAGTTTCCTTATTACCTTATTAACAGGGTCACGGAAGTCAAATGCCAGTCGCTTTACTATTATTACATAGCACACTAAATCCTTGATCGAGGTCAAGTATACCCTGAAAAGAAAAAACTCAGTCTTACCCTCTTGTTCTATAATGTCATATCATCATCATAATAAACTAACTTTGTCTGTCTG
This sequence comes from Aproaerema taeniolella, assembly GCA_949987775.1. Lineage (NCBI taxonomy): Eukaryota > Metazoa > Arthropoda > Insecta > Lepidoptera > Gelechiidae > Aproaerema > Aproaerema taeniolella. Next base: position 21,343,617 of record OX465249.1, on the reverse strand, counting down.
TCTGTCTGTCTTTCACGCCTAAACTACTAAACCGATAAATTTTGTACTGAGATAGATTAGAGCCTGAGAAAGGACATAGGCTACAATTTATCCCACAGTTGCTAGTGTTTCAATATTTAAATAATTTTCCACGTTAAAAACTTATGAGTCACCGACTTCAATCCCAACAACAGTTCGCACAAAGTAGATAACTAGTATTTTTTGCAGACTACAATGCCTATTACCAGATAACCACAAATGAAAATGTCACTCATATATTTAGATTTTGTTCTGGTTTGAAGTATTTTTTGTTTTTGTTGATTTTTCAAAAAGTGCTGAATCATTTTCGATAAAATTTATATGAGACTCCCTCTGCAATATACTCTTTCAAACAAAAAAGAATTTTGAAAATCGGTTCATAATTGGCGGAGAAATCGGTGAACATACATAGTAAAAAATACATACAGTCGAACTTAGAACCTCCTCCTTTTTTGAAGTCGGTAAAAAGGTAGAAGTGTCTTTTTCTGTCATTATACAGGTTATGTTACCCATGATGTAGCATTCTAATAGTGAAAGAATTTTTCAAACCAGTCCAGTAATTTTTGAGTATATTCGTTACAAACATACTAAAATACAAATCTTTCCACTTTATAATATTCGTGTAGATAAGTTAAAAAGACCGTGATAAAAGTGTCTGTTTCAAATATCCCATTGATTTCTCCATCATCTGTTTACTCTTCACTTTCATATCTACGCACGTCCAGCAAATCATCTCAAGATGTTTAAATGTCCTCATTATCATCCGATGATAATTTCGTTTGAATAACTTGTTTGCTGCTACCGAAAATAATGGATTATTTGTAAATTTTTAAATGAAATCTGTTTAAAATAGCCTGTGTGACGTAAAAATTGGATAATGTCAATGCAATCCGTAATGTGGTAATTGATGGGCTCTTATGAAATTGGCCTTATGAATCAATGACATTTAATTTTAAGCTAGATTGAAAAATAATTCATCAATGTCCAGTGCAAATACTTGAACCAAAAAAGTTAAATTTTTAAATTTGTATCAATAACTACAAAAAAATTGAGTACTAATTAAAAAATAGTAAATTGTAATACGAGGGTGTGAAGGAAGTTATTGTAAACGAGTAAGTATGTGAGCACGAGCCGCAGACTATTATGTTTTTTTGTATCAAAATTATCGGGCAAAGAATTTAAATACTTATTCAGCCTTCTTGTTTTTCTCGGTAAATAAAATATTAAAATATTTCAAATTAAATGTAATTAAATATATTATTTCAAATTTGAAAATTATTTGCTTATTTTTATTTATTTGATTATTGTATTAATGATTTTATTCTCAGTATAGAAACCCCCTTGCTGGTAATTTCGAGCAACTGCATTGAAAATGTAGTTTATTTATTTATTTATTTATTTTTACCATTATTTTTTTGCAATTTTTTACAAATACTTCACCTTACTAATATTCTTCTTCTCCTTATCGTGTAGGTATAGTCAAGTACGTGGCGAACTTGGCTAATCCTGGCCTTTGACTTGGTTTTAACGACTTTAGTCAACCGACAACAGCCGGGACCGACAGTTTAACGTGCCCTCCGAAGCACGGAAACGCTCGTGATAAGTTGCCACTTCAGTCACCCATCAGGTTCCCTGCCTCTGTGTACGTTGCTTAACCTCACTGATCGGTTGAGATCAGCGAGAGCCACTGGACTACGAGCGTCTCTACTAATACTAAAAGTGCGGAATTCAATTTCTCAGAATAGAGAAGAATGATCATCGCTACACCACTGACAAAAGTTTGGCTCTTAAATAAATAAAAGAATCTGTTAGATATTTGTTTTGCTTGACAAATAAAAAATAATATTTATTCATTACAAGTTCACAACCACTCAAACTAAGATCCGTATTACAGAACGTTTTTCAGCCGTATGGTGATTGGTTTAGAATAACACCACCTCATCTCTTTCCGTGGGTGTCGTAAGAGACGATTAAGGAAACACAAATGAGACCTGCCTCCTAGTAATCCATCCCAGGCAACGACACTTCATTTTTTTCTGAATCTGAGGTGTCGTCCTATGGTCTCATGCAGTGTGATAGGCTCTGTAAAGGGCCTTTATGGTCAAGATTGAGGTCAAGAGTTAACCCATCTTATATTAAATAAAAATAAAATAAAAAAAAAGTGACTAAGACTCTAATCTATAATTGAGTAGCAGTCGTCTTTCTCATTTTGATAGTGAGAGAAAGAGACAATCAATACTTGGATCAAAACTTGAGTCTCCTTCTGTAATACGGGCCTAGATCTCAGATCACATCAAATCATCACTTGATTTTTGAACGCATAATGGCTGGTTTTGTTAACCACATAACCGACTGTGACACATTCCTTTCAAATCCTTTATTAGTATTACATCAACTACTAATCTGCTCGTTACATATGCAAGAGGCTTTCACGGTGAATCGACAAATGATCGCCATTTGCCCACGCAGATTGCCCACGGTTGGGCAATGTTAGTATTTGCTATGGCAACGCAATTCGCAATTTGTCGCGCTAGCGGCAATCTTAGCAGGGCATCAATGTGGAATTTGTCGCGGCTACTGTGTGAATAGAAGCGTTGATAGCTTTGTTGCTTAGATATATTTGAAAAAAAACCTTGTACTTAACGTTTGTTCGAACTAATAATGTTCTCTTACATTAGCATTTCCTCGTTTATTACATTTTGAAATGTATTTCCACGATTCAGGACCTTTTTCGATTTATTTGCATATGGCAGTAAAACCTGTTCTTTTTTTTTCTTCGTTTTTTAGGGTTCCGTAGTAATCTACGAACCCTTATAGTTTCGCCATGTCCGTCTGTCCGTCTGTCCGTCTGTCCGCAGGTTTCCTAAGAAACCCTTGGTACTACAGAGCTGAAACTAAGCATGATTATACATATGAATTACGCCGACAGAACTGTAGAGTAAAATCTTGGAAAAAAAAATTTTTTTCGGGTGTCTCTCATAGACGTGAAAGGGCGATGAATTATTTTTTTCTCGCCAATATCATTGAGTGGGGTGTCATAGGTTAGCATTTTAAAAGATAGAAGGGGTTTACTAAGAACATTTTTCGATTCAGCACTCCGTTTGCGAAATATAAATTTTTAAAGTGAAAATTTTTGTCAAACACAAGTGTCCCCCCCCCTATACCTGCTAAACGGTTGTTTCTAAAAATGTGAAAAAATTCACGTTGGTAGAATATACAACGAAATTTAAAGGAAAACTATCACACATAAGTTGGTCCTTCAAGTTTGCGAGTAATAGTCGACCAAGTGCCAAACACTGTTGGGATTAATAAGAATGTATTTGAACCATGCTGCTACGGAACCCTACAATGCGCGTGGCTCGACACGCTTTTGGCCGGTTTTTTGTAGATAGATAAATAGATAAAACATTTATTTACAGGAACACAATACACAAAGGAATTAAAACATTAACACACAATAACATACAAGAAAGTAACGCATACCAATTGATTCCTTATTTCACTTGATTTTTAACCCCTGACGAAAAAAGAGGGGTGTTACAAGTTTGACGTGTGTATCAGTGTATATGTATTGTGTATATGTATCAGTGTATATGTATCTATCTGTTCAATTTAAGCCAGTTTCTAGTATTTACATTGTGCCTATCACTATTTTTCTTCAACTGTGTTCATTTTTCTTTACATATGAAAGATTGTGAAATAGCCTATTAAATAGCTAACAGCCCTTTTCTGCAGAACATAGATCTTATTGATGTCGGCAGCATTACCCCACAGTAAAATACCGTATGACGGTAGGCTGTGAAATCCTTACTTACGAGTATATTATAAATGCGAAAGTAACTCTGTTTATCTGTCTGTCTGTCCGTCTTTCACGCCTAAACCATTCAATCGATTTTGATAAAATTTGGTACAGAGATAGATTAGAGCCTGGGAAAGGACATAGGCTACATTTTATCCCACATTTGGGCACGATATAACCTGTAGTCCACGCGGGCGGAAAGCTAGTACATAATATATGAATATAATGTGCAGTTTACAGCTGCAGATAAGAGAGATAATGCGGTATAGAACAATAACATGAGTAAAATTTTTAGTTAACTAATTTTATGAAACACATTGATATCTGAATAGAAATCATTTTAAAAGACTACAACAAAAAACTAAGTGTAGCACTTAAATATAAAGAAGACACACATAACTATTGAAGCAGTTACTGTTAAGATGACTTTATAATTAAGTGTGTATAAGTAATTAAATCCGACATTGCGCAAACCATGATTTAATTTATTCACAAAATACCGATCAATTAAAAAACAAACACAAAGACATGCTATCATCGATGCATTAGAACAACTTAGAGATATGGAACTTTAGTTATAATTACTTACTTACATAATCAAATTATCCGTTCGTTATAAGAATCATGACTTTTGAATCTCAGACAACTTTACAAAGCTTTTAATTAAATATTATTCAACAAAGCTTATTCAATGACCAGTTTGGTCGAGTGGTAGTGACACTGCCTCTTGATCGACGGGTTCTGGGCTCGAATCCCAGTCGGGGCAAATATTAGGGGAAAAAGCAGATGTTTGTTCTCGGGTCATGGGTGTTTGTGTAGATATAATCAATTATGTGGTAAACTTGACGAACCCTGGTGTCAGAGTTTTCAAACCACCAAATGACCTCAGCCAATTGTAGTCAGTCGACAATAGCCAGGACTGACATCTTAACCACAAAAATGCTCGTGATAAATTGTCACTTCGGTCACCTATCAGGTTCTCTACTCCTGTGGTATGTTGCTTAACCTCACTGATCGGTTCAGATAAAAGAGCGTTACAATTCTCCACAGTTTACGGTATCTTAAAATACTTTCACTGTTTGCTTTTTAATTACGTCTTTTGGAAGCACTATCGCTTTCAGTCGGTCGCCAGTACCGGTCTTTTTCTTGCGATATAACCTTGGTGTTTATCGACAGATTAAAAAAGACTATTGGCTGTGGCCATTTGTGACAAAATTACCTGAGAATTACTTAATTGCTAAAAAGTATGAAAATATAATGTTACCTTGATGGTAAAACAATTATTTCTAAAGGTCTAACTAAAAAATAATTATATTTATTTTTGTAAATAAAAACAAGGAACAATACCTTTATGTATGATTATCGTAAATGTCAGCGGAATTAAGTAAATCACTGTTGTGTTAATAAAATGAAGGTTTGATTAACGATAAATTTTCATCATCAGAGGCCTCTAAAGCACAAAATAATTTAATCAGAGCAAAGAAAATACTAAAAAAACAATCCTACACTATCATCTGCACCTTGACAGATAATGATTTCATTTAATAATTAGATAGATAGATAGATAGATAGATAGATAGATAGATAGATAGATAGATAGATATTTTTCTTCTGTTCAGATACAAAATTAGCGCTCATAGCCTAGTGGCGCTCGCTGATCTCTACCGATCAGTGAGGTTAAGCAACGTACACAGAGGCCGGAAACCTGATGGGTGACCAAAGCGGCAGTGGTGGCAATTTATCACAAGCGTTTCCGTATTTCGGAGGATACGTTAAGCTGTCGGTCCCGGCTGTTGTCGATTGACTACAGTCGTTAAAACCAAGTCAGAGGCCATTGTGCGGTTTGAAAGCTCTGACATCAGGGTTAGCCAAGTTCGCCGCACACTTGACTATACCTACACGATAAGAAGAAGAAAAAGATACAAAATCATAATCAACTCCCGTTAGACAGTGCTTAATTTCCTTTGTGGCTAAGTTTACTCTATTTAAACTGAGCCACAAAAGAAGAGGTAGTACTTTAATCATCGTACATGTATTTTTCCAAGAAAACGACTTCATCAATTTATTTTTTACTAGCATTCTGCTCGGGATTTCGTTCCCGTAGGAATTCGGGAAAATTATGTAGGCTATGTTTCTCAGATATAATGTAGCATCCTAATGGTGAAAGAATTTTTGAAATCGGTCCAGTAGTTTTTAGGTTTATTCGTTACGTACTAAAATACAAATCTTTCCTCTTTATAATATTAGTGTAGATACGTTTTGTTACGTTATCATTTACCAGTAACTTTAAACTTCCAACATATAGTTTACTAATTAAGCTTTATTTCTATTCAATTTGATTTACTCAGACATGTTGTTTAAGTATTTGGTTGATTTACTATTAACTAGCTTTTAATCCAGAGCTCACGAGTTATTTACTTTGATTTGGAAAGCTTCAATCACGTATTTCATTGCAAGCCTGACTGTCAATAGACAGACTGACAAGTACGAACGAGATATCTGTTTGTATGTAACTAAATACATCACTGAACGAAAGTAAACTTGATCGTATTTCAATGTGATTCACTTTCGTTGAAATGTAACTTTTTATGGTTACATTATGTAAAGAAGTAAATGTATACGATTAAATATGAATGTCATTGCATATTATACCTGAACAAAATCAAAAAGTGGCAGTGGGCAAAACATACCGAAATGCATAAGTGGCCCCTGAGGTTCCTGTTGCCAATTTGTCGATGGGAAACATTCTATTAAAGGGAATGAGATTGATAAATTTCGCCGCTTGACTTGAAGGTACGATAGTTTAGTTGGTTAGAGCCTTAGAGCACCAGGAGACCTAATTCTGGGGTCATGGGTTCAATCTCTATCGCGCCAAACATTTTTCTTTCTTCTTCTTGAGGTTATTCCTTTCTGATTAAAACGCTACTCTAGAGACAGCTGCAAAGATACCTGACCACCCCTATGAAATAAGAATGAAGTTATTTCACGAAATGTTTTAGGTATCAATGATATTTTGTATATTAGTATAATTTAGTAAACTAAACAATAACGCTTAATCACGATTTTAAAATTTTATGTTTTGTCATATACACTTCATCTTTATCCGGCAGGGGTAGTCAGGTATCTCTGCAACTGTCTGTACTATGACTGCAGTTTCTCTCTCGTGTTAACATAAAACCCCGTCATTCTGAGGTAACGCGACACCAGTTTGTCCTTAGAAAAGTATGCTCTTTCTGCAGCTAGTTCATCGGCTCTAACCTTGATTTTGCAAATACCTTTAACTAGTTTTTGTTTGTAATCTTTTTAGATTCTTAACAACAAATACTTAGTGTCGTTACAGAAAAACATCTATCTCTAATTTGAGTTAAACGGTTTGCTCAATTTATTAGTAAATCGTAGTAAATTAACACTTTTCTTATAAATAGTGAAGTTACTCATCTGTGAAGTTTCCAAAATGTTAGGCAAAAACTTCACTTCATTGTGATTGTTAAAGATTGATTTTATTGTAGTTCAGAGTAATTTAATTGATGTCTTTTTTTTCTCTTTTTTGTCTTTGGTTTTTTTTAAACAATTAGTATTACAATTTGTAATTTGCGAAATTTTTTATTTCTTATATTTCTCAACAATCTACAAGATCAAGTTTAGTGATTAAAATAGGTCTTTGTCATACAATCTTAAGTTAAATAAAGGATAAGTACTTGAACACTGATACAAATGGGTGTAATAAATAAACACAACACACGTAAAGGTCCACATCAAGGTTTTCTTTTGCAGCACATACAAAAACGAGAATCAACACCCAGACCCGAGAACAAACACATCTCCTTTTTAACCGACTTCAAAAAAGAGGAGGTTCTATTTGTATGTTCGAGTTCAACTGTATGTATTTTTTATGTGTGTTCACCGATTTCTCCGCCAATTAATGACTGATTTTCAAAATTATTTTTAGTTCGAAAGAATATACTCCAGAGGTGGTCCCATATAAATTTTATCAATAATGATTGAGCGCTTTTAAAAAAATCAACAAAAACAAAAAAATACTACACACCAGAACATCATCTAAATAAATGAGTGACATTTTCGTTTGTGGTTATCTGCTAATAGGCATTGTAGTCTACAAAAACGCTACACACTACACGCTACACACTCAAAGGCCCACACTAAGGTTTTCCCTTGTGTCGTGGGTCCCTTGGAACACACATTAAGACAAACACAAACACCCATGACCCGAGAACAAACATCTGCTTTTTACACAAATGTTTGCCCCGACTGGGGATCGAACCCAGGACCCGCCGATCAAGAGGCAGCGTCACTACCACTCTAGGTACTTTGTGTGAACTGTTGTTGGTTGAAGTCAGTGACTCATACGTTTTTTTAACATTGGAAATTATTACACAAACGTTTACTCCGACCGGGAATCGAACCTAGAAACTGTCGAATCAGAGGCAAGAGTTACTAGCCACTGGGCCAAATGTACTTCTTACCATACTTTACGACAAAAAATTCAATAAAAGTCTTCTACCGTCTAAGTAAATATGATATCATTCTAAGAACCGCTTGTAGCCCATTGGACCTCGCTGATCTCAACCTAACGAACACAGGCAGGGAACCTGATGAGTGACCAAAGTGGCCAAAGTCGATTGACTGCAGTCGTTAAAACCAAGTCAGAAGCCAGTGTGCGGTTTGAAAACTCTGACACCAGGTTTAGCCAGGTGTGCCACACACTTGACTATACCTACACGATAAGAAGAAGTGAATAAGAAGCTTCGTGATCTTGATATGCTCAACTCAGTACCTTCACCTGATAAATTTTCTCCTTCTAATCTGACAACAGAATGGCTATAAATTGTTACACGTCCATCGGTGGGAACCTTTGGTTTCGTAACTGACAAATAGGTTTACACACAGCTTAGTAGAGTAAAGGAGAATTGATTTTCATTCGTGTGGTTTGATAGTGCTGTTTGCTTCATGAACGAAGTTTTTTGAACATTTAACAAACTTAAAATTTAAAGATCCTTAAATAAGAACAAGTTGTTAGGCTTTTTTATAATTAGAACAGCACGACATGAAACAGCAGAATTTGTATCACCATTTCCCCATGTATTCCCAGCTTCTAATAACACTAGTATAAGTGGCAATGGAAAACAATTTTGCCGTGCCATTTTCGAATTATAAAAAGGTCCCTTGGGTTAAGGTAACTATGAATAAATAGCTCCTTGTGTGAGGACCAAGAAAAAGTGATAAGGGCATCAATTTCCTTTTGCTGATAAGGGTATCAATTTCCAATGGCTCAACAATCATCCAGTGTGTAAGTATGACTGCAATGCAAAAAGACCTACTCCTTTTTTTCATGGGGTGGTAAAAATAAACAGGCCAGTTTAGGGCAGAATGGCGCCTTATTATAGGAAAGGGATCTTGGTCCAATTATGACCGTGGTCCAACTGTTTTTGTTCGGATGATCTGCTCTTAAGTATGTGTAACTGCTTGAGATAACTTTGAAACTGCATTTTAGGGGACTTGAATCGTATCTCCATCGTATTTGGCGTGCTAAACACTGAGTAAATAATCACTATTCACTATCGTTTAGGTCGCCGTAACAGTAAGGCTTCTATAACCGCATAGCCAGTGACGCTTCAAATTTGCTTAGCAGTTTAAACGTAACGTTTGTAGTACGTGAAGTAATTTCTGCGAAAATTGTTTTCCGACCGCAGAAACCATCTTTCACTTTAATATCATATTTTTCTTTCTTTAGATTCCTAATAAAAACGTTTTCATCTTTATTTTACATCCCATTTTTCACTAAAGTTGTGGCCATCGTATTTTGACTATCTCAAAAAGTCCAAGAGGATGAAGTAATAGTCGACTACTTTACAATGATGACTGGTGATTTTTAACCTGTAGTCTGCTTAAGCGTAGATCCACGTCACATTATACTGATCTTTGCCTCTTTCCTTGCTAACCGCGGTATAGACAAGGGTTAAAAATATTAATCAATTACATAGCCAATTATAGATCCAGGGTAATCTATAATTGGCTGTGTATACCCTTACCTATTATCTAAGACGTTACATTCTATACTTTTAACGTTTATACTGTTCATTACCTTTGAATAAATAAATAAAAAATTCTTAATCATTAGTGGAATACACAATCATACTGTGTACCGCAGAGCATTTTACGACATTTAACTTTAAAAAGTTAATTATGTTCCAAATTCAAGGCATCTTCAAATTTATGGGCATCTATAGGCATGACAAGTTTACAGGAAAAACTTCGGCAATCTTCGGTAAAAAACTTTTCACACTAAAACTCACGGGAGTTTATATGTGAGTTTAAAGCAGAATACGCACGCTGATTGCTTTAAGTTTATCAACAATGACTTTCCTACAGCAAACATGAATTATAAAATTTATTTTACGATTGAAACCTAATTTAAAATTTGTTTATCCTACCAGACAGTGTGTATAACAAACAATTTGCCTCCACTCACGGCCAGACTATTGATATGAGAGATTTTTCACCTTATTGTGTTACCTATATGCGTATGTAATTCTAAGTTTTTGTACTATTATGCTATATTGCATGATTGGTATTAACAGATAATTGATTTGGCTTATTAAAGGCGACACGCGAAATTCTTGTTAGGGCTTAAACAATAGTGAATTGTGGCATAGACGGCTTGAGCTGTATGACAGTGTTAGACTGTGTGATAGGTCACGCAAAGTTAGAAGTTTACGGTGATCGTCTTAAATTGTTCTCACATCCAATTAAAAGTCTTAAAGATGATATAAATAAAGAGTGTAAAGAATGCAGTGAAACACACAAAGTCTTAATATAAGTTAAGGGAAAACACTGGAACCGAAAGTTGACGCTCTAACTGATGCGATGAAGGACTAAAAAATCTTTGTAGTCAACTGGTTGCGAAACACAGTTGCGATGGCGGCCGAAAGGGATTTTTTTCCTTTGATTTTTTATTAAGTTTGATAGAAGTTATTAATATAATTTCGGTCGATCTCATGAGTTCATTAGCTTTAACAAAATCCAAGAAAAAGCGTATTTGCTTTGTATAAAATATTTAAATAATAATAAATTGTGTTTCGAAGAGAGGCCCGTGCCCTTCGGTGAGGACGTTATGGGCTGGTAAAAAAAAATGTTGTAAGGGCAAATTTTGTTCAAAAGTTTTATTGAATTCAGCTAATTAATACGTTTTCATTTGTTTCAGGTTGTAATTTCTACCCAGTTGGAGAGTATCTGAAGTTCGTCAGAATACCGGAGAACCTCAACGTAGGAGATGAAGTGTTGAGGGTAGAAGTACATCCCAGGTTTGTTTATTTGTAGCCTAATGTTTAATTAGGTCAGTACAAAGTTCTTTGGGTGACATAAAACACCTAAATAATAGGGTTTAATTACATATCAGGTTACCACACGCATGCACTCTGTGCTGTTACAATAAGAACGGTTTTCCAACAAAAATGGGGTAGCCCGATGCGCTGGCCTCTGTACATTCATCGACTTGAGATTTGAAAGCGGTGCTATGTGATGTATGTATGTATGTATGTATTTATTCTTTATTGTACATGAGCATAAGAGAAAAAAAACAGTACAAAGGCGGACTTATCCCACAAGGGGATTTCTTCCAGTCAACCCATTGAGTGTTTGAGAGGAAGGAGTAGTCGGCAGGTAGCATTAAATTTACAAAATAGTGTGATGCTTACTGGCACAGAAGATGACAGTTACAGGTATTTTTTATCGAAAAAGCAAAGTCGTCTGAATGAATAAAAAATTACAGCGTAACGACTTGGTACGAGGAGTAGAATAAATAAAATCAAACAAATACTATTACAAAATCGATAAACATCTTACATTGTGATGAATTCGTGTATTTGGATTCTTCTAATCTTTTTAAATCTTTCTAACCTCGTGGCTTATGGCTTAACTATTAAATCAGTGAAACAATAAGCTCTACACAGATCGCTTTCTGGACACCATACATCTTTGTCACGTTTACTACAATGATAGTGTTGCAAAAGTTTGCCCTACTTTTAGCTGCGTAGTCCTCAACCGGTCTATTATGACCCATATCATCTGTACTATCACTTATACCTCAAAGATCAGCTTCAATTTGTTAAACCAACCTTAGGTGTTTAGGCAGATCTTCTTTTGTTACTAAATCAATATTTTTTTCTTTATTATTAACACCTTAAAGTTCTTTATCTCGCATTTCAACTGGTAATAGAATCGTGGTTTCTTCAGAGGATTTACCTTTTGCAATTTCGTGAGAATTGGATTAGATTTTGGTCTATTCGAATCCACTTAGAGTAATTTTTCTTAGTAATTGACACGACTCGTTTTGTATTCATTCATGGTTTACTGGTGTGAATTTGTAGATTTTGTTTGTTCGCTCTGTTACACTTTAATTTACTTGTGTTTGTTTTGTAAATTTAACTTGAGTCAGTGAGACTCTAAAAATTGCAGGGTTCTGACTAACTCACTGATTTAGCAACGCTCAGCCTTTAAACCTAGAAAGCTGAAATTTTGCACAAAAGTTTCTTTTATAATATAGGTAAGGGATTTTACGAAATTTCTACGGGATCGAAGTCCTGGGCATCCTCTAGTAATGTGTAAATTATAACAAAGGGTTAGTGAGTAATAACCGCTTTTACACTTTAACATTGCATTTTCCAAAATAAACTACATACATCAACATCCATATTGTAGGTATTTAAAGAGTTACGTAAGTAAGACTAGCTTTTTGCTTTAATTTTATAATGTATTCAAAACAGGAATCAATAACAACATGTTACCTACTACTGATAGTAGCTTACCTAGATCTAATCCACTTTCAACTTTCAAATTACTTAATCCAAATAAACCTAAATCTAGCATAATAGCGATGTGATAAAAATCGTGCTAAAAATCTTGCATCATATTACATGAAACTGCAATTATTTGAAGCAATTAAAAGAATTAATTGGCATACAGTGGCACTACCATCTTTAAGCTATTGACTCGTTGTATGACTTAATATCAATAATGTAACAAACGGGTTTTTAAACTAGGCTACTGATACTTGAGCGAAAAAACTGGTGCAATTATTAAGGTGCGGAACCAGTGTGCATCTTGTAGTCTGTTGAACTCAATAGATATTGATGATTTAAACATTGGTTTATGGCATCACTAACAGCTGTAATTCTTTCGTAATATTGTTTTTGTTTAGCTTACTTACTTTGCTCCATTGCGTGGATTTATGCGTTTCTATTTTGTATTCCTCTTTGTTGTGACTCTTTACTGATAACAACAGCATAATATTGCTATAGCTCTAGACTTGGTGTTCAAATTTCTTAGTAGAGTCTCAGCTTTAATAAAAAATAAATAAATAAAAAAACTAAACCATACAGGTACATTTTAATATTTTTAAGCTCTTAGACATAAAGTATTGATTTTTGTTCTCTGAAAGACCATCTATTTCTGATTGGTTTAAATTGATTTATATCTTAAAATTACTTGGTACTTTATACATATGTGATTAAGGGCTCCATAACATAAAACTTTACAGCTATAATTATGGAGATATTTCCGAGCACTAGATTGTAAATAATAAATTAATTAAATAGCTCATGTAGTTTAATATACCTGTCTTTTTATTCAGCCTTTAAACTCCGCTATTGATCTATCAAATTGACTCGAGGTATCAACTAATAAAAACAATCTTATGTTTATGTTGCAAACAGTTTATTTGGCTAATGCTGCAATTTGTAAACCTGCAGGCCGAGTACGATAGTGACAGGGCCGCGACAACACCGCGGTCCTATGTCAAAATGCCAACATTGACAACGCCATAGGGCAAGCAAGCCTTTGCGCGGGCCCCTCGCGTAATCAAAGTGAAGTTTCAGCGTGAGCCGAGCGCGAGTTTGTCGTTATCGTGCTGCTCGCTCATCTCATTTTTTGTCCCTCAGTCTTTTTTAACATAATCTTCACACGCTTACATTAATAATTAACCTAATTTCTCATATATTTGTAAATGTTCAATTTATAATTTAAATGAGATCACCAATTAACCTTGCATTCGCGACATTTCAATAAAATCTCTATAAAATTAATTAATTAAATATTGTAACATTACATAATAACGTGTTCAAAAATTGCATAAGAAATAGATGATTCGCTTTTACTATATCAAGATCTATACCTAATTGTCTACGGGTTTTTATAGTGTACACTGTGCACTTCTATCAATTTAAGTTTTTTGCATCAAAAAACTGGCGACCCACGCTCTAAGACGTACCTTGTACAAAAGATTTCGTTGGCCTTACAAAACATGGCCAGTATCATAGGAACCTTTGAGCGGGGCAAACTTTGGGGGGCTTATTTGACTGGGGTTTAATTTTGTATTTTTTTAAGAATTGATTACTTTTGTATTCGTTTTAAGTTATAACGAAGCCTGTTAACAATTTAAGATCTAAAGTAACTACTTTCTCTTCAATCTTACACCTGTGACTAGAAAAGGCTACATGAATAATATAAGCTGCATATAAATATACATTTTAAAATAATTTAAAATGCATTTCCTATTATTTTCTACCAGCTTGTTTTCCATTTCCTGCTCAATCAGCAAGACTCACGATAACTGTGGTTATGTTGTTGAGTAATCTGGTATCACTCCACCTCTTTAGTATCGATAAAATCGTATTGGAGAAGTGGCATGAAGAAGCCAGGTTTTGATTGAATCATTTGCATATTTCGATAGTTTACGAATGGATTTGGTTGGTGATTTTATTTTTAAGTGGCAACACCTGAGTTCCCGTCACCCACAAACATAAAATCACCAAATGCGTTCTTAAACTACCAAAATAATGCGATTGGAAACCTAGCTCCGTTATGCCAGTTTTCCCCAACTGTGGAAACCGTATGGTGAAAACAGTCAATTTTACATCAATGTATACTAAAAAATTGTAATTATAATTCCAGTTGGAAAACTGTTTTATATGACGGTTTTTTCAATTATCCGGTGACATATACATAGGTATATCCCCACCCGTATGCTCTGTATTCTGTTGTATGTACATACCTACATAGAATAGAATAAAATTGAAAAAAAATCTCTATATTATAGGACACTCAGGATGCCACTTAAAATAAGTCAAGATTACATTTAATACATACAAACACATTCGTTCTTTTGACCTACGACTCTACGCCTATTATCTACAATATTGCTGTCAAAATCCTCAAAATATACAAATCATCGTCTATCGTCACAAGCTTTTATCTCGGCTTCTAAATAGGAACTTGCTTTGGGCTCTTGACCACAAAATAGATGGGTGACTTGACAATATCCATTCAGTTGCGCAACATAAATGAGAGTAAAAGTGTGACGAAATTAAACCGCCTTTGATGTGGTGATCGTTTAAAAGTTTTGTTGTTTTTCTAGACTACAAAGCCTATGTGTGTTTTAAGCGGTATTTAGTTTAACTTTTTTGGATAGGTGTTTATTTTGTATCAATGAAATAGAAAAAAAAAATATGAAAGCACTTCTTCGCCCGGGACTACGTTCCCGAGGGGGTTTTTGGAAAAATAGAGCTCATGTGTTATTTTGATGTATAAGCTATATTATTGTTAAGTTTCATGAAAAATCATTCAATAGTTTTTGCGTGAAAGAGTAACAAGCATCCATACATACAAACTTTCGCGTTTATAATATTAGTGAGGATTTGCAAGAGTAGATTTACATCGTGAAAAAATTAATAACAGGAGTCTTACAATAAATGTGACAAGGGGTCAAAAAATCATGAAATTCGTGTGACATAATTTATGGATGACCCCTTATTCGTTGAAAACATATAAAAAATCAAATCATTAACACTTATTATGATAACATTAGTGTTGATGTAGTTTGACGGCCGGTTTGGTCGGGTGGTAGTGACGCTGCCTCTTGATCGGCGGGTCCTGGGTTCGATCCCCAGTCGGGGCAAACATTTGTGTGAAAAGCAGATGTTTGTTCTCGGGTCATGGGTGTTTGTGTTTGTCTTTATGTGTGTTCCGAGGGACCCACGACACAAGGGAAACCTTAGTGTGGGCCTTTGAGTGTGTAGAGTTTATTTTATTATTATTTTTATTATTAAGATAAGCTTTACCAAAAAAATTAAGGAAGGGCCGATCAATGTTGTTTGCTTCATATAGAATTATACATAGATACATAAATATAAGCATTTGTCCCACTGGGGTAGTCAGTAACTTACGGATTGCCACCTGGTGCGTAAAGTTACTAATAATGTAATGCTTAAGGAAACAATATTATCATATCATATATTTTTTTTTTTAATTTAAAGTTGCAATACTCTCAACTCGATGTATAATATTTTTGAAGGCGACTTAACTCTTAAAGATCTCAATGTTATAGCATTATGAAAATTACACGTTATCAGCTCAAAAAACCAACAAAACACCACTTACGCTTCACTCTTTGAATCTCACACCTCGAATCTAATTTGTGTAATTTTTCTGCTTAATATCCAATCAGCTTATAGATCCAACGATAAGTGTAAACAATAAAATGGATCCATTCACAGATTAAAGATACGAGGCCATTCGAGAAGCAAGAATGCTTGGTGGCTTCCGTTCCATAATTCTATTCCGGCCCATGGGAAACCATTATTCCCCAGCGCCTTAATTTGTTATCTCTGGTCATGTTATGTCATTATCATTTAAACTTTTGTAGGTTTATCATTTGGCTTTTCTAGGTCTTGGTCTTTGGTTAAAAAAAACATAATAGTTTCAGGTGTTACCGCTTCATTTCTTGCAAAGGTGTTGTAAAATCGAATAAAGGATTTCTCTAAAAAGTAACTACTACTGTTAGCTTTTTAGCTAACGTACACGACCAATAAAACTCAGGAACACTTTCAGAGGTTGGATTTATTATTAACTTCACTGTTCAACGGCTACAAACAGACTGACTGACCTCTCTCGACTAACAATTCAAGAAAACTATTCTATCCCTACCACCACACGCCCCACGCTGGGGCAGCACTGCAAAACGGAAGTCAACTTCGCTATTTTAACTTTTTCATTTAAATGTCTTTTCTATTAGGTTTAATTTTACAATTATTAATAAATCTGGGTTAACTCGCTCCATTGTCGACCTCTTTTTTGACCTTTATGGTCAAGATTGAGGTCAAGAGTTATAGACAAGAAATTGAATTAACCCATCTTATAATAAATAAATAAAAATCACATAAAATTAATACAAAAATAGCATACTGCTTACACTACAAATCTTTCACAGTCATTGTTAACAACAAGAAAATTATAAATCCACTATTCAACGTTTTTAAGAGCTCAAAAAGGTGCTCTACGTCTACGAAAACAGGTATTGTGTAAAAGCGCCATCTATGCAGTCTTCCTTGAAGTAACATGGTCCTTTCTCTTCTAAGGTTTGAAGACGGCCAGTGCAACCACGCGACGCGCGGCAAGTGACTGTGGTTACAAAATCTACAGAAACTTGTTTAATTTCAAGGCACTGTTCATAGATGGCGCAAAACAAAATGAGCACTTAATTTCATTGACTACACTCAAAGGCCCACCATAAGGTTTTCCCATGTGTCGTGGGTCCCTTGGACACAAACACCCATGACCCTAACACAAACATCTGCTTTTTACTCAATTATTTTTCCCGACGACCGGGAATCGAATCCAAGACCCATCGATCAAGCGGCAGCGTCACTATACCACTCAACCAAACCAACCGTCATTATTTACTGTTAGTTTACATATCATATTCTTCCGCCTAATATCCCTATCGGGATAGGCAGAGCAATTCAGAGCATCATTATGGTTCTCAAACTACTTGAGGCCACGTTTGACATACATTCTGAGTGTTTAGTTACTAGATGGAACATGAGTACCTAATGTGGTGACACTGGCACATTCAAAGTTTTTTTTCCACTCCCAGTCCAGCATGGAAGGACTGGGACGGTTAGTTTACTAGAACACGTTTTTTATGTGATATTTTTCTTTTCACAGAAAGAACCTGAGCGTGCAGCCAGTAGATAGGGAAGAGGACGCCCAGTTGTTCACCTACCGCGACATGAACCGAACCCATGTGTCCGTGGTGCTGGCGCAGAGTCTCGACCACCTGGTGGACAGCGACAGTCCCCAGAACGTCGTCAAGTTCCGCCTGGGATGCGACTTCGATACTGGAGATGATCTGGTTTGTTTACCTCATAGTCATTAGACCCCACAGGCCACGTGGTTCGATCACGTAGTTCGATGGATTGACAATGGTTGATATGCAGTCTCTTCCAAGAATGACTGGTTTACCCTAGGTTTGCGAAATCTACAGAAACTTATGTTAGGTTATTTTTAGGACTGGAGTCCATCAGCACAGCTGGGCAACAAACAACTCACGACAACGAGAAATTATGTTTTCTTTGCGAATCGTTTACGACAAATTTTAAGAAATTCTAGGCATAGTCAAACATTTCGATTGTGGCCCAGCTTTTCACCTACCATGATGAGAACCGAACCCACGTGTCCGTGGTGCTGGCGCAGAGTCTCGACCACCTGGTGGACAGCGACAGTCCCCAGAACGTCGTCAAGTTCCGTCTGGGATGCCAGTTCGATACTGGAGATGATCTGGTTTGTTTATCTCATCTTCTTCTTCTTATCGTGTGGGTATAGTCAGTTGTGTGGCTAACTTGGCCAACCCTGGTATCAGAGTTTTCAAACCGCACAATTGCCTCTGATTTTGTTAGGTTATCTTATGCTTATGTCATAGTTTGCAGCCTCTTCCCGGAATGACTGGTTTAACCTAGGTTTGACTGGGATAGGTTAGCCTGAGGATTTACTTGTCAAACCTAGGAGCGCCGGAGCTTCGAAGTTTAACTATAACAATTATACAGGGCTTCAGGTATCTCTCTTTCAACCTCTCGGGTGGTTAATCAGTCCATGAAATTGAACAACTTTCCCAGGGAACATAGGTTAAAATACGAAAAAAAAAATTTGAGTTCCCATACAAACTTCATCAGTATATAGCGCATTTTGTATGGGAGATCAAATTTTTTTTTCGTAATTTGTAAGCGCTTCTTTGTTTCTGAGGATAGTCACGGTTGTTGTGGCTTTGATTCTACAATAATTAATTTAAATTATAATCTTACATCCATCAACTACGCAAAACTTTGAAAATTCAAAAATTAATAACAAGAAATATTTCAAACATCTTTGGAGGAACCGCTGAAACCTTAGAAAGGGAATGAAAAGCGATTTTACGTTTACTTTTACAACGTCATAAAATAAAAAGAGACATGGTTAAGGAGTCAATGAACTGAGATAGGTGGTGAGTCGTAACGATTCAATGTCGCCTGATGAAAATAGTATACATTATGGCCCTGTGATTTCTGGTACAATAACTTTGTAGGATCAGTCTCTTTTTCTTACTAAAACATGAGTACAAAATTAAATACAATCGCTGTAAGTTTCCATCCATTCACTTGGCTCTTGATCGACGGGTTCGAATTCCAGTTGTAAAATATTTGTATAAAAAGCAAATTTTAATGTTCGTTCTTGGGTCATGGGTGTCCGTAGTCCGTGTCTGTCTTTGTGTTTTATTCGTTTGTGTGTGTTTGTGTGTCCTACGACACCAGGGGAGACCTTAATATGGGCCTTTGAGTGTGAAGCGTCTTTTCATACAAATTGGCTGACTTTAAATTAGTTAACGAAAATAATGGATGTAAATCAGCCTACGACACAGAACAACTTTTCCAAAGAAACATAGGGCGAAATATATTAAAAAAACAACGGGTTGCACCCCGGGAGTGCCAGCAGAAGTGAAAACTTAAACATATATTACTTCCGTGCGGTCTAAGAAGTTTCCACTTCACCCTCCGTCTTACGAATTTTTGATCAGGGTCATGTGACCCTGACGTTTACCCAGCCAAAAAGTGCACAACGCCGATAAAGAAGTTTTCACTTCAAAAATCAACAAAAACAAAAAAAATACTACTAATCAGAATATTATCATCTAAATAAATGAGTGACATTTTCGTTTGTGGTTATTTGGTAAAAGGCATTGTATTCTGCAAAAAATACTAGTTATCTCATTTGATTTGCCGCTTGTTACTCGTATATTATTGAGTTACGTTACCAGCAATTACAAGGAAAAAATATTCTTCGTACAAAACTGGGTAATGTACCAAGAAACATTCGTTCTTTTTACATTACCAGTTATGTACAAGGAAGTAAATATTCTCCTTATGGGAAGTCGAAATTGTAAAATAATTAAGCCGTGTGGTGATCGGTTGAGAATAACACCACCCCATCTCTTTCCGTGGTTGCCGTAAGAGGCGACTAAGGAAACACAAATGAGACCTGCCTCCTATTAATCCATCTCAGGCAACGACACGTCACTCAGTTTGTTTTAAATCTGAGGTGGCGTCCTATGGTCTTATGCAGTGTGGTAGGCTCTGTAAAGGGCCGTCTGTTTCGCGACCACCCTCCTACCGAAATCCTTCGCCAAACAGCTTGCTCTGTTCCGACGGTGTGTGGGAGTACCAGTGCCTTAATAGGCATTTTCTGGGTTAACTCGCTCCATCGTCAACCTCATCTATGACCTTGGTCAAGACTGAGGTCAAGAGTTAGTAACCCATCTCATAATAAAAAAAAATATCTAAGAATTTCATGTAGGTTTCTCGGGAAAAGTTGTTCAGTTTCATTGAGATAGTCAAACCCTTAAGTTTTGCTCACTAATTCAAAGTTGTCTCATTTACGCTCACGTCTACATAGGGTAGGCAAAACGTCATATGGTAATTCTAGAATTACTCGCAGACATTGTTACCGAGGGTTATTCGATATAACTACATAGAGTGTGGCGATTATAGGTTGTCAGCCTTTCACCCGCTTTACGAGTACAGCAAATCTTCACTCATCGGGCTGCTTTGTCAGGAGAGAGTAAATCAAGGGAGTCTCTAGCCTTTTCCCTTTATCGTGTAGGTACAATCAAGTATATTATGCCGAACATGACTAACGCTGGTGTAACCGCCAAATGGCGACTGACTAGTCAATCTGCAACAACCCGACAGTTTAACGTGCCGTCCGAAGCACGAAAACGCTCGCGATAAATTGTCATTATGGTCAACCATCAGGTTCCCTGCCTCTGTGTATGCTGATTAACCTCACTGATCGGTTGAGATTAGCAAATGCCACTAGGCTACGAGCGTTGAGTACTACGCCAACCACACTTGAAAATATGTCTCTACAGACTCCATGCTCAGAATGAAGCTATATGAAGTACGAAAGTCTATAAAACTGACGATATAGGTACCTAAAATAGCCATAACATTGATGTAGTATCTCATCAATATGCACAAATCCAGAATTAGAAACGTAGCTCTTTGCATTTCTTTGCATATGTAAACAAAACAAATTAATCTAGCTAGATAACGAGTAAACAAACTTTGACATCGCACCCTTTCATCCCCAAGTCAAAAACAATTGTTCCCCCATGCGTCGTAGGGATAGTGTTAGTCAACTCTTGTATCTACATAATTGATGAGTCAAACAAAGATATCTTGTATCTACATAAACAAAGATACGTTGACACGCCTGCCCTGGGAGACTGGGAAAATTCCAAAGCGCAATGCAATCGAGAACTATCTATCTTTACTAATATTATAAATGTGAGTGTGTTTGATTGTTTGTCCTTTCTTCATGTCGAAGCAAACGGAGCAACTAGTCAATGTATAGTTTGAATGGCGGACATAACGCTACTTTTTTTACATGGAAAAATTCTCAGTGGGTCAGCTTTATAAAAAAACTAGCTTATGTGTTAATTCAAAGTACCTCCACACCAAATTTTATCAAAATTGGTCCAGCCATTTGAGCGTGAAAGAGTGACAAACATCCATTCATACAAACTTTTGTGTTTATAATATTAATAGACGGAGATCCCAGGGCCGCCAGACCTTACTTATTTTCTCATAAACCAAATGTGTGGGAAATAGTAGCGCTAGTAGGTACGTACTAGTAATGTATGAATACCAGCTAACCTGGGCCGGCGGTCAATTTTCTGCTATCAGGTTCTGAAGGTACTTCCAAAAATTGCGCACTTGTCTTGAAGTCTGATAGCTGAAAATTGGCCGTCAGAACCTGGTAGCTGAAAATTGGCCGTCGGCCCAGGTTAGCTGGTATTCATACATTACTAGTACGTACTAGCACTATTATTTCCCACACATTTGGTTTATGAGAAAATTAGTAAGGTTTGGCGGCCCAGGGATCTTGGTCTATAAACTTACATGTTTGGAAATAGAATCACCGAAACTAAAAAACCGGCCAAGAGCGTGTCGGGCCACGCGCATTGTAGGGTTCCGTAGCAACATGGTTCAAATATGCAGCTGGCTACTTAATTCTACGAGCAGAATCCCAACTAAGTTTGGCACTTGGTCGACTATTACTCGCAAACTTGAAAAGCCATCTTATGTGTGATAGTTTTCCTTTAAATTTCGTCGTATATACTACCACTGTGATTTTTTTCACATTTTTAGAAACAACCATTTAGCTGGTAGAAGGGGGGGAACCCTTGTGTTTGACAAAAATTTTCACTTTAAAAATTAATTTTTCGCAAACGGAGTGCTGAATCGAAAAACGTTTGTAGTAAACCCCTTTTGTCTTTTAAAAAGCTGTCTTATGACATCCCATTTGATGATATAGGCGAGAAAAAAAAATCATCGCCCTTTCACGTGTATGAGAGACACCGGAAAAAAAATTTTTTTCTAAGATTTTACTCTACAGTTCTGGCGGCGTAGTTTATATGTATGACCATGCCAAATTTCAGCTCTGTAGTACCAAGGGTTTCTTAGGAAACCCGCGGACAGACGGACAGACGGACAGACGGACAGACGGACATGGCGAAACTATAAGGGTTCGTAGATTACTACGGAACCCTAAAAAGACAAAATGATCACTGATTATTAGGATATACTTTGAAGATGAAGAAAGGCTACTTTTTTTGTAAATCCTGAAACAAAAAAGTTAAAATTACACAAGCATCGCCGCGGGAAGGGTCTATAGTATCTAAAAAAAATATAGAGCTTACTAATTCGTTTCTAGAAAAGTAAACTTTTTATTAAATTATTGGTCCTGATTTTCAAAATGTCATTCGAAAACTTGGAAACTTAATAAACTCGTTAAGATGGATTCGTGACAAATTACGACAGATATTGCAGTAACTGATTTATCGGTTAAGTTTCAAAATATTAAAATTTATATTTGAATCATAAACTAAATTATAATCAAAATAGTAACTTCTAATTCTTTAAAATATGAATTCGATCAATTTTTTAGGGTTCCGTAGTAATCTACCAACCCTTATAGTTTCGCCATGTCCGTCTGTCCGTCTGTCCGCAGGTTGCCTAAGAAACCCTTAGACTACAGAGCTGAAACTTAGTACATATGAATCACGCCGACAGAACTGTAGAGTAAAATCTTGGAAAAAAAATTTTTTTCGGGTGTATCCCACAGACGTGAAAGGGCGATGAATTTTTTTTTCTCGCCAATATCATTGAATGAGGTATCATAGGATAGCATTTTAAAAGATAGAAGGGGTTTACAAAAAACGTTTTTCGATTCAGTACTCCGTTTGCGAAATATAAATTTTTAAAGTGAAAATTTTTGTCAAACACAAGTGTGTCCCCCCTATACCTGCAAAACGGTTGTTTCTAAAAATGTGAAAAAAATCACGTTGGTAGAATATACAACGAAATTAAAAGGAAAACTATCAAACATAATTTGGTCCTTCAAGTTTGCGAGTAATAGTCGACCAAGTGCCAAACACTGTTGGGATTAATAATAATATATTTACTAATATAAGATCCTTGGTACTACAGAGCTGAAATTTGGCATGGTCATGTATATTGATTGCGCCGACAGATTTAAAATATAAAAATTTGAAAAAAACCTTTTTCGGGTGTTTCCCATACACGTGAAAAGGCGATGGATTTTTTTGTCGCCAATACTATCGAATGGAATGTCATAGGCTAGCTTTTTAAAAGATAGGAGGGGTTTACAAGGAACGTTTTTCGATTCAGCACTCCGTTTACGAAAAATTTATTTTTAAAGTGAAATGTTTTGTTAAAAACAAGTGTGCGGGGGGACACTACCAGCTAAACGGTTGTTTCTAAAAATGTGAAAAAATTCACGGTTATAGAATATACAACGAAATTAAAAGAAAAACTATCACACATAAGTTGGCCCTTCAAGTTTGCGAGTAATAGTCGACCAAACGTTTTTGGGATTAATAAGAATATGTTTACAAGGTTCCACGCTGAAAGTGAGGGGAGGTCGAAAGCCAAGCTGTAACATATTGACATTTTAGGTGTCGTTAAATAGGTTTTAGGGGGTGTTAGTTATGAAAATGATATCAAAATTATTTTAGTAGCAGGTCGATTTTATTTCTAACAGTAATATTGTCGCAAAAAAAAAACAAAAAAAAAAGCAACAAAAAAAATTCGCGCTCGCTTCGCTCGCGAATTTAATACTTACATTCGGTTGTATTTAGACCAAAACCAAACTTATTTCCGAAACTACAAACTCATTAGTACATTTGTTTTAAGGGTTCCGTAGTAATCTACGAACCCTTATAGTTTCAACATGTCCGTCTGTCCGCAGGTTTCCTAAGAAACCCTTGGTACTACAGAGCTGAAATTTGGCATGGTCATACATATAAATTACGCCGACCGAACTGTAGAGTAAAATGTTGGAAAAAAAATTTTTTCGTGTGTATCCCATAGACGTGAAAGAGCGATTATTTTTTTTTTCTCGCCGATCGAGTGGGTTATCATAGGATAGCTTTTTAAAAGATAGAAGGGGTTTACTACGAACGGTTTTCGATTCAGCTATCCGTTTGGGAAACATTATTTTTTATAATGAAAAAAGATGTGGAATTATTCACGAGGGTAGCATTTACGACGAAGTGTACCCTAATTCAAAATGGCTGACATAAAAGGTTCCACGCTAAAAGTGAGGCGAGCCGAAAGCCAAGCTGTAACATATTGACATTTCAGGTGTCGTTTAATAGTTTTTGAGGGTGTTAATTACGAAAATGACATCAAAATTATACACCTGTTTAGCTCGATATTATTATATTATTCCTAACAATAATAGTGTCGCAAAAAAATACAAAAAAAAAACAAAAACCCAAAAAAAAATACACAAAAAAACAAAAATAATAATATAAAAAATAACAAAAAAAATTCGCACTCGCTTCGCTCGCGTCTTCAATACTTCCATTAAGTTATAGTTAGGCTAAAACAACAGTTATTTCTGAAACCGCAACCTTTTTAATACATTTGTTTTGATAATAAGTATGGGATTTTAACATTAACTATGACAATATGCTTGTAGAATTAAGAAGCCAGCTGCATATTTGAACCATGCTGCTACGGAACCCTGCAATGCACGTGGCTCGACACGTTCTTGGCCGATTTTTTTCTTATTCGTCTCAGGAGAATCATAGCTTTAAAAATGTACTTAGCTTTTATGCAGCCCGAGATACAGGTTGAATTGTAACCTAGTTCGGGCATATTATTCAGGATTCCATCAAACGTGTTCAATTCTCTATTTTATTTTATTTATGTGTGCACTTTTTGACTGAAAAACAATTTATTTTTATTTTTTTTACTATCAAAGAAAATATAAACAAACTTGTACTTAGTACTATAAATTTTTTACATCAAAGTGACACAAACGTATTTTTTTATGGCTGTTGTTTCATTGACGAAGTTGTATCTATCATAAGTGCAATTTTGTCCATTGTGCAGTCCAGCTTCTAACAAAGTAGATAAATTATTGAAACATTTCAACATCTTTGAAACTGTTGTAGTAAAATGCAATATTCTACAAATTCCAACTCTGTGTATAGATGAAACTATAAACGAAAACCCTGATTTTAAAAAGCATCTGTGAAGAAATCTAGTGATCTATCATTGTCATGGCATTTGCGGCGCAGGATACGACTGATGAGCTTCCTACACGTAGTTTGGTGCTTAGAAGGGAAAAGACAATTTAATTATAACCTGTAGAATAGATTAGATCTAATGTACAGTCGAGGTATAAAAAGGTTCGTTACCTGGCCAATTTTCGCTTACACTAATGCAGGAATCAATTGTGCCAACATTGCAGAACAAAAACAGTGCTGCTAACATTTAATTCAATATGATGTTTGTTGTCATTTACAAGGTTCGTCATCTAATGTCAATTTTCTTTTGTACTTGGCGCAAGAATCATTATACAACAGTGCTTGAAGTTTGCTATCAAAAGTTATTTTGGAATCAATCAATTCTATACTTTGAGTTTGTAGTATTTGTTTGATTCTATATGACGTTTGACGTGTTTGACAGACATTAGAAAGGTGCTGTCAACCTGGTTTTGTTTATAAACCTAATCAAAATAGGTTTTTAGTTTATCATATCATGTGCGAATTTTTCTATGATAATAATCTTCTTATTCAACACAAACCTTAAGATAAATCTATTTGAACTTTGTGACAGAAAAAATAAAGCAGAATTTTCTATGCAACAGTCAGTTCTGTATCAAATTTTCAAAAATTCGGGGACGATAAAGGAATCAATTTGAAAACTGACGAAGGTTTTCATAACGTGACTGTACTTAGACTTGGATAGTTTGGGACTTCAAACCTTTGAGTATGTAGTATCTTCACACCGATTTAAAAAATACAAATGTCATTCTTAAGAAGTTTGCAAGACAAATCTCTCGGAGTTTTCATCCTAGGATTAAGGGCCACACATCCAAATGTACATACAATTCTTATTATTTTAATAATAGCATTTTTTTAAAATAATAGTTAGTAACATTATTTTTTATTTGGCAAAAGGTCTCTCATAAATATTTAAGTTTATATTTCCACCCATGTAAGATGCCATCTTAATTTCATATTTGGTGACTTAAATTAGGTAGCAAAAACTAATAAAAAGTGACTCCACATAAAAGTCAGGACAAGACCAAAAAGTATTTCTCTAAAGACATTTTTATTTTCGGATGTTTAAGACTCCAATTTATCGTACAATCGGAGATGAAATTTTGTTTCAAAGGCCCTCAAAATATTTCGGCGCAAAATTCCAGTACATTGTGTTCGAACAAGGATAATCAAAGGAATAGAAGGCAAACAACGGATTTGGCTTCGAATTTCATAAAATAAACACATTGTTTTCGTAAAATCGAGTCTTTGATAAAGATATACACGTATATTAATAAAACAGTAGAGTTCATTCATAACTTAAACATCAAAGAAACTGAAATATTGAATCGTGAAAAATGGATATGTAGATAGGTTGTTACAAAAATGAAATGTTATAATTGTGAATTTTATTCAAGTGTTTATTAAACCTGGATTTTAATTATTGTAACAGGTAAAAATCTTTAAAAAACTAACAACATTTTCAAAGACAAAAACCATTTGCGAAAATATAAACGCATTTATATTTATGGTTGAACAACCCTAAAAGGCTGGACTACAAAGGTACTGTCAAATTAGAGAAAGACTGCAAAAAAAAAATATTTCATCCCCGACGACTAGCTAGAGGTTATCCGGGACTTCGTTCCCAAGTCGTAAAATCCTTCTTTTTTCCACGCCTTCGTCATAAAAGGCACCACGAAGGTGCCTTTCAGCTTTCTTGGTCCAAGGGCCTGGGCTGAGCGTTGATGACTCTGCGAGTGAGAACCTCTTTATATAAAATGTTATTTATTTGCTGACTATAATGATAAAGTTACATTTAAATAATTATCTTTCTTGGTTGTTCATGAAACGCTCGTAGCTTAGTGACTCTCGATGAACTGAACCAATCAGTCAAAAGTCAAAAGTCAAAAGTGTTTATTTCATTGAACATATAAAATGATACTTGAACACGTCAATATTATGAATTACATTAGCACTTTTGGCTTTGCGCCTATTCGCAAAGGTGCAGTCTTCCTCAGGAGAAGAATAGGCAAGAAACTCCGAGGGTCGCTCTTTTTAAGTCAATCATATAAATTTTCTTACTTTTAATTTTAATTGACTTAATATCTGAATAACTCTGGAGCTGAGCAATTTATTCCCATGGTTGCTTGTCTAACAGATAATCCGAAATTCTATAATAGCCCTTTTTACAAAGTTTTTGTTTAATTATCGTCTTAAATTTTTCTAAAGGTAGGTTTTGAATACACATGGGAATCTTATTGTAGAAGCGTATACATTGACCCATAAAAGAGTTTGTTACTTTGTAGAGACGGCTGTCTAGTATATCCAAGTTATGTTTGCTTCTAGTGTTTACATTGTGCCTATCACAATTTTTCTTAAACAATTGTTCATTTTTCTTTACATACAAAAGATTATTAAATATATACTGGGACGCAAATGTCAAAATATCTATTTCCTTAAATCTATTTCTAAGAGACACTCTAGGTCTCATTTGATAAATCGCGCGAACAGCCCTTTTCTGCAGGACAAATATCTTATTAATGTCGGCAGCATTACCCCACAGCAAAATGCCATATGACATAAGGCTGTGGAAGTAACTGAAATATACGGTTCTCGCGGTTTCTACGTCCGATAATTGACGGATTTTTTTAACCGCGTAAGCTGCTGAACTGAGTCTGTTCGCTAACTTATCAATATGAGGACCCCATTGAAGCTTTGCGTCAATAGTGATACCTAAGAATACAGTAGATTCTACAACTTCCAGTTTTTCATTTTTAACCTGTACATTGGTATTAAACTGTTTAACGTTAGGCAAGGTAAATTTAACACATTTGGTTTTTTTCTCGTTCAAGAGTAGGTTATTTGCAGTGAACCATTCAACTACCTTTGAGATCGCAATATTCACGTCGTCATAATTAGTGTCATATCTTTTCACTTTAAATAAAAGTGATGTGTCATCTGCAAATAATACGATCTCATGGGCCTCTTTAACAAGAAAAGGCAAATCATTAATGTACAGGAGAAACAAGAATGGTCCTAAAATTGAACCCTGCGGGACGCCCATACAGACTGTGGACCCAGGTGATCTAGTGCCGTTAACCTCAACCTTCTGGATCCTATTACACAAATAAGATTCCAGAAGCCTAAGTGCATTTCCCCTTATGCCATAGTGATGTAATTTTCTGATTAGAGTCTCATAGTGAACACAGTCAAAAGCCTTGGACAAATCACAGAAGACTCCAAGAGCATCATGTGAATCCTCCCAGGCCTCAAAAATGTGACGAATAAGTTCAACACCGGCATCGGTTGTTGAACGACCCCGTGTGAATCCAAATTGATTAATATTCATAAGTTTATTAGCATAGAAGTGAGTAGTTATTTGACTAAGGATAATTTTTTCAAAAATTTTGCTAAGTACTGGTAGTATTGAAATAGGTCTAAAGTTGGTGGGGTCAGATGTACTACCAGCTTTAAACAGAGGAATTACTTTACTATGTTTCATTAAATCAGGAAACACACCACCATCGACACAACTATTGAAAATAAACACTAAATGTGGAGCAATACAATCTATTATACAATTTATTACTTTTACTGAAAGACCATCAAGGTCCGCAGTCTTTTTCATGTTTAACATTTTAAAAGTTTTAAGAATGTCAACAATTCTTATGTGTGAAAAACTGAAATGAACCTTACTTTCGTCTACATTTTGCTTGAGTAGCGATTCAGCGAGAGCGGGAGATGAGCCAAGTGATTGAGTAGTGGAGACTGGAATGTCAGTGAAAAACCTTTCAAACTCTGTAGCAATAGCTACATCGGAAGTTAGGATTTTGTCATTAATATTGAGCTTAAAATCAAACTTGCGAGCCTTAACCCTTCCCGTCTCACTATTAATAATTTTCCAAGAAGTCTTAACGATATTACTACTATTTTTAATTTTGTTTCTAACAAACATAGCCTTCG
The DNA here is from genome assembly GCA_949987775.1 of Aproaerema taeniolella. Taxonomy (NCBI): domain Eukaryota; kingdom Metazoa; phylum Arthropoda; class Insecta; order Lepidoptera; family Gelechiidae; genus Aproaerema; species Aproaerema taeniolella. Next base: position 21,313,876 of record OX465249.1, on the reverse strand, counting down.
CCGCTTTACATACACGTTTAAATGTTTTGGAATAAGCTCTAACATACTCAACAAAAGTTTCAGAATGGTTATATGCTTTCTCACCATAGAGATCATATAGCCTTTCCCTGCTTTTGTGAATTCCCACTGTCGCCCAATCACTAAACTTCAAGGAGTCATTAATTTTTAGCGTCTTGGATTTAAACACAATATCATATTCTTTCTTAGATAAACTGAGTACAGAGTTATAAAGTTTGTTAGGATCATCACTCTCAAATCTTAGATCTGGTAGTTTGGTGATCATATTACTTCTGTAATTCTCAAGCCTTATGTCACTAATAGGCACATATTTAATACCTCTTTCTACAGCCTTTCCACGAAGCGCATCAAAGGAAACTAGTTGGCCCGAGTGATCCGATGGTAACTTGTGGATAACAGATTTTTCCGAGGGATCAAAATTTGTATATATGTTATCAAGACACGTTTTGGAAGTTGCGGTAATTCGTGTAGGCTCTAGAAATAGATTGCGCAAATTATAACACTTAAACAAGGATATGATTCTTTTACTAAGAGAACTATTTTCCAATAAGTCGACATTAAAGTCTCCACAAACTACAATGTTTTTATTATTATTACTAATTTTGAATAGTACTTCCTCCATGATTTTTTCAAAGGATTCATATGATGATTTGGGCGGTCTGTATACGCATAATACAATAAGCTGCTCAAGCTCTATACAGGCTAATTCAGTAGTGCGCTCAACAGACAAGCTTACTATGTCATTACGTTCTTTAAACTTTAAATTGTTACGAGCAAATATAGCGGAACCTCCTCGTATGGCTTTACTTCTGCTGAATGCACTAGCAACTTGGTGATTATTGAAGCCAAATATTAACTGATGACTACGCAACCAGTGCTCGGTAATACATAAAATATCAACTTTATAACAGTTAATAAATAGCTCAACCAATAATTCTTTGTGTTCCATTCCTTCTAAATTTTGATGCACCAAGTTTATACAATTATTATTTTTCACAGACGGAACATCCTTAGTCATATTGGAGTTGCTAGGAAATCCTTGTCCTTTTTTTGGAGAGGGATTTCCTATTGTCTCACTACTTAGTTTAAAGAATTTTGTTGTATATAAATATTTCTATTATTAATAGCATTTGTCTTAAAATTATGTATGCAATAGGCTACAGTTGTAGCTAAATGTCGTTTACATTTTTTTCTTAAGTACATAGTACTTTTCGTCAGAATAATATTATTAATAAATTTATTTGTATCGAAATACATAATAGCGTCAGCGTCACTATGACTACATAGAATACTATGCACATATGTGTTGATTTTAAAAATTAATTTGTTATGTGCTTGCGTCCAGTTACTGAAATAAGGGAAGGCACAAAAAACGAACTTACAATTAGTTTTATTTTTAATGTCTAGCAAAGTGCACAAGCCCTTATTTAAGTCTGCACGGGAGATGTTTTGAGAGTTTCCAAACATAATTAATACAGTAGTTTTACAATCAAAATTATCATTTGCTATCTTTGAAATCATCAAGTGAGGTTAAGCAACGTACACAGAAGCAGAGAACCTGATGAGTGACCAAAGTGGTAATTTATCAAGAGCGTTTCCATGCTTCGGAGGTCATTAAACCAAGTCAGAGACCATTTTGGCAGTTTAAAAACTCTGATACTTGGGTTAGTCAAGTTCGCCGCACACTTTAAGAAACCTACACGATAAGAAGAAGAAGTTGTTCATAGCATCGATTACTTAAATGTAATGCAAAAGCGTCATATCAAGCAACTCATCTACATAGGATAGGTAGGTTCGCTCGTTGAATTTTCGCCTGCGTCTCAGAAAATTAGTCTCATTTTCGCGGCCCGCAGGTTGCAACCTTCACCTATTTAACTTTGAGAGATAAAAGTTCGTACTTTATAAGCGTGGTTTGCTCTTCCTGAAAAGGCATATCTTTTAGCTTAACTTCACATAAATCTATGAACAAGATATTTTTAGTCCCAAAACCATTTAGTTTTTGTGTCACTGCACTGATAAAAAAAATTAAATGGCGTTTTTAGAACGGAAAAGAATGATTGTTTCTTTAGTGACCTAAATAGTATTAAAAAGGTGCCGCTGTAAAAAGCACAAGTTTGAAACCCGTTCTTTTGAGGTCTAGTCTTGACGTAATATTCTTTTTTATAATCTAGGTCTTTCTTATAATATTACAATAGCCACCTTTTGTAACTATTTTGTATTAAAATGTAATTTTACCTTATTTATGTTGGAGTGCAATAATAGTAGATTGTGTCGTCCTATGGTTTCATGCGGTATGGTAGGCTCTGTGTCTGGCCGTCTGGTTCGCGACCACCCTCCTACCGAAGTCCGATCCCAAACAGTTTGCTGTGTTACGTCGGTGCGTAAGAGTACCAGTGCCTTAATAGGCATTTTCTGGGCTAACTCGCTTCATCGTAGACTTCATCTATGACCTCGGTCAAGATTGGTCAAGAAAAACAAGAAATTTTCGAAAATTGTAGTCAAGTCTATGTGCTAGTGGCCTCACAAGAAGTGTATTTATACCTTAGTCGCCTCCTACGATACAATTGTAAGAATATGAGACCTCCGAAAATCAAAAGGCAACATATCAACATAGTGTTCCTTTATAATATTAGCATTAAACATAGCGCCTTTTTGCTTTATGAGTCTACTCTATTTATTCTCATAATAATAATTATTTTGGCAAGGAAACAATAGTCTGGTAGATAATGTCTAACGTATCAATTATCACACCTAATCACTAAGATAAAATTATCACATCTGTCGTCAGGTTAATTAATACAATACCACCTCTGCTACCTCTTATAGAATAAATGATAGTAGTCCAAATAAGGCGTTACTAGATTTGATTAAGTAATTAAAAAAGAAAAAACGCTACACTCTTAAAAGCCCACACTTAGGTTTTCCCTTGTGTCGTGGGTCCCTCGGAGCATACATAAAGACAGACAGAAACACCCATGACCCAAGAACAAACATCTGCTTTTTACAAAAATTTTTGCCCCGACTGGGAATCGGACCCAGGACCCGTCGATCAAGAGGCAGCGACACTACCACTCGACCAAACCGGCCGACCAAACGATTAATCGATAAAATTTTCGTCAAATCCATTTTCACTGAGTAAGCTAGTCCGCAAATATCGGTTAACTGGACGGTCAATGAGTATTACAAAAGGCAATTTGCCGACTGAACAATGAACATGGGGTGATTTTAAATTTTTCACCCAATGTTCAGTTTGCAAATTGTTTTACAATTACAATTTAAAATCTTGCATAACTAAATACCTACAGGCTAAAACTTAAGTAGATAAATTACGGAAAAGTTACAGTTAAGTATTTAGGCTTGGTCGAACAGAACAGCACAGAAGATTGTGGTAGTGCACTTCTATTTTGTAAGCCCAACGAAAAAGATCCTTCTTTTATAAGTTTGTGGTGTGAATCTGTGTGTCTGTCGGTGGCATCGTAGCTTCTAAATAGATAGACCGATTTCGATGCGGTTTCTTTTGTTTGAAATCTGACGTAAGGTTCTTAGCTAAATTTGATTAAAATAAGTTCAGTCGTTTAAAAGTTAAAGGCAATCGCATGACGGAATTTTAATGTTATATTATTGTTTAGTAATGTCTTTTTTTTCAGATATCAGCATATCTGTCTGTGACAGTATACATAGAAGATGTGAACGATAACTCTCCAAAATTCCTGGACACCCCGTATAAAGTGACTGTGGACGAACTCACACCAATAGGTACGTATATTTAACAAACAAGTTGGCTCTAGGGATTGAAACTAATCATCAACAAATCTGAAATTTGTACACGACTAGGTTAGATCTAGGTCATCTAGGATTGCTCGAGTGGTAAAGTTTTAATAATTTATCTAGTTATTTTGTTAGAGGCTGCAGCTATTACTTAATTAGATCAACTTGAAATTGTTCAGTCGGAAAATTGCCTACAGTGATATAAGATAGACAGCTATTTACAGATAGTTAGCAGAATTTTAATACCCTGCTAACTAAATACATTAAAATGTGATGATTAAATGGCTGTGTAAGTAATTTGCAAGAAATGCTCAAACGGCGTTTAATATTTTTGTTTTGGAAAATACTAAATCTTAAATATAAAAAGAAAAAACTGACTGGTGACTGACATATCAACGCACAGCTCAAACCGCTGGGTATAGAGAATTCAAATTTGGCACTTAGGTTTCTTATAAGGTTTAGGGGAGTACTAAAAAAGGATTTTTCGAAACTCACCCTCTAAGGGGTTGAAACGGGGGCTGAAGTTCGTATGGAGAAAACGATTTTTTGAACATTGTGACTCAAAACTTCGTTAGGATATACCTTGAAGTAAATAAACGGACACATGTTTCGCGACTTTTCGAAAATCAAATATTTAGAGAATGACATGGGTGACATAAAAGTTCTTTGCGCGAGCGAAGCCGCGGGAAAAGGCTAGTCAGTAATAATGAACTAAAAAACGTCTCATGCTAACAGAAATATAAGCAACATTCAAAGATCATCAACACTTGATTAAATATTCAGAATACACTAAGATTATTAAGACTATACTTGATTGCGTGTTGAAAGAGGTCTCAATATTTTGTTGCTATGTGGCTTGAGGATAATAATTATAAATGGGCCCAAAAGCGAATGGAAAGTAATTAGTCCTAATAGTCTGCTGTTCGCCGCTTACCTGCTCAACACAATATTCTTCCGAATGACACTACCCAGGCCTCAGCTTAGCTAACTTTTTAAACAATATTAATCGCCTAAATAATTCTTACGTACCTTTATTCTTGTACCTCATATTTTTCTTAGAAACGCGGCGTGAATTTTCATTAAAGCTTTTAGAATGTTCATATTCAGGCAATTTTTGGGCATTGTAGATAATTTCTATTAAAAAAAGATTTATTTTAGTACTAAGGAGGAAGAAAATGATTTTGTTTTTAATTAAAAAAGCTTCTTTTTGATGTAAGATGAGATTTTTACGTTGAATAGAATAAGGAGAAACAGCAGCGATGTATTATAAAGTTCAAATTCCTTAAATTAAGTTTCAATGCGCGTTTTGCTTGAGGATTTTGTAATAGATGTAGAATCTGATTTAATTTGTATTTTTTTTTTTTTTTTTTATCAAAACCATTATCCACTCAATTTTTAGTAGCTAATTGAAAGGCACGTATGTAGACGACTTCTTATCTGTTTTCCAGGACTAACAATATTCAAAGGCATCCGTGCGTTCGACCGTGACAAGCCCAACACTCCTAACTCAGACGTCCAGTACAGCATCATCACTGGCAATACTGACGGCCATTTTGCTCTGGAGAGCTCTCACAAGCCAAATCTCGTGCTCAGGAAACCTCTCGACTATGATACCGGCGATAAGGAGTTTACTCTACTCATTACTGCTTCGGTAAGACATCTTTATCTTTTCATCTGTTTTGAAATTGTTTGTCTTTTTTGACACAAGATTTTTATTGACACTATGAAATCAGTCTATTAAAGTCTATTAAAGGCTTTCCAAAAAGAACTCAAATTTTCAATATTATTAAGTACCAACAAATAATCTTACATTAAGTATGGAAAGGCGAAAACAATTTTCAACTTTTGTATGGTTTCTACGAAATTGTATAATCTATTTATTTAAACTAATATTATAAAGAGGAAAGATTTGTGTTTTTGTATGTAACGAACAGGCTCCTAAACTACTGGACCGATTTCAAAAATTCTTTCACCATTAGGATGCTACATTATTCCTAAGTAACATAGGTTACATAATTTTCCCGAATCCCCACTGGAACGAAGTCCCGAGTTATATGCTAGTAATTAGTAAAGTAACTAAAATTATAATAGATAAATACATTTGCATGCAAATTTTATTAGCTGAATAGCAGAAACATAATGTAAGAATAATCATTATACCTGTTCAATGCAAATAAACTAATTAATTTCATTTCATATAATTAAAATTTCACGGTGTTCTCAGGCGCAACTAAAAACAAAAAAAGGTCTACAATAAGGACATAACATTTTTACCCCGTTTGAGTCTCTTTTCAGTCTGGTAGATCACAAACGTTGGGTGGCACAAATGCTATCTATTGTTTTACGTTACTTATTTTAATATTTTGTAAGAAAATCAATATTTTTTATATAGGCTTCCGTTTTATTATACCTTTTGTGTACAAACCTCTAGTCAAGTTTAATGAACGTCAAGTTTGTTAACTTTAAAGTTAAATTTACTTTTGAATATTATAATATCCACTTAAATAGTGAAGTTTCTGTACTTCTTCTTCTTATCGTGTAGGTATAGGCAAGTGTGTAGCGAACTTGGCTAACCCTGGTGTCAGGTTTCTGTACTAAATCTATGGCTTAAAACAATATCATGTCAATTAGAAATACATCTTAAAATCTTATTAATTTTTAGGATATTTCCTAAAATACTTTGGAGGAAATTTCAAAATTGTTTAATATATTGATGAAAATTCTATACATTTTCAGGACCGAGGCTCCCCCCCTAAAAGTGTCAACACAACAGTCCACATCACTGTTCAAGACAACGATGACTTGCCACCAAAATTTAATGTCGACCTCTACAAGACGCAGATACCAGAGTTCTATCCGTTATTGGTAAGTAACGTAGACGTACAGTCACAAGCAATAATATATATACATTCTCACATTTTCTAAAATATATTTACTTCTATCATTAAAAAATATATATTCGATAATTAGTTCTAAGTTATCTAACCATCAAACTGTGTCAAAACTAGATATAAGTATAATTTTTTAAAGTAATATAAACGAAACAAAATTAGTAATAAGTTTACACCACTTCCAATATAATTTTAAAGTATCCATGACAACTTCTACAATAATACTTTAAATACTTTAACAATGGATACTTTAAATCCAAATTGTATATACATATTAAAATCGTAGAGGTATATGAAATTAAATAATTGTCACAATACCACAGGAAAAAATTACCTAGCTGAACTGCACGACAACAAAAATAACCGTGACTTATTTATATCATTTCGAAACTGTACTGGGTACATGTGTTTGAAATTTACTGGGGTACATAATTGTGTCACTAAAAGATAATATTATTTTAAGGTTTTCTATTGTTCACAATAATTTTATAAAAGTGTGTAGTTAATTTTGACATAATTTAACGGTTACCTAATTATTGAGCACAGATTAGCACTATTTGTGCGATCTAACATTGCTACATGAATTTGAATTTTGAAGTAATTTCTATAATATTGCTTGTGACTGTACAAGCATTCCTTTTATTTAGTTGTTAGCTATTGTACGCCTGTGATTTGAAATGTTGGTGACTAATAGCAATAGTTCAAAGGTTACATCCAATTGGCGACATGAATGGTCTGGCAATAGGATCCGTCAGTCTGGTCATTCATTGTGTGATCACATAAACTTATTTTTCCTTTAGCGATGGAACTAGGAACGCATTGTAAGTGTCTATTTATCAGTTCAAAGAATGTCAAGCTACCACTTTGTATTTTACGATATTATTATTACAATTTGAAACAAAATTGCAGGCTGATATGCATTTTAATTGAACGTGCCATGTGACAGTTTGTTTGTCTATCCTTCCAAACAACGGATCACGTAACTTTTTACACAGTGATTAAGCCACGACTAAAAAGAGACGTCATAAGTTTATTATGTACGTCTTTATCTGTGTGTCTGACTGAACATCGTAGCTTCTAAACAAATAGACCAATTAATATGTGTTTTTTTTGTATGAAAGCTGACGCGATCGTTATCGTTCTTGTAGCTATAAATGATCAAATTGATTCAACAGTTTAAAAGCTACAAGCCATAAATATCGGGAATAATACAAAGTTATGCCACGCGAATGAAGGCGAACTAGTAAATGCTAGTAAATAGTTATAGGTAATAGTTAATAGAAGTGAGTCTGCGGGCTAAAGCTCCGAGCACGCCTGTGTACTTGTCGCGACTGCACTACAGCAATGAGGTGCAAGACGTCGTCGAGTACATACGGCAGAAGACAAAAGTTCCCTTAGGTCTCCAGAGAGTGAAACCGTTGGAATCGCATCACCATGCTAGTTTCAAAGCATTTGTGGTGCGGTTCCCGACGTTCATGCTAAAGACAGTCATGAAGGAGAGCTTTTGGCCGGAGGGCGTGGTGTTCCGCCGTTTCCGAGGGAGATTCCCGGTTGCAGACACCCCCGGAAAAACACCCGGGAAATAGTGTTAGTTAGTTTTATTTTATTTTGTTTAATTATAATTCATATGTATGTTAGTCTGTAAGGTATTTATCTATGGGCCTTAGATGCCTGATAATAAATGATTTTATTATTATCAATATTTATAATTGTCAAAATAAAATACATCTTTCCAGGGCAAACGCATCCACCGCGAGCTAGATTTCGGGGAGCCAATCCATGCAGTAGACCAGGACCTAGGAGTGATGTCTCCAGTTCGATACGAGCTTGTCTCCGGAAATGAGAGGAAGCTGTTCTCTTTGAACCCTTTCAACGGCACCATGTTCCTGGATAAGGAGATCGATTTGGATGCTGAAAGTGCTTTACCAGGTGATTTTTGTTAAAACCTTCTTCTTACCAGCCCATGTAAGTCCCCGCCGAGGAGCACGGGCCTCCCTTCGCAACACGAAACCTACTCTATCTTAAGGCGACTACAGCACCCGATAAAGGCAGCACACATAGGAATAGTGCCATCTCCGTCTCTCAACAGGCCTGGGCCGGCAGTGCGAACAGTGTCGATACACGAAGTTTACGGACTATGAAAGCGTGCGTGCGTAAAAATATGTTCGAAAGTTAGAAAAATGAGATTTATGGAAAGGTAACAGCTTAAATCGAAAAATGCGTTAATTACTTATCGAGAGTGTTCAATCACAAACATTTTGATAGCAAATTCAAGTTCCTGTGTGCATTTTACTATCGTTTTTACAGCTTAAAAGATACACAATATTGGGTATTTAGAGGTGACTTTGTGAGCTTTTTCTATCAAACCAAAAGTGCTGAATCATGTTTTCAGCAAACTTCTTATCTAGTTTATGACCTGAATATTACCGTAGTATTTTTTTTCTTCGATTTAATGCAGTGCGTCATGCTTATCTACACATCATAAAATCGTAATTTAGGTGCTGTAGTCGCCTTAATGAATGCAATAAATAAAATAAACAAATAATGATAGTATGGACCAGATTTAGTCTCTTACACAGACTCAAAGGATTCCGGGTACTAAATGCCATGATGTTCAAGGAGTCAGATGGCACGAATGTCAAAATGATCAAAATCCTTATGGCAAAATGGCCAATTGTCAGAATGTTCACATGATCAAATACGCTGAAGTCATATAAATACCAAGGTATTAAAAAAAATGCCATGGAGCGCAGTGAATTGAGCTGATGGACAAGATTAAAATTACAACTTTGCGCTTTGGCATCAAAGTAGGCACCAAAAAAAAACAAGTGCAATTGAGCGAACATATCGCATACAACGAAAGTTACATGGGTGAAATCTAACACCAAAGGAAGTGACAAACAGAGAGACGAGTTAAATAGGTAAAGATAAATGATGAAATCGCACAGGATAGGGAATCGTGAGAAAAATCGAGGGAGACCTTTTGCCAGCAATACAGACGAGATAAGATACTACTTAAAGAACTGATATCAATCCACTTTGCTTTCATTTCCAGGAAACACCTTTGTCCTGACTATTCAGGCAGCCCAAGTGGACAATCCATTGAAAACAGCACAGGCGCGTGTAGAAGTCGAGATTTTAGACCTAAACGACAATCTACCTGAATTTGAAGTAGATTTCTACAACATCAGCATTGTGGAAAATTTGCCTAATGGTAAATACTTTTTTTTATCTAGCCTACAAGATCCCATTGCTTTTTATTTTATTTTCGAAATATTTTAATTTGCTAAGAAAGTATACTAGCACTCGACATACACACACACATACACACTCACACACACACGCACTCTGATAAACCCGTATAGATACCCTCACACCCGGATAGATACTTATGCAGTGAAGCCAAAATAAAGGCATTGACAATTAAATAGTTTTTATGATTAGTAATAAGATAGATTAAGTTTATGTCATTTAAATAAAGTTTCTTTTTTTGATATACAGGGCTTTAGGTATCTCTCTTTCAACCTCTCGGGTGGTTAATCAGTCCATGAAACTGAACAACTTTCCCCAAGGAACATAGTTTTGAGTTCCCATACAAACTTCATCAGCATATAGCCGCATTTTGTATGGGAGATCAAAATTGTTTTTTTCGTATTTTGACCTATATTCCTTGGGGAAGTTGTTCAGTTTCATGGACTGATTAACCATGAGAGGTTGAAAGAGAGATACCTAAAGCCCTGAATAGATAGATAGATTATTTATTTTAACACAGTTATGCAAAAACAAAATAAGTAAACAACTTTCATAATTAATAATTAAAAACAAATAAAGCACTGTGTATTAAAACGGCGTATACTACCACAGGACAGCGCTGTTTTTCTTTCTATGAAATACAGAAAATTAATTAAAAAAGGATTTGTTGGCTAGTGTAGTAAATATATATATTCCTTCAATAATGTCTGTGTTTACAAAACCTCTTAAAATTACTTTTTATTTCCCGGCCCGTTTGGACTGTAAGGACTCGCTACTTACAGCAACTCAGAAATAACGGTAATACCAAAAACTTCCAACAAAACAACACCTAAGATTCAGATCACGTAGACTTTCCACGTGATGTTAAACTGACTGCCAATGCTAAACAAATAAATTCACAGGCAGGTAGGAAACAGACTACATAGAAAGGCGAGGATTTGCTGATTGAGTGGATTATCGGAAATCTAGATAAAAGTTACAAGGAAGATAGTATTTCCGTTGATCGAATTGAATATACTTCAAGACATGCCTACACATTTGTTATTACATTTCAGAGACAACAAAGTCACAAAATAACATTAAAATTAAAAATTTTGAATCTCCCCCGACAATTGATTGCTTATAACTTTTAAACGACTGAACGGATTTTCATGGAAGATGGCTAAAAACACTCGGGATAAAATTATCTATGATACAAAAAAAAACTAAACGAAAACCTGTTCATCTGTTTGGGAGCTACGATACCACAGACAGATACACAGACACATTATAACACCCCTCTTTTTTGTCGGGGGTTAAAAATAAGATTTATCAAATTGTTGAAAAATATATATTTTTTAATATGGGGGACTCTAAGTTAGTTGAATATCAAAAAAAAATAGAAATATCATCCACTTGTCGCGTAAAATGTTGGTGTGGTCTTGTAGCATTTCAGTGATTCTACTAACCACTCCAACAGAATACCAGCGCTCTTCCTTAACATAAGGTAGAGTACAATGCTGAGTTAGAGCTACATATTTTTTGTCACTGCAGCACTCATCTACTATTGTTATAACTTCGAAACTCCTAATTACCCTCTGTAAATTGTAGTATGTGTTTTGAAGAAACTAAAATAAATGATGACAATGTCTATGTCCATGTCACTCTGAATCGACGGTTCTGGGGCAAAGCAGAAGTTTGTTTTTTGGATCTTGTTACTTGTTTGTATTAAATTTTAAAAGTATAAATCTCAATGGACCTACGTATGGGCCTTCAATGGTGTGGTACTGAGTTAAATGTAAATGTTACATAAATCTGCTCATGCCTACAATCTCTATAGGGATAGGCAGAGCGTCGGTGAATTTAAAACCTTGATGCCACGTTTCACATAAATTCAGAGGGTCATTAAATAAAATATGATCTCCCAACACAGGCATTACAATAGGGAATATGCAAGATTTTTTTTATCGCATTGATTAACAAAATATGAAAATACCGTAGTTGAGATGACAAAAAGTGAAATTAAAATTAAAATCGGCCAAGAAATACGGCCGATATACGTATTTAAAACTATTAATTATGCACCGATTAGACAGAGATCCGACATGGACTGTGACGTCACATGTCACTACGTCCATACAAACTCCGTGTTAAATTTCGTTTTGCTAGAAAAAGATAGAAATAAATATTCGATGGCTTATATCTTTTTTCATTTTATAGTTATTCGAAAAATAGTTTTACTAAACTGTTTATTACATGAATGAGGATTAATTTTTTAAATATAAAAAAATCATGCATATTCCCTATTGCCTAAAGGGTGACTCCATTCTACCTTTTATTGTTATCATTTTTTTGAAATAAAGAATTTGTATTTTTTTATAACCTAAGTGTTGAGAGGTGTAAATGTTGATTTTAAATAAGTTGGAACACTTATAGGCTTTAGTGTGCTACAAGTGATGGCAACGGATAAGGATCAGGGAGACAATGGAGAATTCACCTATCAGCTCAGTGATCCAGAGGGCGCCTTCTCTATAGACCCTAGGACTGGTTGGCTTACAGTTCGAAATCAAGTAAGTTTTATGAAAGGTACTTACTATTAGTAGGAATGAGGAATCTTATATGTCCATATTCTTTTTAGCGTTTAGATTTGTTTAACTAAAAAATAAATAATGTAGTAGTAGATATAATCAAGCATCGGTAATACAGTCCTTGCTTAGTTTGGTGTTAGAGGGCACTTTGTTTGTAGTGCTTGAATATTATTTCTTATTGTATTGAATCCTGGTTGCGTAACATCCGTTAATGGACTGGGATCGCAAGTGCCTCAAAGCTTTTACATCTAGCTAAAGATCGAGAGAGATATGCGGAGCTGACAGCCAACCTTCACTAGTTGGAGAGGCACCAGAAAAAGAAGAAGATGTACGATGTATTTTTAATGCACTTAGATAACATGGGATACAGTAAAAGGAGAAACAGTTAAGTCCACCCACCTGCATTAGACCAGCGTGTTTCGAAGAGAAGTCCACGCCCCTCGGTGTGGTGGTATCAAATAAAATGAAACAAATAAAAGGACGGATATAGAAAAAAAGTTCAGGATACGCTTGATCAAGATTTGGCATGTCAGTAAATACAGTAGAGCACGATTTTATCGGATTTTTTTATTTTTTTTTACCAGCCCATATACCTCCCCACTGAGGGGCACGGGCCTTCCTTCGAAACACGAAGGGGATTTAGGACATAGTCCACCACGCTGGTCCAATGCGGGTTGGTGGACCGCTCGTCTTTTGAAAACGAATTTTCTTGGACAGGTGGGTTTCATTACGATATTTTCCTTCACTGTTGAGCAAGTGATAATTAGAAATCCGTACATAAATCCGAAAAGACGTAATTAGTGGTACAGACCCGCACCAGGATTTGAACCGGATTACAAGTCTGGCTCATTACCAACTGCGCTATCACAGCGTTTATATTGTAACGCTGTTGAGTATCCTGAAAGTGCAGGTTTCATCACGATGATTTCTCTTACTGTAAAAACATCATAGTAAATAATGTACACAACGAAGAATAAAACATATTGGTACATTGTGCAGCGCAGGAGGTCAAAGTTTTACTTAGCGATTACGCCACCGTGGCGACCTCCGATTTACATACAAATAATTAAATCACCTTTAAAATCAAATCAAAGGAAGCCATTATCACCTTTTTATTTCCTCCAGGCAGATTGACTTCCCAACCTATTTTTCACAGGAAAAGGAACAATAAAAAAATCTAGGGCAGAAAAATCGGGTCACCAGAGCAAATACTATTCCTTTAGTGGAACGTGTAAAAGCATCCTGTCTGGTCGTAGGGAAATGATTGGTTTTTATAACCCCGTTTCGTACCGGTGAAAGTTATTGGATAAAATACTGACGTTTTGCGTATGCCAAGGTCGATCTTGGGTACGAATTTGGCGGAAATGAGACATACGGCGTAACAATTTTTTGTCGATTTTGTCTTTGAACGATTATTCAAGAACCTTTATTCAAATCAGCTTAGAAAACTGATTAGAATCTAAAAGTTCAAGCTCATTATTGTTTAACAAGGAAAAAATTCAAAAGCCATGTTACCTCATCGGCATTCCTTATTTTTAACCGACTTTAAAAAAGTCCTCCTTTTTATGTTCGACTGTATGTTTTTTTTCATGTATGTTCACCGATTTCACCGCCAATTATGGACCGATTTTCAAATTATTTGTTTGTTCTTAAGAGTACTCCAAAGGTGGTTCCATATTTTTATCGAAAACTAGCTTTCCGCCCGGGACTTCGTTCCTGTGGCACTTTTTTAGTTTTTTCTTTCATAAGAACCTTCTCCTGACAATAAGGAACACAACAAAAAAAGAATCATCCAAATCGGTCCAGCCGTTCACGCGTGATGCCGTGACAACGAAAATCGGGTTCCATTTTTATATATATAGATGATTCAGCGCTTTTAAAAAATTCAACAAAAAAAATAATACTAAAAACCAGAACATCATCTCAATAAATGAGTGACATTTTCGTTTGTGGTTATCTGCTAATAGGCATTGTAGTCTGCAAAAATACTAGTTATCTACTTTGTGAGAACTGTTCTTGGAATTGAAGTCGGTGACTCAAACGTTTTTTTAACGTGGAAAATTATTCATTTGAGTTTGCATGTTTAATTTTGTTAGCAACCAAGCAAACTTTTGTTTTGTACGTTATAAACATGTAAAATGGTATTTAAAATATTTTAGATTGGTGAATTAAGTTTTTTTTCTCTGTTCGCAAAGGTAGTGCAATCTTACTTTGAGGAAAACAGACAAGTATCAAAGGGTTTGTCTTTTGAAATCAAATCAAATCGAACAATACTTTATTTTCTATTTCCAACTTTTTAAAATCTGAAATAATTCTAGAGCTAGCATTATTCAGATTTAAGGGAATAAACTGCTATTCCCAAGTTGCTTGTCTGACAAATAATCTGAAATTCTGTAATAGCCCTTTTACAACTTTTTTCTTTAATTATTCTCTTAAATGTATTGAAAGGTAAAATAAATTGAAATTCATAAGGGAATACATAAATTGCAACTTAGAAAAAAATATTTAGATATTCGTTGTTTATACATTTGTTTTCTTGTTGCAGACGGTCTTGGACAGAGAGCAGCATGCTTCACTAAGAATGAAAGTTTACGCCAAAGAAAAGAATCCAAGCGTAGTTGGAACATTTCTTGACAAACATCGGCTATCCAAATGGCGTCGAAACACAAAACCTCCACCTTTCAAACAAGATAGAACTACCTACGTATTTCCTGACAAATTAGGCACTAAGAGTGAAAACATCGAGTATTTTGATGATTTACACCAATTGATGTCCTTTGTAACCGTTGAAGTAACACTCCTTGATGCCAATGATAACAACCCAGTTTTTGTTCCAAGTAACCTTTACGAATTCTCTATCAAAACGAATGCTAAGATCGGAACATTTATCGGTAAAGTCAAAGCCGTCGATCCAGATTTAGGAAGAAATGGCATAGTTTTCTACGATTTGCAAAGAACAAGTAATCTTACAGTGACATCTCCTTTCCAAGTAGATGCAAAAAGTGGAATTATTAGTCTAGCTGAAACGCCACTCGTTGGAGGTCGACATGCTTTATTTATTGAAGCTTCAGATCAACCGGCTAATCCTAGTGAAAGGAGATATTCT
Source organism: Aproaerema taeniolella (assembly GCA_949987775.1). NCBI lineage: Eukaryota > Metazoa > Arthropoda > Insecta > Lepidoptera > Gelechiidae > Aproaerema > Aproaerema taeniolella. The sequence continues at coordinate 21,298,274 of OX465249.1, read as the reverse complement.
CTCGCTGTAGTTACAATAGACGTAATACGTGCTACAAAAGGTAATCCAACAAAATCAATCTCATTGCTGAACTCATCAACGCATTTATTGAATTTAATACAACATAATATGTTTTAGGTTCGAGCCAAGACAGACCAGATTTTATAGGAGCTCCATATGAGTTTTGGGTTGGATCAAATGTGGGCATTGGAACTAGTGTCGGTCAAATTAAAGTAAACGATGCTATGGAACAAATAGAAGTTTCTTATGATTTGCTTCATAGTTATGAAGATGGAGGTAAAAAGAGTTACTAAAACCATTACATTTTTTTTTAATTTACACATTTATCTCAAAATATATGTTTTCAGTACCATTTGCGGTTGAAGAAAAGTCGGGTGTGATCACAGTTATAGATGAACTATCAAAATTTAATCGGCCAATCTACGACTTTGAAGCCGTTGCGATCAATGAAAACACTAATAAAACTATATCTACAAATACTACAGTGCATGTTGTAGATGTAAATGATGAAAGAGGAGTTTTAGTGAAGTAAGAATTTTATGTTCCTAATTATATCCACAAATTCACAAATAAGTAAGCTATTTTCATATTTTTTTACTATCCCATATACGTGCCTCCTTTTTAATTTAGATTGCTTTTTTTCATTTTTAGAGGAGCTCATTCTCCTTTAGTGTTCCGTGTAAAGGAAAATATTGCCGGAGCAACAGTTGGATCTATATTCCCAGTCAATATTAGCTCTCTTTCAATTAACAACACCGGAAGAATTCATTTCATCATAGCAAATCAACAAGATATTGGAGATGATATTGCAATTGGTACGTTCCTATAACACTTGTTCATAAAGTACTAAAATGTTCACAGTTTAAGTCATCTTGTTCGAAACTTGTTTACAGGTGAGGATGGCACTATATTTACTCAAAAACCACTGGATAGAGAAAAACGAGATGTGTACAGAATGACGGTCATTGCTGAATTCAATAAAGGAATGATAAGCGGAGCTGGTATCTACCAAGTTACAGTTTATGTTGACGACGATAATGATAATCCCCCAATTTTTGAATTGCCAGCATACGAGGGACACATCACAGAAAATGCTGTCAAAGGCACTGAAGTTGTAATGACAAATAAAATTAAAGCTAAAGATCCAGACGTGGGACCAAATGCTTATTTTATGTACACATTGTTTGGCGAAGGTCATGATCTATTTGATGTAGATGAAAATACTGGTGTTGTAACATTTGTTGGCAAAAATCTAGATCGTGAAGAAAAGAGTGTGTACATTCTGAAAGTTGTTGCCAGAGATAGAGGCAGTATGAGTTCTGAAGCTAAGCTAACAATAACTATTGTTGATGAAAATGACGACCAACCAAAATTTAATCAAATAGTCATACCTTTAGGGGAAAATGTTGAGTTACTAGAAACAGACGATAGAAACAAAGTGAAAATTTACAAAGAAAAGAAGAGTGATTCTGGAAATGGTATTACGAAAGTAGAAGCTAAACCAAAGAATAAATTTTCAATCATTAGGGATGCCACGGGACCTCTTTTTATGGTTCCAGAAAATGTTATTATTGGATCAACAATTTTGAAACTTGACGCTATTGACATGGATAGTGGCGTTAATGGTCAAGTAAGATATGAATTTGTTTCCGAGGTATTTATGCCAGCATTTCCAATGTCATCGAATTCTTTGCCAGTAAAAAGATTTTTTGTTATAAATGAAAGACACGGTCATATAATTGTAGCAAGAGCTTTACCGCCAGAATCTGAGTTTCGATTAAATATATCAGCTTTGGATGGTGGTGACTTAAGTGACCACATATCTATTAGACTCTTTATCAAAGATGTTAATGATCACTTCCCGATGTTTAAAAAGTCGTGGTATAATTTCAACGTTGAAGAAGCTCAATATACTCGCAGAGTATTAGGAAAAGTTGATGCAACGGACGCAGATTTTGGTCAAAATGCTAACTTGACATACTTTATACAGCCATCAAGCAAAGATATACCTTTCGAAATATCTCCTCTTACTGGTGTTTTTAGTGTAAACGGTGAATTAGACCGAGAAAGGGAAGACAAATATATACTTACTGTAGTAGCAAGAGATAACGGTCAAGATAAGAAACTGTCATCTTCAGTTAGCATTGAAGTACAAGTACTGGATGTTAATGATAATTCTCCAAGATTCTTTCACTATGATGACTTGCTTGAATGGAAACATCCGGAAGCTGATGAATTACCCAATCATAATTTTGAATCTGTGAGACTTATTCCAGTTTACAAAGCAAGTGTTGAAGAAAATATACCTGTTGGAACTGTAGTCGCAAAAGTTTACGCTAACGATTCTGATTTTATAGGAAATGGAAATGGGCTCATTTTGTATAGTCTACCACAGCGAAAAAACCAAATGAATCTTTTTACAATAGATTCAAAAGAAGGAATCATCACAACTATAGGTAGACTTGATTATGAAACACAAACTATTCATAACGTCACAATAGTTGCTTCTGATTTAGGATCACCAAGTCTAAGTTCAACAGCGATCTTACAACTGACAGTAAAAGATGTACCAGACGAAGTTGAAATATCCGACAAGCCGGTATTCATTTCCAGATACTATGAATTAGAAATAGAAGAAAATGTTCACACTCCAATTGAATTACTCACGTTAAATCTAACTGAATACTACGAAAATTTTAAAATGAAATATTATATACTTAACGAGAATGATACTGACATCAAAAAAACTTTTATAATTGATCCACGAAATGGAACTTTATATTTAGTAAGAAGTCCAGATAGAGAAGTAAGAGACGTATATGAAGTCGTTATTAGAGCTGAGAGACAAAAAGTAAGCAGAGAATTACCGCACATGATTTACCCTGTTTCTGAAGATGTCTTAGAAGGAATGACAAAATATGACGTAAAAGTCATAGTAAGAGTCAAAGACGTCAATGACAATGCCCCTAAATTCGTTAATGGTGGAAGACCTATGGTGACAGCTATTCCTACAACGGCTGCTTTTGGATATCAAGTTATTCAGTTACAGGTAAATTTTCAATATTTCATCAGAAATTTTTACAGTACACGAAATTTTTACTCTACATTTTTTTTTATATTTACAGGCAACAGACGCAGATGCGGGTATCAACGCTGACATCCGCTATCAAATTATTAATTCACAGGGTAATCGTTTCGCAATTGACCCTGTCACTGGACTCGTTCGAGCAGTAGCTGCATTTACTAGAGATGCCGGCAGAGTCTTTGGCTTTGACGTCAAAGCAACTGATAAGAAAGGAGCTGACGATGGAAAATCAGCTATAGCCAATGTTTTTGTACGTATAATTTGGAAAAAAAAAATTAAAAGCATAATATGGGTATAGAAGTGAGCAGGTACTAAATGTTTCATGTCATGCTTTCTAGGTGTATGTTTTGGACGAGAATAAGCAATTGGTCCTAGTCGTTGGAGCCAAACCCATGGAAGTAGAAAAAGAGGTAGACAACATAACGAAAACACTAACTAGTCTTACGGGCTTTGATATCCGAATAAGAAGACTCGAATCAAATCTCAAAGCTTCTATGGATGGATTAGCGTAAGTTCTTTAGAATTCATGAAGAATTGTGAAATAATTTTTTTCTTCAAACTATAACAAAACTCCATTGTCTTTCAGAACTGATATGTACATTTACGGAGTAGATCCAATGTCCAATGCAATTATTGATATGGAAGTCTTGCAAAGGTAATTAAAACTAAGAAATTATATTAAGAACCAAAGTATTTTAAATGTTACTGCGTGGTATGTCAGTCAAGTTTATTTTGACTTTCTTTGTTCTCAAATTTTTCAGATCCCTCCTGAAACGTGAAGTAGATCTTCGGCATGATTTAGCTGGTTTTAAAGTACTGGAAGTGGGTGACACAGCTATGGTCCAGGCTCGGAGCGGTAGACTCCTTAGTACCATGGAGATAAGCGTCGTGGCCTTAGGCTGCATAGTATTTATTGGAGCGTGTACCACAGCAATTTGTATACTGTGTGTTCGGAGGAGTAGAAGGTATTAACTTTTGACTTTGTTAACAATAGCAACTGGTTAAATGCCCTTTTTATTTGTCTTTGAATAACCTAAAAATAAATATTCCAATGAAAACTGCTACTGAACCGATGATTTAGATCAAAACAAAATTAAGTAAACGAAATAAAAAGTATAAACTGAAGTAAAGAAATAAAGTAACATGAAAAACTTTGCCACTTATCCTCGTTCTGGAAACGGAGGGTCTTTATTTAAATAGCCCTGTGGAAAGTTTCCACGATCTTTGAATAAAACATACCTCTGAAACAATTTTGTTTCTGCTACATCTAGGGCAGTAGGGCCACTTTAATAAATTTAACCCTCTTTAGCCTCTACAGCAGGTAAGCAACTTTTTATTTTTTTATTCCCCTTCATTTCAGACATCACCATCATCACAAACGAAAGCATGTGACTCCTTATTTCATATAGAGAAGTCTTTTGAATTCTGTGCATGCTTCAATAATGTGATATACTCTTGCTGACTGTTTAGTTGTAGCTATCTGTAGTTAGTGTATTTATTAACAAAATAGTTATTTAATTTTTGTTATGTTAACATTAATAAATTTTATAAAATTACATGTTGATTTATTATTACCATCTTTATTTTCATTTGCACAATCTCTTCTTCATCTTTACTAGCTCCACTGTATGAATATCTTCCAGATCTCTTGTGGTAACAATTCAGTCTTCTGACTACTCTCTATCTTTTGCCCTAACAGAAAGCGTCACAAACCATATTCCCAGCAACGCCTTAACGCTTTCTCCACTGAGCACTTAACTAAATATGGAGGTCTATTCCCATCTGGAGCCAATCAGTGTCAGGAACTCAACCAGTCATACAGCGAAGCAGACTCTTACATAGACGTGATCAACCACAATGTCACTAAGAAAATATGTCCGCATGGAAATACAATCGAGGAATTTGGAAAGGCTCACCAAAAATGTGCCAAAAACCAATTTACGGACGCAGAATTATTCCAAAAACATGAAAGGATGTGCATCAAGTTTAACCAGCGACCTTTGCAGAAGAGGTGAGATACTTTCTATACTTCAATTTTCATTGTTAAAGTAAAACTGAAAATTGATTTTAATGTGTATTTTTTGTGAAACTGCCCTTATTTCACATTGCAAGACGCAAACATGAACGTATCACTAACTTATGATAAATACACAAAATTCGCAAGTTTTTACAGAGTTTACAACAAAAGATGGAACAAATTGAATTATCATCGAAATATGGTAAATTCTTTGCGAAAATTGCAAGTCACGATCTATGTTTCTATCGATTGATTTATTTATTATAGGTACTGTGTTGAAATTCATCGAGTTAATCATATTAATTCAAAGCTTTTCTAGAAACATTTAACTAATCTGTACAATAAGACAAATATAATAGAAAGAACTTTATAAACTAACTTTATAACTTTTTTAACTTTAACTTAAATTACGTTTTGATGCAATAATGAAAAGACTAAGCAAGACCAAAAGTAATCCAGATTTTTTTTTTGTTTTTCGTAGGGGTGTGTAACTTTAAATTGTTTTATAAATAAATAATTGTTTAAGTATTTGTTCGAGTTAGTTGTAAAGAATATCAACTTAATAGTTATACCTATAAGTCACTTATTTAAAAGGACTAAAGACTACATTATTTTGTCTCACCCACCAAACTTGACCCAGAAATTACATCCCAATCATAAACCATGCAGCAATACTATTACCGATCATACCATACGCCATGCACCACATGGTCACGCACCAACAGTCAATTAACACAAACATCACTCCACATAGGAAGGGGCAGGACACTTCCATAACGTCGGTGAATTCCAGTGGCCAAGACTCCGGGATTGCTGATGCTGTGCGCTGTCCCTGCGGCCAGTCTAGCCTCCATACTTCTGAAGACAGCAGCGGGTAAGAAGAAATTGTATACCTACTTTTTACACTCTTCTTTCTACTTATCGTGTAGGTATAGTCAGTGCATGGCGAACTTGACTAACCCTGTTGTCAGAGTTTTTAAATTGCCAAATGGCCTCAGACTTGGTTTTAATGACTAGTAATTTACACAGGTGTAAGGGAAACCTTAGCAAATACTTAAATGGTGGATCTATTCATAACTATGATCTTTTCTACACTGTATTAGTAAAATCAAAAAATGCTTTCGTGAAAAATCTTTAAGTTTAATTTAAAAAAAGCTCACGTTTCATTGTGTAAAGCAAAGTTTTACAATCTTCTTGAATTCGCGACCCCTTTGGAATTTCATAATATCTAGCGACCCCCTATACCCTCTAAATCTTCCACCTACGTTGGAGATTTTAAAATGTTATATAAAGAGTTCGTCACAGGGTAAGCACGAGAGGCGTCTTGTCTTAGGCACAGTATTTTCACTATAATTATAGTTTCTTATTATAGCGTAGGGGACCTACACAAATCATTGTCTACTACCCGCGAAACTCCGAGAAATTCCAGGGAGTCGCGACTCATAGTTTGAAAATACTGATGTAATCATAAACATACCATACATTCATATACTTAACGCACTTTAAAAACGGTTAGTTAAAATTAAGAGACTGTTGAAATGGGTTTTAAAACTAGATTAAAATATATTACAAGATTAGAACATTTTCGTTTCGCTTTATATAACACTAGCTTTTCGCCCGGGACTTTTCCAATGTTTTTAATAGTTATTCTGCTATTCGGGACGGAGAGAAATACAACAAATCAAAAACCATGGAAATCGGTCCAGCCGTTCTCGAGTTATAAGTGTTGTAACAAACACGACTTTCTTTTATATATATACTAGCTTTTCGCCCGGGACTTCGTTCCCGTGGGAATTTTCCCGTCAATTTTCCAATGTTTTTAATAGTTATTCTGCTATTCGGGACGGAGAGAAATACAACAAATCAAAAACCATGGAAATCGGTCCAGCCGTTCTCGAGTTATAAGTGTTGTAACAAACACGACTTTCTTTTATATATATAGATATACATAGATAGATTTACAGAAGACCCTTGTTTTTACAAAATGAATTATTGCCTAATATTGTTTTGTAGTTAGGTCGAAGCCCTGTAAAGAAAAATCTTGATTAGTAGAGTTGAAGGTCTATTGCGACTATCCAACCTTTAAGTATTTTGCCATTTATTAAACCTTGAATTTTATTGAAAAAAAAATTGGCAAAATTTCATTAAGCGTACGCCTTTGCAAATACAGATTATAAATTCGGAGAAATTTTGATTTAAGCAGTTTAGGCCTCTTAAATCTAGTAAAATGAAAGATAAACAGCTTGAGGGACTAATATTTAATTTGATTGTAAAATGTCCATTTCAATTTTTTCAAGGGATTTCGTAGAAAAACAGTTTTAGAAGAGAGGTTATCGAACGGATTTAATGATTGATTGCTTTTTGTTGATTGCCCTTTCATTGAATTCACGGATGCCTCAAAAATCATCATAGCATTAAATATAAAATTAGAATAGATTTTAAATAGAGTACATATAGAATAGAGTAACTTATATGACGAGTAATAAATAAAATAAATATTCATGGACAACTAACGCACCAATAAACCCCAAACTAAAAAAGGCGATGTGTGATAGATAACTGATAAGTGTTATTATTACAAGCCTTCAGGATCCCACTGCTGGACAAAGGTCTCCGTTTTCTTTTTCCACATCCCCGGTCCTCAGCTATTTGCCACCAATATGTAGAGAAGGACTGATACTTTTGTTTTTTATTTCGTAAATAGATGTATAAGATACATAAACAGCCAGACTTCTCACAAATACTCGAAAGGTTTTGAAAACACGATTTATAGGCGCAATAGCATGCCCGAATAAGAAACTCAAAATGTAACGAACTTTAAAGAAATTTATAGAATCCAAGCATTATAGTTTCATTTGATTAAAATTGGATTGAAGAGACCAAGATTTCCAAAAAAAATTTTCCATTCTTAATTTAAGTCTTATAATGACTCTATTTTTACAGCTGCAGCTACGAGGACTCTCTCAAGTCGAACCAGCACCAAGAAAACAGAAAGCAGTTCAGAGAGGACACCCGATTTGTGCGTCGAGCTTCTTTTACTCATCAACCCCTCGACACCCGTCACCGCTTTAACTACCGCCGGCAGTCATTCTCCGAAAATATGCAGCGACACTTCCCACATTTTGATAGAGTCGGATCTGTCATGACGAGACAGATATCTTCTCCTAACATAACCAGCATGACACCTTACTTCATGAATCACAAGAAAAAGAGAAAAGACTTCGTAGAACCGATGATTGATTACGACCAAAGTGACGGGGACGATGTGTTTGATACAAGAATGAATAGGAGAGCGAGTGGGAGGAAAAGAAGTAAGTTTATGGAGGTAGGTGGTCAGAGTGCTGTGTTTGTGGCTACTCCAGCCGCAGCTGAGATTATGAGGAGGCAAGGCAGTGAAAGGTTCATGTTTGCCAGGCCTTTATAGTACTTAGAAAAAATTTGGAAGAAGAATTACCTAACAATGAGTTTAAATATTTGAGTCAAAAAGATGAGTTCGTGATTGCGATGAAGTTTCGGCAGCGTTTCAATCTTCGAATCCGAACTTTTCGCACTGATAGAAGGTGTGGAACCTTATTTATTTAAATTATTAGTTTGGCGAACAATTTAAATTAAAATTTCACTTTTCCCATTCGGGGTTTGCTTGACCATGATCAAAGATTTGGTAAGTCAAGACATTATAATGGAGTAACTGCCATCCAACCTCCGTGATCTTGTTATCAGTGCAGTGGCACTTAAATGAATTTATTCAAACCAGGGATAATATTCCATTTATTTAACTTAATTATGTTTATGACAAACAAAACAAGTTCTTGCCAATACTCGAAGATGTGATAGACTTAAGACTCGAGTTTATAAATATCTTTGTTGTCATCAAAAGAAACAAATTGTGTAAATATACAAGAAAGAACGTGTTCTAAGTTGTATGCAGTCTACATAATAATGTGAATACGAGTAGAATAAAAAACTTGCCCAAAACTATGTTTAAGTTAATAATACTCTATTTTGTAAACTTTTGTAAATAAGCGTGCCATTGTGGAGTGTCGTCTGAAGTAGAAGAATTAACGCATGAAAAATCCACCTTTATGGTAATAGTACTCCTTTGTATAAATATTTTGTAATTTATGTAAATACCCGATAGCTTTAACGAATAAATATTTTTATTCTAATTTTTTTTATACAAAGTTGTTTTATTTTTAATCCACGAGACATATGAGATCAGAATTTTGTTTTATATCCGCACATAATAAGTGTTCTTATTAAACTATAAAAACCTAGAAGCCTATATATGTACGTATCAGGTCAAGACATTTTAGTAGTTTTTGCTAGGAGGTGACGAATGTTGATATTTGTTTTGTGGTCCTCAACAATACTTAGTCAGCGTCTAGTCGGATATGAATAGTGGTAACCCAAATAACTGTAAAAGATGTTGTGTAGAGCTCTAACATAGAGGAAATTGTACCAGGACTTTAAAAAATAAATACTATTAAAAAGTTATGTAATTTTGACAAAGAAAATGACGACTCGACAAAACTGATAGCAAGAGACCGATCGAAATAAAGATTATTATTGTAGCTAAATAACTACCAGTAGTAGAAATTTTAATATGCAGAATGTTTTCTTTTTATTTGTTTTCATGATGGATTAACTCTTCACCTCAATTTTGACCAAGTTCAACGGTAAGTCGACGATAGAGCGAGTTAAGAAATCCTTATTGAGGCACTGGTACTCTCACGCTCCTACGGAACACAGCAAGCCGTAGCTTCGGTAAAAGGGTAGTCGCGAACAAGCCTATTAATTAAGGTGTCGGTCCCAAAGATGGATTAATAAAAGGCAGGTCTTATCTGTGTTTCCTTAGTCGCCTTTTAAAACACCCACGGAAAGTAATGGTGTGGTGTTATTCTCAACCGACCACCTTACGGCACAATCTTATTTGATGAGTTACATTTGCCAATTAATAAAGAAATTATGTGTAACGATGCTACCCCACAGTGATGTGGCATTTTGGGGTAGCATCTCCTTGTTGAGTATTGAGCGCTTCTCTTCATCTTTTATATTCCGCACCACTAAGGAATAGAACTCTCTGCCAGCGTACATATTTCCGGGCTCATATAACACAAATCTCTTAAAATTTTGAGTGAATATTCGACTTTTTAGTGAGCTTGCTACATTCATGACCAAATCTTCGCCTTTAGGCTATATTGTGGTCAAGAGCGAACTAAATTTTTATAAAAAAAGAAAACATTGTGTTTCCGATCCCAAAATATTGTAACAATATGAAATCTAACATATCTAAGGCCATTGACCCTTTCTAGGAATTCGAATTGATAAAGAGACAATACATCTAATATTTGTGTGATGCGATGTGGCCCGTGTGGTGTTAGCAGGGCAAATGATGGTGGGTATAAATAAGGAAACGTGAAAAACAAAGGGGTCGGGAATATGACTGTTTGCTCACGATTTGAAGCGAGCACTCGCCAAACTATTGGTAGTGTGACCACACTATGGTCCGAATTACAGAACGCGACTCTGACTCAAGCAGCAGTCGTCTTTGTCATTTTGATAAGTGAGAAAAAGAGATAGTCAATTCTTAAGTGTAGATCAAGACCTGAGTATCTTTCTGTAATGCGGGCCTACGTCAATGATACAAACTATTTTTGTAAGACGATTCAAATGGGTATCAGTTACTGTTGTAGACACGATTTTAATATTTTTAAGTAAATACAAATTTAATTAGTTTTATAGGTGCAGTATACATTATCTAAGGTAAGTGGTCTTCACAAGGCACATTTTTTGATTATTAGTTCCAAAATGTTACAAAACTTTAAAAATCGGTAAAAATTAAAATGTTAACTATTTTTGTAAAGTATTTGGTTAACAAACACACAAAACCCCACTTTTTTCAAAGTACTGTTGTAAAAATTAGAATTTTTGTTTGCATTGCACCAACAAATGAAAAAAGGAATTGGATTTCAATTTGAGCACACCAGTGTATTTTTTTTTATTATAAGATGGGTTAACTCTTGACCTCAATCTTGACCATAAAGGTCAAAGATGAGGTTGACGATGGAGCGAGTTAACCCAGAAAATGCCTATAAAGGCACTGGTACTCCCACGCACCGCCGGAACACAGCAGACTGTTTGGCGTCGGACTTCGGTAGGAGGGTGGTCGCGAACCAGACGGCCCTTTACAGAGCCTACCACACCGCATGAGACCATAGAACGACACCTCAGATTCAGAAAAAAAATTAAGTGTCGTTGCCTGGGATGGATTACTAGGAGGCAGGTCTCATTTGTGTTATAAAAACCTCTTTACCTAACAATCAGTTGACTCGGCTGATTCAGAATAAAGTATGCAAAGAAAAATATCTCATATAACATTATTAAGAACTGATAAAATAACACCTGAAGCTATCCACAATCTTAACAAACAATTATTCGTATTTTAACACCCAAAACTTTTAGGCACCAACGAAACAACTTTCTAGAATTTCTAGAACTTCAACATAATAGAACTGAATGAATCAACACCTTTGTGCAAACTTTAATTGGAAAACAAACTGGTGCTACCATTCCTTGTCTCATAAAACAACTCTAGTTAATACTCTCTAAATCCTGGATAGCGAGACATGCTTAAACTGGGTTAGGTGGCAGGGGCGGCCTCGGGCCTTTTGAGAAGTTCAAGTTATTTCCAGAAATATTAATTAACTGAATTCTTGCGTTTTTAGCGTAGGTAACATAACCGGTAAAGCCAAGAAATTTTGCCTCGTTGTGTCTTGTGGAGTTATCAAATAGCTTAAGTTAAAAATGAGAACAAATTTTTGCAGGTCGAACTATAAAAAATATTTTATGTAACTACAATTAACTGGAATCTTGTGTATTGAAAAAAATACTAGGAAACTTTCGCCTAATACAATTTAATGCCTTTTTCAAAAGACCCAATATGCCGTGATTTCAAACGTAGTTTTATTGATAACTATATTTCCGCCTGCGACTTTGTTCGCTTGAAAAACTCGCAAACTCACAACCTTTGCAAATAAACCACGTTTAAAAATGAGATTTAAAAATTAACTAAATCCGTTTTCTCGGCTCTCGTGTCCACCTAATCTTCTAGTACACCAGGACATGTCCCTCAGAAGTGGACATGAAGGGGTCACCCTAATCCATTCACGCTGAGGTCTCTGACCTCCAAAGAAATATTATGCGCAACGAAAGGTGGTTTTATTTACACACTTTTATTGCCCATATTTGAGGATTCAAATGACTGTTTCTGAAACGGCTGTTTAAAATTTCTTTTCAAGCTGTCGCGTGTTCGTTTAGGATGTTTTATTGGTTGTTTTTTTTTTGTAGAAATCATAAACCTTGTACAAACAACAGGATATCAAATTATTCACAAATGAGATAAAGTCAATGTTGATATGTATTTTTAAACTCCGACGCAAAAAGAGGGGTGTTATAAGTTTGACGTGTGGAGACTACATATCACAACTGGTGGTAGTTGTGATATGTAGTCTCCACCGTGATGGAACTACGTTTCACAGACGGGGCTGGCTGGTCGGAGTGCTGTCAAGCATTGGTTTAAAAAGTTAAAATTGAATTTAAAATATTCGCGAGTACGTAAAAAAAAGAAAGGGACAGTAATCCGGGCCAGGGCCATTGGATCGGGTGTCTTCGAAGTGTTTAAGTTGTACGCATAAGCGTTTCAATGTTATTATTTTGAAACTATCGCGTTAGTGCAATAAATTACTGTATAAACCAATTCTACAATTTCATTCAATACGCCCCCGCATAAAGCGTTTTATATTCGCGAATATTTTAAATTCAATTTTAACTTTTTAAACCAATACTTGACAGCACTCCGACCAGCCAGCCCCGTCTGTGAAACATAGTTCCATCACGGTGGAGACTACATATCACAGTATTTTAAGATTTAAACCTGCAATCTTCCGGACCAGTCCTTTACTAACTGAGCTATCATCCTAACAATCTCTATTAATACGTTATTAATCAAATCAGGTGTTACTTGGTGGACATCCACGCTCAGTGTGTTTACCAAGGGAAATGGTAACTACTTAAGGATTTCCGGGACTTCGTTCCCGTAGGAATTTCGTAAAATCATTCCTTATTCTTTTCCTACGTTATAAAAGAAACCTTTGGGCCAAATTCCAGCATTCAAAGTCCTGACTGGGAGTTGATGAGTCAGTGAGTCAGGATCTGCGATTTTGTATAATAATAAGATTAATACAATCTTCTTCTTCTTATCGTCTAGGTATAGTCAAGTGTGTGGCGAACTTGGCTAATCCTTGTGTCAGAGTTTTCAAACCGCACAAATGGCCTCTAACTCGGTTTTAACGACTGTAGTCAATCGACAACAGCCGAAACCGACAACTTAACGTGCCCTCCAAAGCACGGAAACGCTCATGATAAATTTTTACTTTGGTTACCAATCAAGTTCCCTGTCTCTTTGTACGTTGCTTAACCTCACTGATTGGTTGAGACTAGCGATTAATACAATTGCTTTGTCCTACATCCTTAATTCCTCGTTAAATCTTAAACGAAGCAATAACAATTAAATACATCCTTCACCAATATAGAGTGCGAAGCAGCAAAGTGCTTCACGGCATTAGCTTTATAGGCATAACAGCCTTTTATTGTCAGTGGTAAAATTAATGGACCCAGCCGTTAATTTATGGAGGCTTTTTTGGGTTTATGGCACGACTTCAGGCTCTATTGACGGTGACTTCCGGTATTAGATGACCCTGTACGAAGGTTATTGGTTTCTATGTTTACTTGGGCATGTTTGGTAGATGGGGTCTCGTATCTTGTGACCCTGTTTTTTCTTATACAATCCCTACTTTTAATATTATAAATGCGAAAGCAACTCTGTGTGTCTATCTGTCTGTCTGTCACGCTTCCACGCCGAAACTACCGAACCTATTTTGATGAAATTTGTTACAGAGATAGATGAGACCTTGGGAAAGGACATAGGCTACATTTTATCCCACAGTTGGGCACAATATAACCTGTAGTCCAAGCGGGCGGAGCCGCGGGCGGAAAGATAGTTGTTTATAAATTTCAAATTGAATACTTAAACTCTTATTTCAACAAACACTTTTCCTAAATGTCATCTTACAACAAAAAACATCGTTTATCGATCGATACTACAATTTTAAACTAATTTCTAGCTTTGATTTTTAATTGGACTATTTTTACTAGCTTTTCACCCGGGACTTCTTTCCTGTAAGAATTAGTGAAAAATTTGTAATGAAATAATAGGTCTTTACCTATGAAATTGCCGATTTTTTCTCAAGCTTTATTTTATTAATAATTTATTTGATTAAACAACTATTACTCAACTAGTTTTTAATGTAAAACCTTGGCCATATAACGGAGATATTGAGTAAAATTTATACATATTTACTTTAGATTTTTTTGCTGAAAAAGAAGCTCAAATATAGCTCGTTTCATCCGTTGCCCGTTTCATTGCTTATTTTTGCTGTGCCGTTGTTACAGTTACAACTTTAAATAAAGTAAGTATGATGAAAATTAACTTAATGTTGTCCAAACCTTCCCACAAAATTTTGTCAAATTTGGATTTCGCATTCCCGAGAAAAATCCAAAAACGTTAGTATGGAAAATTCAGTTTTCCAAAAACATTGTATGAAAAACGGCAATTTCATAGGTAAATACCTATTATTTGTTTATAATAACAGTTACAATTATAATATACATAAAAGTCTTCATGTTATGCTACATTCGTTAAAAATAAGTCAGAGGCCATTATGCGGCTTGAAAACTCTAACACCAAGGGTTAGCCAAGTTCGCCTCACACTTTACTATAATATGCCTACACGATAATAAGAAGAGAAGATGCCGATGTCCTTCATAATTGAAAAGTTTCATCAAAATAATTTTTGCATAACAAACATCCATCCATTCATCCTCAAATATCGGATTTATTTAGTAGACACATTAATAATAATGTATGTTAAGTTCATTTGAAGTGGTGATAGCCCAGTTGGTAATGAGCCAGACTTGTAATCCGAAGGTCGCGGGTTCAAATCCTGGTGCGGGCCTGTATCACTTAATTCGTCTTTTCGGATTTATGTACGGATTTCTAATTATCACTTGCTCAACGGTGAAGGAAAACATCGTGATGAAACCCGCCCGTCCAAGAAAATTCATTTTCGAAAGACGAGCGGTCCATCAACCCGCATTGGGCCAGCGTGGTGGACTGTGGACTAAATCCCCTTCGTGTTTCGAAGGGAAGCCCGTGCTCCTCGGTGGGGACGTATATGGGCTGGTAATAGCTACAACGGCACAGCTGATAGCCCTGATATTCTGCCAGTACCAATGTCACAGACCACAAATACAAAAATAAATTTCAATTCAATATATTACTAGAAGGATTAAAACAAAAAATTTAAAATATATTTCACGAACATCCTTTTTAACTCCCAAATTGTAAAATAAAATATGTTTCCGCAATCTGAGCCAAATCACTAGCAATTTCCTGATATATCCTAAATCATAAGGCTAGACATACAGACAAACGTCGATAAGAATTCAAACCGGAATTTCCTATGTCTGGTGCAAGTACATACAGGGTGTAAAGGACAGATTAGCAAAAACTGAAACCCTGAACTCGGGCCATCATTCCAAATGATTTTCAAGTGGAATTTTCCTCAGGATTTTTTTGTTTTGAAGTTATACTTCTTTAGGCGCGTTATGAAAAAATGATGAGAGTGAAATTTTAAGATGCGCGCGCATCTGTGACACAAAATTAACAGTATGAAGCTAGGCGCGTTATGAAAAAATGATGAGAGTGAAATTTTAAGATGTGCGCGCATCTGTGACATAAAATTAACAGTATGAAGCTGTCTGCTTAACCGCTCAAAGAAGTATAACTTCTCACGCGCGTACATAAGTACACGCACCCATGTTTTTTCATGTTTTTTAATATTTGTATGCATGTATGTAAATCCTTTACTGTACAATAAATATTCTTGCAGTAGCAAAATACGGTACTAAGAGTTAAAATAAATTAAGGGAAAAAAGATGGACTACTCCTGACTAATACTAATTTACTGATTAAAATTATTATTTATTCTAATACACACCATTTTCCGATAAAAAATTATGATAACAGCGTCAATAACGAAAACCAGCCATGTGCATCATATTCTGACAGCGAGAGGCGCAGGGGGACCGCGCGCAGGGCGCGGTTTTGCGGTAGATTGTGTAGCGCCAAAGCAGCTTAATAACAAAACTTGTTGACGTTTTCGGGAAAAAATAATTACTTGTAGCCGATTATAGTAATGGGTAGATTCCATCATTTAATATTTACTAAGGTATCTCTTACACCATTTATATACAGGGTGTAAATCTGCAAGGTTGCCATATTCAATGGTGGAATAGTATGGTACGGTACCAACTTTATTCGATAATACCGAAAACGGAACATTTAACTATAAACGAAAAAAAATCAAGACTTTGTTTTGAGCTCTAGAGAATAACCCACCTAGGCTGAAATAAAAAATGTAGTGCACTAAAAATACCCCAACATTATCGCATCTAAGCCATGTTATTTTAGTGATGTGCATATAATTTCGATGAATTAATGATGTGCACGCGAGTTGTCGATAAAAAAAATAAAAATAAAAAAAATTGTCAAAATTTTAGGTTTTTATATTATTATTGATTCCAACTCTATATCAGCTGTATATTTGCTCCTGAGAATATGGCAACCTTGCAGATTTACAGTTTGTATTTTAATTCATGGTCTGGCCTTTCACCAGACAGACAGGTCAGATATAGCCAGAACAATTGCGCGTGACACGTGGGTAATGGAAATTGATTTAGGTACTCCGACTGGCGATAGGGAATAAAGTAAAGAAAGAAGCTAAGTGTTAGTCACGGCTAGATACGCGTGGTTCAGTATGACATTTAGTTTTCCTTTTTTTGTTTTAATTTGTTATTCAATTAATGACATTTTATTTTGACGCGACACATCTAAAGGCCCACACTAATAAGAATAAGACTAACTTTATTTGCCAAATATCAAAATACAAATTACATAGACTTTCTGTATCCCGTGATAGTTTGTAAACTGTGTTACAGGATACAGTGTCATCCCATATAGTCGTACATACACGTGAGGAGTGCTCACATGTATGTACTACTATTTTTAACAACTAAATATTAGTATTAAGTGTTAAAATTTAAATACAATTTTTTCCCTCGTTTCCCTCGTCCCTCGTCCCTTGGAACATACATAAAGGCAGACAAAAACACCCATAACCCGAAAACAAACATCTGATTTTTACACAAATATTTACCCCGATTGGGAATCGAACTCACGACCGGTCGATCAAGAATGATTAGATCAAGAAGCAGCGCCGCTACCACTGGACTCCGTTAGGTTAGGTTAAATAAAGACTCTCCATCACGACTTAACGCGGTAATTCTGCGAGTTTGATGGGGAATTGTAGGTCCGAGTGAGACTCAGGCCAGATTTTTGTTTTATATAATATAAGATAAGATGTTAATTTCATTTCCGTGGGAATAAAAAAATCTGGGAAAAATGGAGCCTACGTTCATCGGGGATAACGTAGGATTTTAATGGTGAAACAATTTTTAAAATCGGTCCAGTAGTTTCGGAGGCTATTCAATGCAGACAAACAAACAGATCTTTTCTCTTTGTAATATTAGTACAGATTTTATTAGTTTTAACTTTTGACACGTCATTTTATTTTTAATTTCATTAATTTTGTAATAATTGACTATTAAAGTCAATACAAAATATGGAAGAGTGGTTACCCTGATACAAGACACACTTTAATTAGAAAAAATCGGAAAATTTGTTCTCCATCACAAAGAACCTTGAAAATGGAAAATGTATGAGAATCACGATGCCAACGTATGGTGGAGTGTTTAACTAACCGTGAAACGAAGTATTGAAGGCTGCTGGGATTTGGTGATTGAAAAAAGAAATGAAAATAAAGATAAAAAAGTTATTTGATGGAAAAAAATGCAGTATGGTGCTTTCCAAGGTTTAATTTGAATAATACAAACTGTGTGTACACACGGTCGCACATCAGGCTTTACATGTTGACCTTGACGTTGCCTTTATTTCGTTCGTAATACAATGGCTTTCGTAATGCAATGGGTAACCTGACGTTTCCAGTGTCTGTACGAGCTTTCCGCCCACAAATTCGTTACCTATGACAATTTCGGGCCCCACACAGTGATTAAACAAAAACTTTGCAAAAAGGGCTATTACAAAATTTCTGATTATCTGTCAGACAGGCAGCCATGGGAATGAACTGCTCAGCTGTAGAGTTATTTCAGATTTAGTTAAAATTAGTAAATAAGAAAATTTGTAATGCGATTTAAAAGAGCAACCTCAGAGTTTCTTGCCTGTTCTTCTCTGAGGAAGACTGCACCTTTGTGAATAGGCGTAGAGTCAGTAGGATCAGAGGTACGAATGCGTATGTATGTATTTAAATCGTTTAATGTATGTTTGTATGTATTTCATTGTAATCTTGACTTGTTTTAAGTGACATCCTGAATGTCCTATAAAATAAAGATTTTTCTATTCTATTCTATTCTATTATATTATATTCCCCCGACTATCCCTGTTCTATAAAACAGGTCCATACGTTGCTCCGTATACGACTTGAAGAAAATCAAACAAACGAATCAAAACAAAGTAAAATTACTCTAAAATTCAAAAAAAATATGGCACCTCTATTACTCATCTATACTATTATTGTAAAGAGGAAAGATTTGATTGTTTGTTTATTTGTTTGCATTGAATAGGCTCCGAAATTACTGGACCGATTTGAAAAATTCTTTCGCCATTAGAAAGCTACATTATCCCCGATGGACATAGGCTACATATTTTTCCTGAATTTCTACGGGAACGAAGTCCCAGGCGGAATGCTAGTAACTTATAAACGGCTTATTTAATTTTGATTAAATATGTATAGCTAAGAACCATTCCTGTTACGTCTGCTTTCAAACAAAAAAAAACGCATTGATATCGCTCCATTATTTTAGGAGCTAAGATGCCTAGAAGAAACACACGTCAAACTTATAACACCCCTCTTTTTTGTTGGGGGTTAAAAGGCGAGTTTTTTATTTATTTATTATAAGATGGGTTAACTTTTGACCTCAATCTTGAGACAATGGAGCGAGTTAACCCAGAAAATGCCTATAAAGGCACTGGTACTCCCACGCACCGACGGAACACAGCAAGCTGTTTGGCGTCGGACTTCGGTAGGAGGGTGGTCGCGAACCAGACGGACCTTTACAGAGCCTACCACACCGCATGAGACCATAGGACGACACCTCAGATTCAGAAAAAAATGAAGTGTCGTTACCTGGGATGGATTACTAGGAGGCAGGTCTCATTTGTGTTTCCTTAGTCGCCTCTTAAGACACCCACGGAAAGAAATGGGGTGGTGTTATTCTCAACCGATCACCACAAGGCTTAGAATTTATTTTTAACTCGACTTATGTTTCTTGGGGAAAGTTTAGTGGGCTAACAGTCTCACATCCTTAATTTTAGCTAAATAATTAAAATTTACGTGCCCCTCGGTGGGGACGTATGTGGGCAAATAAAAACAAAAAACTCAGTCATCCAATATACATTTTTATTGGTACCTATAGTACGTGAATGAATGAATGAATGAAACTTTATTTGGGAGACGTAGGATTTTTTCTTAAATGTAACTTAAAATTAAACACAACAATTACAACATTACGGTGCCACCCAAAACGGCGCTGGCTCAGCATTTGCTACAGCGGCGAGGCTGTAGCGCTGATATTCTGCCAGTACCAGAAATAAATAAAATATACGTGTATACAGGGCTTTAGGTAAATCACTTTCAACCTCTCGGGTGCTAAATCAGTCCATGAAACTGAACAACTTTCCCAAGGAACAAAGGTCGGAATACAAAAAAATATTTTTAGTTCCCATACAAAATGCGTCAGCTGATAGCGCATTTTGTATGGGAAGTCAAAATTTTTTTTCATACTTCGACCTTTGTTCCTTGGGAAAGTTGTTCAATTTCTTTTACTGATTTACCACCCGAGAGGTTGAAAGTGAGTTACCTAAAGCCCTTACGTGTGTCTGTGTATTTCCCTTATAATAAGAGCACACGAGAGTTCAATGTCCTCAGAAATAGCGCAAGTTAAAATTGGAAAAGGAAGACTGCCATATATTAGTATTGTTTTTCTGAAGCAAACTTGGACATGGACTCATTTCTGGCTGTTTTTTATTTTTTACTAAGATGTTGTTTCGCAACGAAACTGCAATTAGACGTAGTTCCGTTTGTAGAGGATTAAAGCAGAAGTTATTACTTAGTTGCGGCATTTATTTTTTTAAATATGCTTTCATAGATATTTTTTGTTGTTTTATCTACACTAATTTATAAATAGGCTTAAAAACTACTGGACCTATTTTGAATAATTCTTCCACAGAAAAAAAAAGCTCTGTTATTAGCACACAGATTCAATTAACCTTAATTTTGTCGGGCACTTATACAGGTTGACTAGCTTTATTGAAAATCCTGAACCAGTATCACTTTTTTTTAGACGCCACTCGGGCGCACCCCCTGAGCGCTACCCGCACCCCTCAAGTGCCTGGTGTAGAAGTAATGTATACGTTTAGGCAAAAAATGAACTATTGCCACTGAAAAAATATTAAGAAAAAATTTTTTTTTTCATAAATGTGTTCTTTGAGTGATACTGGATCAGGATTTTGAATATAGCTAGGAGGTTCTTTTTCACCCAGTATATGATAATCATAAGTCCATTTTCTGACTTTTTTATCTTTTGATGGTATTACGAAGTCTCTAACTACCATGATTAGTTAACAATGTTGCGTGACTATAATAATTACCAAAGCTTATCTAAAACATAGTTCATTCCTCTCCATTTCTTAATTCGTCACTCAATTAAAATCGTGTAGGTGTTTCTAAGAAAATTAACAACATTAGGGTTTTATCTGAAACCATCCTACGCAAGTAATTTTCTAAAAGCTTTCGTAGTAAACAATATTCTGAAACACTGAAGTATCAGTAATCAGGGGCGAAACCATTCATTACAAAAACACCGTGAAGTACACACAACAGCACATCAGGTTAAACAGTTGCACTACGAAAACAGATCAACTTGTATAACCTGACGTGCTGTCGTGTGTACCACAGTAAATAGATAAATGGGGTAAATTTGATAAGTTAAGCTTTGGGCATTTCCCCATGAAACTGAACCACTTTTAACAAAAAAGCCTTATGGAATTCCCAAAAATAATTACCAACTTCCTATAGGTACAAATCTTACATACATACATACATACGCTCACGCTTACAATCCCTAACGGGGTAGGCAGAGCATCAGTGGTTCTAGAACCAGTAGATGCCACGTTTGACACAAATTGTGAGGGTAATCAGATGGAACAAGTTGTTTGATGGTGAGATGTAAAATCCCACTTATAGACTTGTACTGTATACCAGGGAAGAGTAGGTAGCTGGCACATTCTAAGTTTTTCATTCACTCCCAGTCCATCATGGAAGTACAAATCTTTCCAATACATAAAACACTAATAAGTTCCAAAGTAAACAAATATTTTTGTTTGTGAAAATATTGCGAAGTTAACCATTTAATTAAGCACAGATCTATTTTTAGAATGGATGCTTGTCTCTTTGGCTAATGCTTACGCAGAAAATTCTTGTAGATGACCACGCTTCTCAATCTAACATTCCAGTTAATTTAAATATAGTAACTTTATTGACACTCGTAGATACTTTAATCTTAAACTATTGTACACCATGTTTAGTGGTTTTTCTATGTAGGACCACGATTTTAATCAAAAAAGTTTTAATTTCGTCAAAATGCTGTGAATATAAAATAGATATACGTTACTCGCAACATTGGATGTTTAATAGCAGGACAATCGCGCTAATAAATGTACAACGAAACGGAATTGGAAAGCAGCTGTTTCACAACTTTTTGACAGATACGAGTATCCCATACTATTTTTATCAAAAAGTTGGGAAGCAGTTCGATATATATTTATTAGCGCGATTGCCCCGCTGTCAATATGTCAGTTTTATCTACTATTATAGGAGTCGGAAAAGCGTCTTATTTTTTGATGTGAAAACTTCTTTACCGGCGTTGTGCACTTTTTGGGATAGGTAAAAATGTTAAACTCGCGTCAGGACACGTGACCTGATCGAAAATTCGTAAGACGGAGGGAGAGTGAAAACTTCTTTAGCGTGCACTTTTTGGGATGGATAAAAAATTTTAAACTCGCGTCAGGACACGTGACCTGATTGAAAATTCGTAAGACGTAGTGAGAGTAGACCACAAGGAAGGAATATATGTTCAAGTTTTCACTTCTGCCGGCACTCCCAGTGTGCAACCCGTTGTTTTTTTTTATAGAACATGGGATCGCTCTTGACCACAATCTACATGACTCTGGGGCTAGATGTAGCAAGCTCTCCCAGAAGATGCATATTCTCATGATCTTAGAGTTTTATCTTTTCTCCTAAGTGGTAGATATTCATCACACCTGCAGTACTTTATAAAACCTGTGATCGACTTTTTTCCGAGCCTTAACGGCCGAATCCCGATTCCATTTCACTTTCATTTAAATTCCTGGCTTCCAATATTATGTGTAATTTTTTTCCAAATGTTGGAATTAATAAATTAAAATACCGTGATAGTAGTTGATAAATGATAAATTAAAGTAACTGACACTTGTTAGCTTTTTACGATCGCTCTCAGTTTGAGCATCCTAGAATGGAATACAGTTAAGCCTAAATGAATATGTCACTTTGTCTCTTAAACATGTAGCTAAATCTCTTGGTATTTCTTACGCCCGAATGTGTGGGAAGCACATTTCACTAAGTAATTTAGAAACATTTTAGGTGTAGCGGAATTTGTTGCTTTGCGGGTGGCATTTTCATAAAAAGCATTTACATAATTACGTAATACAAACACGCCTGTGAATGTGACACAGGCAGGGACCACAAAATTGATACTTAGGGGGCATCCATTAATTACGTGAGGTGTTTTTGGCGATTTTTCGACCCCCCACCCCCTCTGGTGAGATGTCGTGAGATTTGGCTCGACACCCCCCTCCCCCTTTTATCTCACGTGAGTTTTATGAAAATTCTTAGTTTTAGTGTAAATACGTTAATTGGTAATTTATTTTAAAAACTTACATAATTTGCCTAATTATTTTTTAACTTTTAATAATCGAACAATAAAAAACAGCTATATGATTTACCAATTTAAATTTGAAAAAAAAAGGTTGTTCTAATTCAGTCCACGGGAACTCAAAGTGGCGACTGGAAGAACATGGTTTAGTTGGTTTAACTTAGCTTTCCCACAATTTAACACTGTTTCTTTTGGGGGAAAATATTACGTGATATTTGTAGAGACCCCCCCTCTCCCCCACGTGAGATTGAGTGAGATCCAGCCCAACCCCCTCCCCCCCCAAAACGCCTCACGTAATTAATGGACGCCCCCTTACACACATACGCTCACGCCTATAATCCCTGTCGAGGTAGGCAGAGCATCAATGGTTCTAGAACCACTAGATTCCACGTTTGACACAATTCGTGAGGGTTATCAGATAAAAAAAGGTGAAAAATGGTGAGAGGTATCAGCCTTTTGCCCATTATACAGCAGAACCCTTCTCGCATCCCACTTACAGGCTTTTACTGTGTACTGTAACATCTATTCTGGGGGCGAATAAGTAAAAGACCTTGTTCTTCTTCTGGTACACGGTTATAATCAAAATCTGCACTTCTGTTACAATTTTATTGCACCTTTCAACACGTCCACGGTTAACAGAGTTTCAGCAACGCTTATTAAGTGCTATTTGCACGCCTAAGAACGTAAACAAGAACTTCTTCCGCGAGCTCACTACAATGAATTCACACTCATCAATGAATCGCGCAAGACGAGATCTTCAATCATTTCAAATCTTGACATCGAATACCATTTCAAACCTTTTAAATTGATATTCGAATTATCTTCTTCGAAATGACCGAATAAGAAAGAAGTTGCGTTATGCCCGATCCTCCATGAAGGTCTGCATACCTAGTAAGAGTAGGTAGCTGGCACATTTTAAGTTTTTCTTTTATTCCCAGTCAAGCATGAAAAGAAAATTAACACTTCAAACACACGATCAGACACACATAATTAACAAATGAAAGTAATAATATCAGAGTAGTAGACTAATAAATATATTAACAACACTTCATAATTAATTTATTTACTATATACATGCTCGACAAAATTGGGGTACTCCTAACGCGGCTTTTCCCAGAACTTCACCGATTTGATCCAAGTACGTTCACCTATGAGCTAAAAAAATTATCATTAAAATATGTTGAGACTAAAAAAACATCCCACTAATATTTTATAAATGTGAAAGTTTGTGAGAATGTATAGATGTATGTATGGATGTTTGTTACTCTTTCACACTCAAACGGCTGGACCAATTTTAATAAAATTTGGTATGAAGGTAACTGACACTCTGGATTAACATTTACCAAACTCCCACGGAAATGAAGTCCCGGACAGAAAGTTAGTAGTCAAGATAAGTAGGAATATTAGCCATATTGAACATGTTTGTGGTTCCATTTACAGCAGACTGTTTTTATAGCGGAAGGCAGAGGGAGCTATACACGCGTCATTTTATCATGCCACTAAAACTGAAGCCTTCCGGATGTGTTCCTATTATGAGACTTATCTTTCAGAAACATTTTTCAAATGCGAACCAAAGATGCTAAGTTACAAATTAAAATTAAGTTACAAAATACGTAAATTTTTATTTTATTGTTCATCTCTATGACTGTTCGCAAAGATGCACCCTTCCCCCGAGAAGAATAAACAAAAACCTCGAGGGTTGCTCTTTGCAACATATCATGTTAACATTTTACTGATTTCCTACTTTCAATTGATCTTTGCACACAGTTGCGCGCTTTCCAGGGGCTCTACTCTGTACTATGTACGACCAAAATATTTAAGCATCGAATGTCAGTACATCTCTGTCTTGAACTGAAAAGATGACAGTGACAGGTAGTGTCTATAATAGGCTGTCCGACAAATACTACATACTCAAAGGCTGTCCGACGATCATAGATAGCACAGAGTAGAATCCAATTTATGAGTGACGAGTGGCGTTGCCGATCTCACACAGATGCTATTCGATTCATCTGTCAAGATGTAATGGAATATGATGATGATAATGAGAGGCCAGAAGTACTTAAATATGGTCTACATAGTATAGACAATTTTTTTCAAGAACCTTAAGTTTTAAGAAGTTAAATAACATCTTCATTAAGCTAAAAAAACTTGAGTAATCTTTCAAATCTGTAAGATTGCTGAAGTACAAAACGTATTTCAAATAACTAAGAGGATAAATTTCATTTTTGCGAAAAAAAAATAGGACAAAGTATAAAATCATACCGTGAAAATAACACTTCTTAACCTTCTAAAGAAAGCATTCCAGTTTATTGTGCTAATTCTTTATTGTATAGGTTCAGCAGACAATATTATTGCTCTCGTTATCCCGATTTTTAATTGGCGAGAGAGCTTCCTGTCTCGAAACTCATTCACATAGAAAATTAACCTTTTCTCGTTTCTCATCTACTTTCTGAATAAAATTTGTGTTTGATTTATGAAAAACTCATCAAAACTTTATTGAATAGAAAATACGGAGTATTTTAACTTGATAGGACGCAATGTGTTAATGAGAATCTATACAGGGCTTTAGGTAAATCTCTTTCAACCTCTCGGGTGGTTAATCAGGTGCTAAATCAGTCCATGAAACTGAACAACTTCCCCAAGGAACATAGGTCAAAATACGAAAAAAAATTTGAGTTCCCATACAAACTTCATCAGATAACGCATTTTGTATGGGACATCGAATTTTTTTTATCGTTTTTTGACTTATGTTCCTTGGGGAAGTTATTCAGTTTCATGGACTGATTTAGCACCCGAGAGGTTAAAAGAGATTTACTTAAGGCCCTGTATATTGTCAAACATTGTAGTTTTACTTTAAAAGATAATAATCTCTCGGTACTTTGTAAACTGCCTCAATCTTTATCATGTCGAAAGACTTTTTTATAACATGCATGAAACCTAACCTAACCGAACCTAAAAAAGTCTAAACTAACCTAACTTATCCTAAGTTCATGTAAAGTTTTGTGGAATTGTAATTTTACTGGGCAAATTGTAATATCGCGGGCGATTACTCTAGTGAAACGGACACACAGATACACAAACATACAGGTACACAGATACTCAGACACACAAATAAATACACATATCAAAACTTATAACACCCCTCGTTTTTGTAAGGAGTTAAAAAATCCAAGTACCCGAATATGAGTCGTCCTGACGTCACACAAGGTCATTGCTCCCAACCGGCAGTGTGTCACGTATATTTGGCGAGTCGTGACAAATGCGTCCGAGATTCCTCCAGGACTTCAGGACACCTGGTGGAAGAGTAATGAATATCGAGGTGTTTACCGATTTAATATGGTTTGTTGAGGCACATGTTTGAAATAACGAGAAGATACGAGAAAATATATATATATATATCAACTACATCAACTACTGTTCATAACTTACTTTAAATTAATCAGCAGCAAGGTGAAGCAGGAAAGGCCTTTGCACAGCTGTGCGATCTAATGGGTTAGAAAAAACTATCCGCTCACTACACCAAACTAATTTTCTTGAGGAAGCAAAGATAAAGGATTCAAAACTTTTTTAGAAGAGTTTTTTTAAAAAGTGTCGTTTATTTGAAGTCTCCCGAACTGAGTAACGAAATTTAGTGACAAACCACACGGTTCGAAAATACTCTTCATGCTTTTTAATGGTAATAAAGATACCTCAAGCGACTGGTTTTTTATTAAAAAGTGCCGTTGTAACCGTTAAAATGAGTCATATTTACGCTATCTTCTTTGAACACAGTGTAATAATATGATGTTACTTTTTTTTGCACTGAAATACTTCTTAGCGTTTGCTTATATATTACCTATACTGTGGCGTCCGCGGCTGAATCGAAGATGGTTTTATTCCTTGGTGATAAAAGGCGACGCAGCTATCAAGGAAAAATATGTCGCTTATAAATTATTAGAATGGATCGTTCTTTCAATTGACTGTGTCTTTTTCTGGCATTATATTTCATATTGTTTT
Organism: Aproaerema taeniolella; assembly: GCA_949987775.1. Lineage (NCBI taxonomy): Eukaryota > Metazoa > Arthropoda > Insecta > Lepidoptera > Gelechiidae > Aproaerema > Aproaerema taeniolella. The sequence continues at coordinate 21,270,951 of OX465249.1, read as the reverse complement.
TGTAACTTTGTGCTGTTTCTATAAGAATAGAAAGACCCTGTTAGGAATAGCTATAAGTTAATGTTTACAAGGGTAAACAATAGTATACGTACCTAGTCAGAATGTAAAAACTTTGCTATAATTCTTTCAGTTCATCACACACTTGACTATAAAAATAAATAAAATAATAAATAAAAATAGGAACTTTATTTCGCCCAAAAAAAATATTTTTACAGCTTTGACACTATTTTATGTAAGCGAGAGACAAGATTCCAAACTAGGGTTATGTTCTATAGTTTCTTGGTACTGAATGCAACTAATATGGGTAAGCTACTCTTATTTTTGTGTGTGCGTGTGTACCATACCTATACGATTAGAAGAATTATCACTCTATTATCACTATATTTTCCGTGCTTCGGAGGGTACATTAAGCCGTCGGTCCCAGCTGTTACCGATTGACTACAGTCGTTAAAACCAAGTCAGAGGCCATTGTGCGGTTTGAAAACTCTGACACCAGGGTTAGCCAAGTTCGCCACACGTTTGACTATACCCACACGATAATAAGAAGAAAACAATGCTCCCTTTGTCTGACATTTTACGTATATCTTATTTATATTTAGATACATATGAGACTTTACAAACAACACACCTGAAAAGTTTCACTTTCCAGAAAAGGTGTAAACTGTGAATTTCACACAGGGTTGCAAACAAGCCTCAGGGTAAGTAACTGAACTTTATTCAAATGTTTCTAATCGCGCGTGAATTTCAACCACTGATCTCTTTTAAGTTTTGTTTTGAGCTTTTGAAAAACAGAAAATTATTTGTTCACCAGTTAGGTACGACGTCTTTGCAACAATAAATAAATACTAAAATAGTTTGTATCTCCACATTACAGTTTACACATAAAATACATTACAGGAAGAAAGAGAGGAGCCTGCGCTAGCTCAAAACCTGTATTGCAGGTCTCCAGGGACAATTTATTACACTTAAGTCAAAATAATAAAAAAAATTGATCTCCCAAAGCGCATACAAAATGCGCTATATGCTGATGAAGTTTGTACGGGAACTCATTTTTTTTTTCGTATTTTGACCTTTATTCCTTGGTAAAGTTGTTCAGTTTCATAGACTGATTAACTACCCGAGAGTTTGAAAGAGATTTACCTAAAGCCCTGTATACGTACCCTTATGCCTGTTTCGAGACAGGCAGATACCACTAAATTACACTTTTTATGTTCTAAACACACCTTTTTCATACGATGCTCGACGGATTCGGATATTTCTAACGCGGCCTTTCGTTAGTACGTCATCTATTTGAGCGAAGTACGTTCTCTACAAGACTAAAAAAGAGCACGTTAGGGGTTTATGACATGTGGGTAGCAAAATAAAAATTTACTTACATTTTTACAAATTCAGGTTCGTTTAGCAGTTGTGTGCTTGGTTTAACAGCTTATTGTTGGCAAACACTTACAAAGAAAAAAGTGCTTACCATTAATAGTAGAGCATTGTCAAGTATGATTTGTGGACACTCCCAAAAGAACCAGCACTTGTTTATTTTATTCCTTTGAAGCACTATCTAGGTCATTTAATTAAAAAGAAAATGTTTCCTTAAAGTGAATCATGACGAGACTTCAAAAGGATAGAGAATGAGCCGCTACTTACTCACGAAAATCCCGGACCTCGATTCTGTAACTTTAGTTGTGTGTCCATGGAATGGTCGCCATTTTATCTGTTCAAGTGGCGGAATTGAGAAATATTTAATTTTAATATACTTGCTGACAACCCCCCCAACCAGCACCGCCACCGCCAACCCAACGTAAAATTGCAAACTACCTAGCAACTGAACATTCGGTTGGCAGTGGTGTCACCAGTCAAAACAGCCGTCAATAGATGTGTGAAATTTGGATGGTTCTCAATTTCGCCACCTGAACGAATAAAATGGCGACCATTCTATCGACATACAACTTAAAGTTACAGAATCGGGGCCCTGAGATAAAAGTGTCTATTTACAACGTAGGCTGTGCCGGCCATTGGCCTTTTTGTTTATTGAAATACTCTGGGTTTTGTTAGGAGTTTTGGTTTTAAACTTTCTAGTTGTTTAAAATTAAATTCAACGCGGATACAATCATTTCGAATGATAAAGTTTGTTTGTCCTTCCTCAGATTTACGTGGGATTACATACATGGTTAGAGAAAGTAACTTAGTTATTTGAATGGATTAGCGACAAAAAACTTAGTTCGCTTTTACTGTTCTTGGGCTGAAATTGCAACCACGTACTGGAAGGTGTAGCTTAAATCGACAATCTGGGCGGCAATTCTACTATTCTTTTTTAAATATCTTATGGAAGGCCACGACATAGCACGAAATAATAAAATTGTAATTTTAGAATATCATATTACAGGGCCCCGATTTTATAACTTCAGTTGTGTGTCGATGGAATGGAGGTCATTTTATTTGTTCAGGTGGCAAAATTAAGAACTATTTAATTTTTATATACTTGCTGACAATCACCCTGACCAGCAGCGCCACCGCCAACCCAACGTTAAGTTGCAAACTACCTAGCAACTGAAAATTCAGTTTGCGGTGGCGCCACTAGTCAAAGCAGCCGTCATTAGATGTATGAATAGTTCTCAATTTTGCCACTTAAACAGATAAAATGGCGACCATTCTATCAACACACAACTGAAGTTACAGAATCGGGGCCCAGAGGATCTCTTGCAACCAAAATTACGTTTTTGTTTTGTGTTTTCATCACAATTCCTTTAAAACTTTGTCTATTCTCTCCGAATATTTTATTTACTTATAAACTTTCTGTAGACAACAGAAACAATCATATGACTTAAAAATCCATTGAAAACCAATCAATCAGCAAAAACTGCCCAAAATAAAAACTTTTCAAACGAAGATAAAAGAAATGCTACAGAACTTATCACTTGGGACGAGTTTGACGAAAAGGTTCGTCTGTTTGCTGAGGCGTGAAACCTGGCCCAGTTCAGTAGTTTGTTTTGATAAGTGGTCACACGTGAAATGTGGGTGCTCTTTGCCGAGGAGTCGACAAAATCTTTGGAGGTGGCAAGATGCTTAAAAAAAATGTTTATTTTCTAAACTTCTATAATATTTTTGTGTTCAGTTGATAGTTTTAATGCGGATTTTTGATCAACTACGGTGTCCACAAATCATTTTGTGATTTTTACAGTTTAAATGGATTTAGTAATGTGTTGAAGTTTGCTATTTCAAATGAAGAAATACTTTAAGGGTTTGAGGAAGTCAAAACCTCGTCCGTTGATCAGCAGGGTGCATCGCTAACAGGTGAGGATGTTGGTAATGGAGTGCTAAGATGGTATGACCCCGAACACCCCGTTGCTTTCTATGGACTAAGAAATAGCCTTTTGAAAGTCTAAGGCCTGTATTACAGAAGGAGATTCAAGAATTGATCGGTGCTTAAGTATTGATTGTCTCTTTCTCTCACTATAATAATAATAAATAATAAAATCATTAATTTTCAGGCAACTAGGCCCATAGATAAATACCTTACAGACTAACATACATATAAAATATTATTTAACAAAATTAAAACTTAATTAACACTATTTCCCGGGTGTTTTTCCGGGGGTGTCTATAACCGGGAATCTCCCTCGGAAACGGCGGAACACCACGCCCTCCGGCCAAAAGCTCTCCTTCATGACGGTCAAAATGACTCTGAGATTAGAGTCTGAGTCTCCTTCTCTAATACAGGCCTTATAAGTCTGCAAAACATCACATATCTAAAGGTGACCGCGCAATCAAAGAAAGCGCCAAAATATTACAGTTCAGAATTTTAATTTAGGTCAAAGTAATATAATTTTCCACATTAAAAACGTATGAGTCACCGACTTCAATCCCAACAACAGTTCGCACAAAGTAGATAACTAGGATTTTTTGCAGACTACAAGGCCTATTAGCAGATAACCACAAACAAAAATGTCACTCATTTATTTAGATGATGTTCTGGTTTGTGGTATTTTTTCTTTTTGTTCATTTTTTTCATTTTTTTTAAAACGGAGGATAAGATGTAGACGAAGAAAACCAGGCTACTACTACTCTACAAACAAGAATGATTAACGAAAACAACCTACCCTGTAAAGGAAGCTGCACACAAAAGAAAAACAAACAGTTGAGGAAGAGGACCCACATCATTGCAGCTTCAATCCTACCTGCATATATTACACACCAAGTATAGTATCTATCCTCCCTACGTTGGCTCGATGCTAGTATTCTTGTCGACTCCCTCTCCTATCCACTCCACATCCTGCTGCAACAGCCCCATACAGTCACAGACCCTATCTTATGGTGCCCCGCCGACCACTGGCCGCTGCGGTATCTAGATCGCCTGTAGGAGATGATACGTATGCCAAATTGCTCGATCCATTACGTTCATAAAACGTAGCATGAATGGAGGGGTTTGTGCATTCGTGCCACGACGTGCAGACCGGAATAGATGCTGTTGTTGAGCCTCTGCAGCAGAACTGCTGGGCGAGCGTGGCCATTTTGACGGTTGACGGTTTGACGGAAAGGCTAATTCATTTTTGACAAAATGTATATGGGACCACCTCTGGAGTATACTCTTTAGAACAACAAAATAATTTTGAAAATCGGTCCATAGTTGGCGGAAAAATCGGTGAAAATACATTTTAAAAAATGCATATAGTCGAACATAGAACTTTCTCCTTTTTTGAAGACGGTTAAAAGGACAAAGTAATTAATTTCTAAATTTAGCATTTCAGGTTAAAAAGTCAAAGTCACTGTCTAAAGTCAAAAGTCAAAAATAGCTTCAAAGTAAAATTACTATGGACTTGTAACACAAAAAAGTCCAAAACTTTTAATCTTTGTCCTGAATCAATGTTTCATATATCTATCTTCTAAAAAACTAAACTAGAGAACAAAAAGATTCTGAATAGAATAGAAAAATCTTTATTTTATAGGATATTCAGGATGTCACTTGACTTGTTTTAGTCAAGATTAGAATGAAATACATACAAACATTGACAGAGATAGAAACTAAAAAATGAGCAATATCTGTTATCCTTAAACGAAGATATCGGTTTTCCTTTTAACAAGTGTATCTTCCTAATCCTGACCATACTAAAGGGTCGATGAACTTTTCGATTTGTTTCTCCTTCGTGACCATTTGAGTGTAGAGGATATAGCCGAGAAATAAATCGGAGTGCTGAATCAAGAAATGAAACCAAGGAAGTAAAAAAAATTAAAACGTTTCCTGCGCTCTGATGTATTATTTCGACATCACCGACAAAAGATAACTTTGGATTCGTAATTGATACAAATAATAGTATTGATGCAAATTACTAGACGATTTAAAAGCACAAGAAAATAACCAAGAGACTGAGATAGAAACTAATTCTTAACCAAGATTTCATCCTTTATGTTTATTTGATAACGAAAAAAATGTCAGATTGACCATGACATAACAGTTTCTGTAAATTGGGTCTACATTTTTCGTTAGTTTTAAAACATAAAATCATTATCTATACTAATCTACGTATATCTACACTAATATTTTAAAGAGGAAAGATTTGTATTTTTTTATATTTTTATTACAGGATGGGTTAACTCTTGACCTCAATCTTGACCATAAGGTCAAAGATGCCTATTACCCAGAAAATGCCTATAAAGGCACTGGTACTCCCACGCACCGACGGAACACAGCAAGCTGTTTGGCGTCGGACTTCGGTAGGAGGGTGGTCGCGAACCAGACAACCCTTTACAGAGCCTACCACACCGCAAGAGATCATAAGACGACACCTCAGATTCAGAAAAAAATTGAAGTGTCGTTTTTTGGGATGGATTACTAGGAGGCTGGTCTCATTTGTGTTTCCTTAGTCGCCTCTTACGACATCCACGGAGAGAGATGGGGTGGTTTTATTCTCAACTGATCATTTTTGTATGTAAATAATAAACTTTAAAACTACTGGACCGATTTCAAAAATTATTTCATCATTAGGATACTACATTATTTCTGAGTAACATAGGCTACATAATTTTCCCTAATTCCCACGGGAACGAAGTCCTTAGCGGAGTGCTAGTCTATACTAATATTACAAAGAGGAAAGATGTGATTGTTAGTTTGTTTGTTTGCATTGTATAGACTCCAAAACTACTTTACCGATTTGAAAAATTCTTTCACCATTAAAAAGTCCGTGATGAACATAGGGTACATGATTTTCCCGAATTCCCACGGGAACGAAGTCCCGGGCGGAAAGCTAGTCAAAAATAATTAATTCGTGTTTTTTCTCTTAGCAGTTCAAACTAATTACCATAAAGACAAGATTAATCAATAAACAACAATATTCCTGGGCATGGTATACTTCTCAAAACTAATGCATCCGTAAACTTTTCTCCATCCCGGGTCAAGGTACGAAGGTTCCCATCAAGATGAACTTTTTGAGTTTGTTGTGTTTTGTTTGGGGGTCAACGCCCTTTCCTGGAAATAATCTCCTATTGGGATGCAAGGCGGTGTCACATGTTCGAAGTCAGTCGTTTCGGCTTGTTAGTCTTAGGTTACATGGCGTAGGTGTCGCTTTTTATGTTTTCTTGATCTCGTATTGTCAAAATTAGTTCCATTTTGTTTGAACATCTGCCTGTTTAGTTTTGCGCTTTGGTGGATTTTTGCACTGGCAGTTTTGTTTACGAATCTGGTTATTTGATTTTTCCTACAGATGTTCCATTATTTTGGTTTTCATAAAAGGCATACTTAACCCGTCGCGTGCTTGTTTACGCCGCGTGCGATACATGTGTTCAAAAAGCACGCGAAGGTTTAACTACCATAATTCATGTGAAGTATAGAATGGACACCCACTTTATTCAACATCTTTGTTAAAGATGCCACTAGATTAAAAAAAAAAGTAGTTTAGGTATTTTAATGGCAAACAAGTTGTTACAACCACTTACTATGCTTACCTACCAGTCACTGTCTTATAAATTTGGACATGTACACACGGCAGCAACTCAGGCTATACGTGTTGATCTTGACGTCGTCCTTATCTCGCTCGTAATAGCGCCGGCTTTCGTAGTGCAAATGGGTAATATGATGTGCTGCTGTCTGTACCAACTTCCAAAGTCAGGAGCAGTGAAACAGATACAGATGGCGGTAAGCTATACATCACGACAAATTATGCTAAACATACTTCATCATCATCATCATCATATTCAGCCCACATCAACCCACTGCTGGGTATAGGCCTCTTCTCTATAGCGCCAATCGTCACGGTCCTGTGCTAACCGCATCCATAGAGGTCCCGTCAATTTGACGAAATCGTCTGACCATCGGGCTGGTGGTCTGCCCACTGGCCTTATCGCTCCCCTTGGCCACCATTCTGTGACTGCCTTGGTCCACCGTCCGTCATCCCTCCTAGCCAAGTGTCCTGCCCATCTCCACCGTAATCCCGTTATCCGCTTCCCTACGTCTTCGACTCTAGTTTTCCGTCTAATTTCCACGTTTGGTACACGGTCAACGAGAGAGATACCTAACATAGAACGCTCCATTGCTCTTTGTGCCACCTTTATCTTATGCCTTTATCTTATGCATAAACATACTTAGTAAGAAGAAATGAGAAATTTCGCCACTTAACTTGAAGACCCTATACAGGGCTTTAGGTAAATCTCTTTCAGTCTCTCGGGTGTTAAATCAATCCATGAAACAAATTATGCTAAACATACTTAGTAACAAGAAATGAGAAATTTCGCCACTTAACTTGAAGGCTCTATACAGGGCTTTAGGTAAATCTCTTTCAACCTCTCGGGTGTTAAATCAGTCCATGAAACAAATTATGCTAAACATACTTAGTAACAAGAAATGAGAAATTTCGCCACTTAACTTGAAGGCTCTATACAGGGCTTTAGGTAAATCTCTTTCAATCTCTCGGGTGTTAAATCAGTCCATGAAACAAATTATGCTAAACATACTTAGTAACAAGAAATGAGAAATTTCGCCACTTAACTTGAAGGCTCTATACAGGGCTTTAGGTAAATCTCTTTCAACCTCTCGGGTGTTAAATCAGTCCATGAAACAAATTATGCTAAACATACTTAGTAACAAGAAATGAGAAATTTCGCCACTTAACTTGAAGGCTCTATACAGGGCTTTAGGTAAATCTCTTTCAATCTCTCGGGTGTTAAATCAATCCATGAAACAAATTATGCTAAACATACTTAGTAACAAGAAATGAGAAATTTCGCCACTTAACTTGAAGGCTCTATACAGGGCTTTAGGTAAATCTCTTTCAACATCTCGGGTGTTAAATCAGTCCATGAAACAAATTATGCTAAACATACTTAGTAACAAGAAATGAGAAATTTCGCCACTTAACTTGAAGGCCCTATACAGGGCTTTAGGTAAATCTCTTTCAACCTCTCGGGTGTTAAATCAGTACATGAAACTGAACAACTTTCCCCGAGGAACACAGGTCTAAATACGAAAAAAAATTTTGATCTCCCATACAAAATGCGCTATATACTGATGAAGTTTGTATGGGAACTCAACATTTTTTTTTTCGTATTTTGACCTATGTTCCTTGGGAAAAGTTGTTCAGTTTCATGGACTGATTTAGCACCTGAGAGGTTGAAAGAGATTTACCTAAAGCCCTGTAGTTGGTTAGAGTGCTCTCATTTGCGCCGAAAAAATTTTTCATAAGGAAATCAAGTCTTATTTGCGCAGATTTTCTTCTGAATTTTTTTATTTTCCTTCTTATCGTGAAGGTATAGTCGAGTGTGTGGCGATCTATTTTTTTTATTAATATCCCTCTGTGCGGGAAGCGTTTCAAAATGTTCCTAAAAAAACTATAGAAATAAAGCTCATAGGTAACATTCCTTTAATATGATGTCTGTCGTTGCCCTCAAAAAACAGGAATAGAGCGTCTTTGTTACTTTACTTTTACTTCCCCGACGAGAGAGAGTCGAGAGTCGACATTCCGACGTTATGTTACTATACTATTAATTTCAAACACTTTTTCTACGAACAGTTGAGGTATGGGACATCGTTATTTTATTTGGATACCTACTCATAATCCAAACTTGATTTTTTAGATAGAAGCGATCAAAAATCAAAGCCCTGTGGCACTACCTGTTTGGATTCATTAGTGAGGTTAAGTTATGTATAAGAAGTGTACCTTTATGGATAAGTAAAGCATAGTACAGACCGTTTCCCTGTTTCAAAAGGTACCTTAATCGGTACTGGCTGATGTTGATTGACTACAATGCCAAAAAAATTCAAGGGCCATGTCAAACATCTTTAAGTACTTGAGCACTTTTTTTTTTGTTCTACAACCATTTAGCTGAGCGACTGCAGATTAAGTTTTTTTTTTTGTAGAATAAACCAACTGATGAGTTAAATTAAAAAGTTAAAATATACCCCATAAGACAATATTCGTGTGAAACCCCTTTACTCAAAGTACGTCGACTTCTGTGACCGAGTTTGTGACTCGTTAAGTCAACATTTATGTTTTCCGGAGTTGGTCTGTGATTAGCGACTGCCGTCTGCGAAGGATTGTTTTCATAATGTATGTGACGAGCTTCTTACATTGTTACATTTAGCTATATTTTTTTATCAGTCCATATTACGTTTCCACCGAGGGGCACGGGCCTCCTATCGAAACACTAAGGGGATTTAGACTATATTCCAGCACACTGGCCCAGTGCGAGTGTATGGACCGCGCGCCATTCGAAGACGAATTTTCTTAGACGGAGTAAAGCACATTTAGCTATAATAAAAATAAATAAACTTAATGAAATTATTCAAATAAGATACTTTTTACTAAGCCAACAATATGTTAATGTGCTATAATGTAGTTTGTTTTGTTTTCTAAAAACAATCTAGGTGGAGAAAACGTCAATAATGCGGTTCCATGTAGAGCTAAGAATCAATAATAATAAAAAATGGATGCTTAATAATAATACTTCCACAATCTAAAGTCTTAATGCTTCCTGCACTAAAATTTTACAAACACAAATTTAGAATCCTCTTCCAAACACAATATAGTTATAAATATACAAGCAAAAGTTTTCAAAGGCAAGGTGGAAAGAGTGTGGGCACAGCAAGTTGATTTTAAACCCAACCTGAGTCACATAGAGGGAAGTGAACTAAAACTTGGATAAGTAAGTAATTAATAAATTTATAAATTAATAAATAAATTTAAGCTAAAAACTATAAACAAATGACAACTTACATTACAATTTAATTTTATTCAAATACATTATATATAATTTTATGCAACATTCAACATTTAAAAAAAAAATACTTGGAACCTATCTTGGACTTGGAACTTTTCTTTTCTTCAGTTTCTTTTCTTTTTGTTTCAATTCCTTTTAATGTTAATTAATTTAATTAAATGTCACATACCTTAGTATGTATGTATGTATGTATTTATTCTTTATTGTACAATGATAATACAGAGGATAACAAGTTTACAGTAATAGGAAGTTTACAAAGGCGGACTTATCCCACGAGGGGATTTCTTCCAGTCAACCTAGTAAGAGTATTTAAGAGAACACAGTACTACTCGGCGTAATGACAAATTAAATATTTTTGTACACAAGAAAAAAAAAAAAAAAGAAGAAAAACATATCAGTCAGTAAGTAGGTAGGTACTTATTTAAAAGGTGGGTACTTAGTGATGATTTACTATCGACCATGCACATAGCATTGGATAATGTCGATAATGATACGTAGATATTGATTAACTAGTATTCCGCCCGAGACTTGGTTCCCGTGGATATACGGGAAAATTATGTAGCCTGGGCCTTTTTATAAATCGGAAACGGCACGGCAAAATTGTATTACCATTGCCTCTTATATACTAGTGATACTGGAAGCTGGAAACATAGGGGGCAACGAAATACCATTGCCTCCTATGTTTTCTATGTGACACGGCAAAACTTGTAGAGTTAGTATCAGATGGCCGCGAACGTATGTGGTCTATTGTAGCAACTCGTCTAAAACGCGGGCGGTCTAAAACGTATGCCGTCTATAAAGCACAAGGTCTAGGATGGGATCTTATCTAAATAGCAGGTGGACTAATCAAGTATTTCGTCTAAATATCAGGTGGTATAAAGAAATATTTCGTCCACGTCATGAAGTCGTCTACGGAATTTTTTTTTCCGTGATATGCCGTGCCGTTTGCATTATAAAAAGGCCCTATGTTACTCAGCACGCCGAGTACGATAGTGACAGCGCCGCGACAACACCGCGGTCCTGTGTCAAAATGTCAACATTGACCACGCCATAGGGCAAGCAAGCCTTTGAGCAGGACCCTCGCGCAATCAAAGTGAAGTTTCAGCGTGAGCCGAGCGCGAGTTTGTCGTTATCGTGCTAGAGCTGCAGGAATAATGTAACATCCTGTAGTGTCGAAGCCTATTCAATGCAAACCAACAAACAATCAAATCTTTTCTCTTCATAATATTCATGGATTACCATTTAAATTAAGCTGTGATTCTAATATCAAGCATCCCCTTGATTGGATTGGTTCCATACAAAACTACACACAGCCTTATTAACTTGTCAAAGTTCAGTAACTCTGATGATCGACGACGAATGAGAGGCACAAAAAATAACGATAATTGCCAAAGTTCTCAAGTACCTCTTTACCCTGACTGGGCTGACGAGTTTCTCTAACAATCGATTGGGAAACTGTGTCAATTAGTCTCTTCGTATCTAAATTGATGTAGGTATTACAAGAAAATCAATCAAGCAGGTAAGTAAAAACTATAATACCTACACGAAATGCAGTGATAGCCCAGTTGGTAATGAGCCAGACTTGTGATCGGAAGGTCGCGGGTTCAAATCCTGGTGCGGGCCTGTACCACTAAATTTGTCTTTTCGGATTTATAAACTGATTTCTACTTATCATTTGCTTAACGGTGAAGGAAAACATCGAGATGAAACCCGCCCGTCCAAGAAAATTCATTTTCGAAAGACGAGCGGTCCACCAACCCGCGTTGGGCCAGCGTGGTGGACCATGGCCTTAAACCCCTTCGTGTTTCGAAGGGAGGCCCGTGCCCCTCGGTGGGGACGTATATGAGCTGCTGACTACACGAAATTTAGATTTTTTTAATTACCGTGGTCAGGAGCAAAAGCTTTTTATAGTTTTAGTCTGAAAACTATAAAAAGCTTTTGCTCCAACGAAATATGCCTACCAAATCTTATTTACGCGAAAACTGGTCACTAGCCTAATAGAATCAGTTATTTGATTGAGGCTTTCATTACCGAGTTTCCTGAGCGCTTCCTCCTTCAGTACCTTATTAGCATTTTAGTTAATCAATCATCTAAAATTAGTACCTTCGAAGTTAAAATAAAATTATCCTTAGGCAATTCACAGATTTTGAGGTTCAAGACATCTTTTGTAAAGGTCGGTCATTCGCCTGCTGTACCAATTGTGGTTCAATTGGCATCGCAGGATTTGAGAATTTGAATCTTGTTTGGATCCCAGTGCACATTGACCCTTGATAATTAGATGTTAGTAACCGAACCGATGGCGAGAAGTATGTCTGTAATGTAACTTTGACTTATTTTAAGCTATGAAATAAAGCTATTTTGAATTAGAATTTGAATTTGAACTATTTTTACTTTTTTTTTTTAGTTTTCCACGTTATAAAAACATATGAATCACCAACTTCAATCCCAACAACAGTTCGCAAATGTCACTAATTTATTTATATGATGTTCTGGCTTGTAGTATTTTTTATTTTTGTTGTTTTTTTTTTTAAATATGAGACTACCTCTGGAGTATACTCTTTTGAACAAAAACAGAATTTTGAAAATCGGTCCATAATTGGCGGAGAAATCAGTGAACATACATACATACATTAAAAAAATACGTACAGTCGAACATAGTACCTCCCGTTTGTTTCCCGTGGTCCTACTCCACCCAGGTGAACCACTGAGATTTTTTTTCCGTGGTCCACGTGGTGTATCACAGGGATTTTTTTCTACCCCGCAGTTCACCTGGGTGGATTACGGGAAATAATTTTTACCCATGGTCACCTGACACTTACCGTTTTTTGCTTCAAATTTATTCAGATGCAATTAATTAATAACGATATTTTTGTAGACATCGCTTTAGAAAAACTACGCTAATAATTTATTTGTTATCATGTTATCAATTAAGGAATGATTTAAAAAAATATTTAAACACTTTTTTATTCATAAGAAGATCTTCATTTTTATTTTATAATTTACTGTTAGAAACATATGGCTGTGCAAGTAGACCACGGGAAAAAAAATTCCCCGTTGTTCACCTGGGTAGACCACGAGGTGGACCACGGGGAACAAACGGTACCTCCTCCTTTTTTGAAGTCGGTAAAAAGCCGACTCAAATTTTCTAGATATTTGACTCGACTTTTTACTGGATAGTTGGATAGCTGCAGCTTCTTGCTACTAACCAGTTTGGGAATATGAGTAATCGACCATTGATCCTGACTTCAACTTCTTATTTGGAGGGCGCATGGACTTAGTACTTGGGAGGGCGTCAATACTTTTTTTGATTGGGCATTTTTATAATTCGAACAGCACGGCACCGCAACCCCATGTTCTCAGCTTCCAGTATTACTGTTACATTCTAGTATCTATGTCCTTGGTCAAGATTGAGGTCAAGAGTTAACCAATCTTATTAACCAAGTAATAAATTTTTCTTTTTAAAAAACAGGAGGCAATGGTAATACAATTTCCTCGTGCCGTTTTCGGATTATAAAAAGGCCCATTGGACTGCCATAGGCCGTGATACTGGTCTAAAATAAATAATAAATAAATCGTTTATTCACTCTCACACAGTAATACAGAACAGTGTATAGAATTAAGAACTAGACGGCTGTTACGATTTGAAGATTAGCACTTTGTGAGAGCCTGGTGTCCGTTATGGGTTAAAAAACCTGTGTTACATATCGCCAGGCTCCCACTCTCTTTGGGTATCACAGCAATTTATCAGAAGTAATGAAAACTACTTACTTACTAGTGTGTCTACCCAGCCCTACGACACAGTCTTGGGATCGGTAATGGTTAGCTAACCCCAGGGCAGGTGTGTATTGTGTGTGTGTGTGTCTCTGTGCGTATATGTGTGTGCGTGTGTGTGTGTGTGTGTGTGTGTGTGTGGGTGGGTTTTTTGTGTGTGTGTGCGAGTGTGCTTGCATGTCTGTGTGTGTGTAGGTATGTATGCATTCATTTCATGGGTGTAAAAACGATGTTATTATACCGTGTGGCATGGTGTATATGTTTTAAACGATTGTAAGATAGTCATTAGAACCAGCATGTTGAACCCTGATGAACTAGTAGGAACTATCGTAATCATATTAGAAAAATACTCAAACATTACATTATATTTTGTCCAACTGCGCTGCACTATCTTTTTAGAGCTAACCCTAGTAATGACAACGCTTATTTCAGTCGTTAAGCTTACAAAGTTAAATTGTAGATTTTGCACTTGTCTTTTGGTTTTGGTATTTTTTCCATGTTCCACATAACTTTCAAAACCTTTCAATAGGGTTATCAAGAAGATCAGTGTTAATATTTTGCAGAAGTCAACTTTTGCATTATATAAGTAATATTTTATGTCTACTAGCTTTCCGCCCGCGACTCCATTCTCATGGGAAATTGGGAAAATTATGTAGCCTATGTGTTAATCCAGGTTTCAGCTACCTCCATACCAAATATTATCAAATTAAGTGAAAGAGTAACAATCCTTACTTAATATTATAAATGCGAAAGTAACTCTGTCTGTCTGTCCGTCTTTCACGCCTAAACTACTGAACCGATTTTGATGAAATTTGTTACAAAGATAGATTAGAGCCTGAGAAAGGACATAGGCTACATTTTATCCCACAGTTGGGCACGATATAACCTGTAGTCTACGCGGGCGGAAAGCTAGTCTATACATAAATCCACACAAACTTTCGCGTTTATAATATTTGTTAGGATATTGTGATTTTGTTATTTTATATATTTAGATTTATAAATAATTATATATATATATATATATATATATATATACTTATATATTTGTTTATTTGTATTATAAATATGTATTTAATTTTATGCACCACCAACTACTTCTTACCTTACTGCTGTCCTACCCTAAGGTTGCCTGGAAGAAATTGCTACCTAGCAATAAGGCCGCCTTGTTGTACACTATGTTTTATGTTCTGTTAATTGTATTGTATGTCTTTGTGTGCAAATAAAGTATATTGTATTGTAAAAGTTGACCGTTCGCGTTCTTTCTATTTTTAGGTGAGCTATAAAGTTTTCCATTCGATTCAGGAAATAAGAAAGTTTTCTATCTATCTTCACGTTCCAACTCGCAAGATTTTTCCCACTGAGGGACCCTCAAAAAAGTTTTTTGATTCTTCCAGACGATTTGTCAACTGAAGGTCAAGGTCGGATGGGAGGGTGACAGGAAATAATTAATTAGCCCAAGTGCCATCTCGTGATTCCGGTTATGAAAGAAGGTGGGTTGCTCCTGTTTAATCTCTATGATAGACATTATTTTTTTTAAATTTTGATTGTGGGTTACTAAATTTTTAAGGCATGCAAATATAGGCAAATATGCAATATGTAATATGAAAATAGTTAAATATGCAAAAATATATTCACATTATTGAAGCTCTTTATCAATTAACTGAATAGATTTAGATATTAAAAAACCACTAAAATTAAACATTTTGAATCACCCCCGACATTCGATTGCTTATAATTTTTAAACGGCTGAACAGATTTTCATTAAACATGGCTAAAAACACTCGGAAAAAAATTATCTATAACACAAAAAAACTAAACGAAAATCGGTTCATCTGTTTGGGAGCTACGATATCACAGACAGATACACAGACACACAGACAGACACGTTAAACTTATAACACCCATAAAAATAGCAACTCACTGATCTTGAAACTCCAGAAACATTTTTATATGACTTGCGTAATTTGGTGATTTTAAGTCACGCAATAGAACTTTCATTTTTAAACTGTCACTCTCATTTTGTATAAATGGACAAATAAAAAGGCGATATGATGAAGTGGAAATAAACCTATAAGATGACACAGTTTGAGATTGGGGTCGATAAGTTAAAAGCGAGGGCAGCGGTAGAATTACGACCTTAACTAACGAGAGTAACAAAACAATGGACAGGTACCTGTTTACTTGTTAGTTATTGTAACAGTTTCCTGCTAAAACAAAGGAATTTGCTACACAATAAAAAAGCCTCTGTAGTAAAGTATACATATGTGAGACATTAGAATTTTTACTGTTTAACTTTATAATAATAATAATAGGTTTTATTTTCTCCACAAAGGTACAATTTTTACTTACAGCTACTTATTGCAAACGGTTCACATAAACCTTTGTGAGAGCTGGAGTCTGTTCTAGGTTTCAGACAAAAACCTGTGTTACAGATCACCAGGCTCCCAACCACCTCGGATTGATCTGGTGTATATACTTAAATATTGCATTTGTGTCACATTTATTTTCAATAATATAGGAGAAAAAATACATAAATATGTATAACAATTTTGTACCTATGACTTAATTTTCTATTAATATATACTTATATATTATATATATATATATATATATATATATATATATACAGTTTCAAGTGTATATTTGTGTGTGTGTGTGTGTGTGTGTGTGTATGTGCGTGTGTGAGGGTGAGTGTGTGTCATGTTTGAAATTGGAGCTTTATGAGCTTATGACACTTTCCGCTTTATCATAATCTTGTTCAAGGAGCCAATTGGTAACAATAAATTTGCATTCTGTTTTGAACTTTGGATAAATGTTTAGTATTTTGTTTAATTTATTGTAAACAACTTTACTATTACAGTATTTTCCTTCTATTTTATAGTGTAGTAGCTTTTAGCCAGAGACTTCGTTCCCATGGGAATTCGGTAAAATTATGCATCCTGTGCGTTAATCTAGGATGTCAGCTACTTCCATATCAAGTTTTATCAAAATAGGTCTCGACGTTTGAGCGTGAAGAAGTAACAAACATACAAACATGCACTCTCACAAACTATATTAAAGAGAAATGAAATGTAGTTTATTGACACTATCAACTAAGTTATAGCTTACAAAAAAATCTTAAGGTAAGTAGGTAACCTAATATTATTAAATATAGTGCCAAAAGGAGTTGGTTCAGCATTTACCAGCTAAAAGTTAACTGGCGCTATTTTCCAACCAATTCCTGGTATTAATCTAACTTAAAAACAAAGTTTCATTATTGGACAACCATCATAAGTTTTTTTTTTATAAGTGATGGTTACTGTCAGAATAACTCGAGAACGGCTGGTCCGATTTTCATGGTTTTTGATTTGTTGTATTTGTCTCCGTCCCGAAAAGAAGAATAATTTTTAAAAACATTGGGAAATTGACGAAAAGCTAGTGTATTCATAAAAATTAAAGATGGGTAAAAATACAAACTTAAGCTTGATTGGTAATCATTTCTGACGCAATTAAAAACATTTGAAACTAACTTAACACGTATTCTGTCAAACGACTGCCGGAATATTCCTATTTTCCTGTCTCCTGCACCTTTTACCTGGAAAAAAGAAAGACTTCTTACAGGTTATTATTTCGGATATCACAACACAAGTGAAAAAAAAAACTTAGAATGTGCCAGCTGCCGACACTTCTCAGGCATCTTGTAGAGACCAGTAAGTGGGATGCGAGGGTTGCTGTATTGAAGGCGAAAAGCTGACCACCTGTCACCACTATACTCATATTCCATATGATACCTCTCACAATCTATGTCAAACTAGGCATCAAGTGGTTCCCTAGAACCACTGATGCTCTGTCTAACCCGTTAGGGATTATAGACGTCAGCGTATGGATGGATGACAACAAATATAACAAGCAAGATCATACAGTAAAACAAGATACACTGGAGAGAAAAATAAAAACAACAAGTTGCACTCCGAGAGTGCCGGCAGAAATGAAAACTTAAACATTAACGTTGTGCATTAATATTTAATTATTTTTTTCTATGCTGACACCGGATGGCATCTTGACTATTGCAGTTTTAATTTCCTATATTTATAAAACACCCCTCCACCTTACGGATTTTCGATCAGACGCGAGTTTAACATTTTTTACCTATACTTCAAAGTGCACAACGCCGCTAAAGATGTGTTCACTTCAAAACAATAACATACAAGCTTTATGTGTTGTAGGGTCCGAGACAAAGGGTCCTCAACTCAGCTATATTTTGCGACTCGGAATCAGCATATGAGACCGCAAGCCACAAAGCTGGGCCCCGATTCTGTAACTTAAATTGTGTGTTGATGGAATTGAGGCCATTTATCTATTTAGGTGGTTAAATTTCAAACAATTTAATTTTCATATACTTGCTGACACCACCCCGACCAGCAGCGCCACCGCCAACCGAACGTATAGTTGGAAACTACCTAACAACTGAAAATTCAATTGGCGGTGGCGCCATCAGTCAAAGCAGCCGTCATTAGATGTATGAAATTTGGAAAGGGCTCAATTACACCACCTAAATGGATAAAATAGCGACCGCTCCATTGACATACAACTGAAGTTACAGAATCGGGGCCCTGGTGACCTGTCCCACTGACACCTGGACAGATAGCCGTATGTAGAGCAATGCCGATATCACGGCTAGAGGAAATCACGGCTAAATGTGACGGTGCACTTCGGGATTGATTTGCTCGGCTTATCTTCATGATGTGCATTTTGAGAGGTGACGAGGCAAATTGGCAAAATCTTCAAAAGACCATCACAAAAGTAGAAATTGAATCAGAAGCAATGAAACGCGAGACCTAATGAATGGGAAAATACCAGGTATTTTGACGCCGATATGTATCAGATATACTTTCCCAGTAGGGTGCAATTCAAAATAACTAATGATAACAATGTTGAGGGATACAATTTTGTGTTGTAGCTGCATATCTACCATAGTTTAGTTACAGTACTCCTTAGCTCAAGAATCAAAGAACATGTTACGTTCTGTGAGAACTGTAAAGTAGTGCACGTATTCACGTAAAACACAAGGCCGTGTCCAAAACACACCTTTACCCAGGTTTGTCGATGGTGTAGGGTATATGAAAATGATAATAATATGTGAGGGTATAGTTAAATGCGTTTCTGTATAAATACAGGCTGCGGTCCAACAATAAATCGGTTTGTCACTAGAACTCATCCATCTTTCATTACCCCTGATCTCCAACCATTGTCGTACACCTAGTACAGTTAACATAGGAGCAGCTACTCCTAAAATGGCCTAATAACTAGCGAGTCGGACTCGTATTCTAAAGTATCTAAAATGTGTAAAAAATTAAGAATCAAAATGTAAGTGTTATAAAATCAACGTGTGTTCTTAGTTCAATTTATCAAAAGACAAGGATTTCATAAGGTAGAATCAATATGTATAGACAATGTTCTTTTGGGAAAAAAGTCGCAAGTCGTCAGTTAATTATTCATTATAATTCAAATTCCAAATCAGTCCAACTTTAATTAAATCACTGTTTAACAAAACTTTATGAAATAACAGCTTGTGCCAAGATTAAATCGGTCAGAAGTCATAAACCTAAAGCAAGATTAGAGTAACGAAGCAGACATTTTCTAAATCAAGTTTCATTCTGCGTGGGAAAACTAGAAACCTAATTGCTTGTGGCTTATTATTTAATTATTTGGAGTAAGTTTATTGGGCGAGTGATTGTGTTTCATTGTGTAACAATCTTATGATCAAAGGTCACATTAGAAAGCAACGTTGGCGTAATAAAAGCGACTTTAAAAAGCGAAAAATAAAAACATAGTTTAGTACGTTGATGATCTGTTTGAAGTCGGTGCGAAGGCGGATGTACGAATTTGATTTGGCACCGACTTCAAACAGATCAGTACGTACGTACAACACTAAATGCTACGTTTTCATTTTTCGCTTTTTTAAGTCAGTTTTTTTTTTAATAAAAAGTTAATTTATTTTTTTATTTTTAGTGCAAATAATAGGAAGTATGTAAGAAACAGTGAAAGTGCCTATTAAATATGAGGGTTCCCCTCGATTTCCCTGGGATTCCATCATCAGATCCTAACTTTGTCACAACGGGACCACTTCTGGAGTATACTCTTTCGAACAAAAAAAGAATTTTGAAAATCGGTCTATAAATAGCGGAAAAATCAGTAAACATACATAAAACACCGGTGATATCTTCAAATTTCCATCTCTATGCAGACGACTTGCAACTTTACCGTCATTTTACCATCGATAATGTTTCGACCGCTGTTGATGCCATGAATTGCGACTTACAACGCATTGGCGACTGGGCCAAGTCCTTTGGCTTATTAGTCAATCCTAAAAAGTCGCAAGTGATGGTTATTGGTGGGCGGTATATGTGCAGGCAACTGGATGAGACTTCTCTTCCCTCTATTATTTACAACGGTACTCCAATTGCCTTCACTAACACTGCTAAAAACTTAGGCGTTATGTTGGACTCTCACTTATCGTGGACTGCTCATGTCAATGAGGTAAGCAGAAAACTTCACTTTTCTTTTCATTCCATCAAGTGCCTTCAAAACTTTTTACCTTATAACACCAAAATCTCTCTAGTCCAAGCCCTACTCCTTCCTATTCTTGATTATGCTGATTGTTGCTATCTGGATGCCACTGAGGAGCTCTTGAACAAGCTTGAGCGGCTTCAAAACCTGTGTATCAGATTTATATTCGGCTTACGGAAGTATGACCGTGTTTCTGAATTTCGGAAGCAGCTCAAGTGGCTCCCCATCCGTCTTCGGAGGAACGCTCACATACTGTCCTGTCTTTTTAACATTCTTTATAATCCACTTGCTCCTAGTTATCTACGTGAGCGCTTTCAATTTTCACGTTGTCAGGATAAACCGTGTCGCTCAAATGTTAGGACCCTTCTATCTATCCCTTCGCACCACTCGGATTTCTTTTCTTACTCCTTCACGGTGCACGCGGCAAGACTGTGGAACTCTCTCCCTCACACTGTCCGAGACAGCCCATCGCTGGCTGTGTTTAAGAGAAGAGTTAAAGAGTATTATCTTTCTTCTTGTAATGACTGTTAGGTTTAAGTATTGTATATGTATTTATATATGTGTTTATATATGTATATATTTTTGCTTAGTATGTTTTTTTTTATTGGTTTTCGTATTACGCGCACGACTATCTGCTAGTTTATGTTTCACATTTCCTATCCTTGGGTTTGCTGGAAGAAATTTCTAAATAGAAATAAGCTATACCTATTGTGTCGTCTATCTTTTCTTCTACTAATCTGTTTAATTTTCATGTGTGCAATAAATTGTTAAATAAAAAATAAATAAATAAAATAAAAAAAGATACTACAGTCAACCATAGAATCTTCTCTTTTTTGAAGTCGGGCTTGTATGCGTGGGGTACCGAGTTTGATCTTTATATGTCCAAAATGACCTTTTAAATTCACTAATTAGACACTATTATCTAACTTTGACGGAAAATATCGAATAATAGTCCAATCTCGTTATGTCATCCAATTTATTATGCATACTTGGCACTTGGCAGGGAATAAAAAAATTCAGTTTGAAGGCACAACAGCTCTGTATAAGAATTGAATTTTAGGTTTTTACATGAAAACGAATAGTGATATCATTTTTGCAGTGATAAATAGAATCAACTGTTTTAGACTTAGATGTCTTATGTAGAAAATCGTTAAATAATAGCGTAGTAGCCTTCGATCAACTATAGAAAACTAGATACACAGTCCCATACAAAATGAAATTTAAAAGTGTCCTAACTACAATACGTACTTAGATAGTTGTATACCACTTCATGTATTATGAAAAAGTTCTAAAGTGTCAAAGATTTTAACCTAATTTAAACCTTGACATAATATTATAAGGTCGAAAATAAAATCTGTTTAATTTGTAAAATACCACTTTTGGTTTTGAACAAAGGATAACGTAAGACAATTTGATGACATTGGCTGTCACGTAGAACATGGGAGGAGTGGAGTTGCCTTTGTTAATTTTAAAAATATATTAGTTGGGTCGATTTCACATAAAAAAATCTTCGTACAAACTTTTTAACGAATTCAAAATGCTACGAAATACTGTGGTTTTCTTTTTTTTAAAAAAAATGATAAACTTGCGTCAGGGTCACGTGTCTGTCACTTGACCCTGATCGAAAATTTGTAAGGTGGAGGGGTGTGTAATAAATATAGGAAATTAAAACTGAAAAAGTCTAAATGTCACGGAGGGGTGTTTAATAAATATAGGAAATGAATACTGCAAAAGTCAAGATGTCATCTGGTGTCAGCATAGAAAAAATTAAATTGCACAACGTTAATGTTCAAGTTTTCACTTCTGCCGGCACTCCCGGAGTGCAACCCGTTGCTTTTTATTCGCTCTCTGGATCTCACTACTAAACAAAGGCCTCCCTATTCTTTGTCCACACAGTCCGGTCTTGCGCTATTTCCTGACAGTTTCGCGTGAAAGAGACAAGTTCGTCGCACCATTTTTTCCGTAGTTGACCTCGTCTCCTTTTACACCTGGCACCCAGTCGAAGACTTCATTAGCCCACAGCTCACTCGGCATACAAGTTACATGACTTTAGATCTAAAAAAAAGAACAACGGGTTGCACTCATGGAGTGCCGGCAGAAGTAAAAACTTGATCATATACTTCCTTGCGGTCTACTCTCCCTCCGCCTTACGAATTTTCGATCAGGTCACGTGTGCTGATGCGAGTTTAACATTTTTTACCCATACTTCAAAGTGCACAACACCGCTAAAGAAGTTTTTATTACAATACTAGCTTTCAGCCTGAGGCTCCGCCCGCATGAACTACAGGTTGGACAAATGTAGGGCCTTGGGAAAGGATAAATGTAGCCTATGTCCTTTCCTAAGGTTTAATCTATCTCTGTATAAAATTTCATCGAAATAAGTTCAGTAGTTTAGGCGTGAAAGCGTAACAGACAGACAGACAGAGCTACTTTCGCGTTTATGATGTTAGCAGGGATTATACATCAAGACACACCAATTAAAAACTAAATAGGGAGGAGCAAAAACAATATAGATAATGCTGTTTTTAGTAAACTTATTAGGTAACATAATTTATACAAATTACTTTGCATTGTTATTATAATTGCAGTGCCACAGGGTCTTATAAAACTTATTACAGTTTCAAAGATTAAAAAGATAGGTAACCCAACTTTTAAGCCAAGTTTATAGCAAAAGTTCACGTTACATATCTCCCCACAATTCCAATTAAATGAAGGTCGCCCTTCAAGGTCAAAAGTAACAAGTTTCATAATATATGGAATTGTGTCGTAGAGAACCATAAATCGAGACGGGCATCTCTACCACCGCTCAGGGATTCCACGCATAATTATAACGTGTAAGATTTTAACTGTAGCCCCTTTGAGATTACTTCATACTTTTCAAAGACTGCCTTAGTTTCAAAATTATTTAACTAGGTTTAGTAATGACTGTGATAGAGTGGTGACCTTGAACTGGGCGTAGAAGCTTGAGCAGACAACCAATGAGATGGACTGACGACCTTGCCAGGATTGCAGGGAAGAACTGGATGCGAAAGACTCAAGATCAAAGAGAGTGGAGTACTATGGAAGAGACCTCTCCGCATTGGGTGGCCATAGGTTGAAGAAGAAGAGGAGTAATGACAGTGCTATTTTTAAATAATATGTAGCTCGCGTCACTTTAAAATCAGAAATGAACAGTGAAATCACTTATGTTAGGCCGCCAGACCTTACTTATTTTCTCAGTAACCAAAAGTGTGGGAAAGAATAGTGCTAATAGTACCATTAACATATGAATACCTGTTAGCCTGGGCCGACGGCCAATTTTCAGCTAACAGGTTCTGAAGGTACTTCGAAAAATTACTCACTTGTCTTGAAGTCTGGGTGCTGATGTCCTGGTAGCTGAAAATTGGCCGTCGACCCAAGCTAGAAGGTATTCATATCTTAATAGTACAGATTAGCACTACTCTTTCCCACATTTTTGGTTAATGAGAAAATAAGTAAGGTCTGGCGGCCCTGGGATCTTGGTCTATCATGTGCCATCTAATAACCTTAAGAATAAATGTCAAATGAGGCGTCAAGTGGTTCTCAAACTACATGATGTTCTAACATACCTCGAAAAAGTTTATAGGCGTGGGTGTATAGAATCATCTAGCGAAAGAAAATCACGCTGGCAAGGCTTACCAAAGGAAAAGAAAATGAGTAATTTAAAACTGCAAAAGATTTCTTAAAATCACAAGTTGTTTTAAAAGAACAAAATGCATAAATATTTACCTTTGAAAGTAAGCCAAATGTCAAAGGTAACCCTAAGGCAATTTACATTTGCTAATTGTCGAATTTTCTAGACGTTAATTGATTAAAAACTTCAGGGTTTTTGATCCCTTTGCGAATAGGCGCAAATTCAAAAGTGCTAACGTTATTTACTATATTAACATGTTCAAGTAATATTTTGTATGTTCAATGAAATAAACACTTTCGAATTTTATTTTTTGAATTTTTGTTCAAAAAATAAAATTCGATATTTGTATTTATATTAAACTGTATTATATTATATATATATAAGTATTTATATTATATATATGTTTATATTTTGTTTAATATATATTGTTTAGGTTTATATATTGCGCCCGCTCTTGATTTCACTATGCGACTTTTCATACCCAAAGGTTACCTGGAAGAAATCGCTTGAAGCGATAAGGTCGCCTATATTGTATCTTTTGTAAAGTTACTTGTAATTGTCTCATCATTGTATTTCTTTTCAAATTGTGCAATAAAGTATATTGTATTGTATAAAAATATTTTTTGAAAAAGTGAATGCAATATCTTTAGCGTATATTGCAAAACAACGTTAAAATTAAAGGGACATTATAAACAAAATGGATACAATTTTCAGGAACAAACAAACAGAAAGTCTCATATTCTACTCCCTTTCTTACTTTATTGCTTACTTACCTAACATAATAAAATATGAAAGTGTATTTGTTTATCATTTTAACCGCGTGGTGATCGGTTAAGAATAACACCACCCCATCTCTTTCCATGAGTGTCATAAGAGGCGACTAAGGAAACACAAATGAGATCTGCCTCCTAGTAATCCATCCCAGGCAACGACACTTTAATTTTTTTTCTGAATCTGAGGTGTCGTCCTATGGTCTCATGCGGTGTGGTAGGCTCTGTAAAGGGCCGTCTGGTTCGCGACCACCCTCCTACCGAAGTCCGACGCCAAACAGCTTGCTCTGTCGGTGCGTGAGAGTACCAGTGCCTTTATAGGCGTTTTCTGGGTTAACTCCCTCCATCGTCGACCTGGATCTTTGACCTTATGGTCAAGATTGAGGTCAAGAGTTAAGCCATCTTATATAATAAAAAAATAAATTAAAAAAAATATTTCTTTGCATCTATATTCTGTTTCAAACCAAGTGACCAAAATCTAAACAAAGATGACGGGCGTGCCAGCTATTTGAAACTTATCACGGTGTTGTCAGTTTATGTCAAATCTTAGTATATTCTTGAAATTATTATCTACTGGCTTTCCCCCCGCGGCTCCGCCCACGTAGACTACAGGTTATATCGTGCCCTACTGTGGGATAAAATGTAGCTTATGTCCTTTCCCAGGCTCTAATCTATCTATATACCGAATTTCATCAAAATCGGTTATGTAGTTTAGGCGTAAAAATGGACGGACAGAGAGACAGATAGACCAGACAGACAAGATTTTATGTTTTAGGTGCTACAGTAAATTTCAGTAATCTCAAATGCACGGTAAATCGTTTTTTTTTTTTGTCGGTGGATTGCTTGTTTATATTTTTGGTCACTTGGTTTGAAACAAAATCTTAACAGGAGCGCTGTACTATATTAACGATCAGCGGACTTCCCATAATTGTCACTACCTGTCACTGTCAACTTAGATCGCAAGACAGAGATGTACTGACATTCGACGCTTCTAAATTTCAGTCGTAGATAGTACAGCATAGAGCCCCATAGCAAATGATTAACGAGATTTTCTGCAGAATGTGTGGGTTCTTTTTCAACGTGGACGGAAGCCTAGTGCACAATAATAGCTTATAAATATGTATAAAATTGCAGGGTCCTGACTTACTAATTTATCAACGCTCAGCCTAAATCCTTGAACCTAGAAAGTCTGAAGGCACATAGGCTCCTTTTATAACGTAGGCAAGGAATAAAGAAAAATTTTACAAAATTCAAACGGGACCGAAATCCCGAGCTTCCTCTAGTTCTTCTTCTTCTTCTCCAACCTATAGCCACCCAATGCTGAGTGTAGATCTCTTCCATAGTACTCCACTCAATTTCAATTTCAATTTCTTTATTGCAAGTCACAAAAAATTCTTAAAATATCTTACAACACAATAACAATTAGTCTGATGTAACGCCCCGTGGGGGCACAGCAATTCAAGGAGAAGAGCGACTGTTAAGTTTGAAATAATATTTATACAATTCAATTTAATGTAAATTATTAACATTTCAGATATTTATTTATTATAATTAACATTTTCAAATAATACATTATTGTTATCAGAAGAAAGAGCAAAAGTACTTTAGTGGTTAAGTTATTAAGTCTTTATCCAAGTATTTATCTTCGAAAAACTCGTTCAAATTGTAATAGGCTTTAGCTACAAGATAAGATTTTAAATGATTATTAAATAATTGGATTTTATCTATTTTTTGATGTTATTTGGAATGTGGTTGTAAATTTTAATTAACATTATGTGAGGTCCTGATGTAACTCTCTTCGATATTGAGTCATTCACATCCAGTTCTTCTCTGCAATCCTGGCAAGATCGTCAGCCCATCTCATCGGTTGTCTGCCCACGCTTCTACGCCCAGTTCGAGGTACACAGGTATAGAGGCCAAAGTCCATATCAAGTTGAATACACCAGTTCTCGCCCTATAGTTAGAAATATGTCCATGGTAATATGCCGTACTTTTAACGACCTGATATACGCTAGAGTTAGCGTGGTAACTCTAGTTAGAGTTGAGTAACTCTAGATGTTTTTAACCCAAAACTCTATTTTTTCTGTTTCTATTTAGATAGGTGGTGGACATTACTTATTTAATCTACTCGCTTCAAAAAATATAAATTTTATCTAGATTAGGTACCTATATACACATTATAATATATACCCACTGAACATAAACATTATCTCTATATAATTAAGAAGCTGAATGTGCATACATATTCAGAGGTAGAGTCTAGTTTTATCACTTTGTAACTGTTTTTCTTTTGACTATATCTTGTTTGGTGTGCCAAATAAATATAAAATTTAAATCAAGAAAGCCACTTTCTCATTAATAAAATCCATAATAAAGGATATTCCCATTAAGGTGCTACAATACAGGCTCATCCCTTTTTTTCGAGAAAACATGTTGTGTTAAAAAAAAGTCTATCAATTAATCAAGCGATAAACATCCAAATTACTCAGTATCACAGGTTCAGTGCCCGACACGGTTCTTAGGGCAGTGATCTGCTGTTAAGTCCGTATTAATTAGTCAAATTGGCGCACGCGATGCTAAGTATAAGGCTTCTTCAAGGCTTTGGGAATTGGGTTGAGGCACAAACAGGATGTTTAAAAAGATTTTTAAATCTTACACTACAAGTTTGAAAGCTTTCTTGCTTGATATATGTACACTTAAAAATCGTTTAAATCAACCAAATTTAACCCCAGAAATATAATAAGCGGTGATAGCCCAGTTGGTAATGAGCCAGACTTGTAATCGGAAGGTCGCGAGTTCAAATCCTGGTGCGGGCCTGTTCCACTAAATTCGTCTTTTCAGATTTATGTACGGATTTCTAATTATCACTTGCTTAACGGTGAAGGAAAACATCGTGATGAAACCCGTTCATCCAATAAAATTCATTTTCGAAAGACGAGCGGTCCGCCTCCCCCATTGGGCCAGCGTGATGGACTGTGGCCTAAATCCTCTTCGTGTTTCGAAGGGAGGCACGTGCCCCTCGGTGGGGACGTATATGGGCTGGTAAAAAAAAACATTAACAAAAACGTCATCTTGATTTAATTATGTAAGTGTTTTGGTGATTTTTTCGAAAAGCGCTATTTAGCAATTTTGATTTAAAATTATAAAATGATATAGACATAGACATTTATTATTAGAATTTTTTTAGTATTATTATGTATATGGTAGTTCCTCTAAAGTATTACCTACCATTTTAAAAAGAATCAGTAAAATCAATTTAGAATTGACTGAGTAATCGAGTAACAAACAACCAAACAAAAGACCTACAGCCGACTCGAGACCTCCCTTTTTTAAAGTTGGTTGAAAAGGATATATTTTGATTTTATTTTCTCAATACTCAATATTTTATTGCATCCATAGGTAATATTTCTCCTCCACGTCTATTTATTTGAAAATAAACTTAAATTTCTATTCTAATAAGTTTGTGGAAGTTACTTGCTTATAAAATATGTGCTTATAATCACCGTTCGTTCGAAGGTGGTAAAATAACGCACACTGTACATGACGTTATTGCTGACTAAAGTAAGTATCATCTCATTGCCCATAATTTTATGCAAGTCGAACAAAGTTCAATGGATTTGTTATCCAAAACATCGCCAAGTGTCAATATTTGTTTACTGATCAATTAAAAAAGCTGCGTATCACATTGCAGTTAGAGCGATAGGCAGGACGTTTTAAATTGAATGCGTCGTGGCTGAAGTGATCCATCAACCTTTTAGGATAAGTATTGGATGGAGCCTAGGCCATTGCCCGCGAAAATTCATTACTTTATTCATAGTGACGATAACTAAGATATCGATATGAAAGTGTAGTATTTTTATTATATTATTAATTTTATCATCTACTTTAATTTAGTGTGTTCGCTTGTTCTTTAACATTGCATCATAATAGAGCTTCAATATAATTTAATTAAACCTACTAATATTAGATAGATAGATAAACTTTATTGCTTCTTAACAATGTTCTTATACAATAAAAAAAAAGATTAGCGAAATATGTGATGTAGATTGTAGAAGCAAATAGGACACAGAACTCAGCATACTTACTGTCTATGACAGACAACAAACTGATTTTAACTATGTATGTTTTTCTGATACGCTTTCACTCCTAAACTAGTAAACTGATGTTGATAATATTCTGAATATAGTTTATAATACAAAGATAGACATAGGCTACAATTTACACCGAAATTTTAAAATTTCCTTCAGGTGTGCGAATAATCGAATTTCACGCGGGCGAAGCGTACTATTTTCTAATGCGATTAATTAGTTGGGCTTCCAGGATTACTTTAACTTAGTTTGGAAGATAAATTATGCGAGTTGTGGCGTTAATGTAAATTAATATTCATTAAACAAAGTAACTAATTTTAATAAGCAAGAAATTAAATGTGTAAAATTTCATCGCTAAAGTTATCGAAAGTTATTCACTGTAGTTTTACCATCCCTAACGCATCACAACTATAATACTAATCAAATTCAAGTCGTTGTTAACAATTTGTAAAAGCTAAATGGTTTTTTAGCTTTTACAGTGAGATGGTTTAAATATTTTCAGAGTTTTTTTAATTACTTTATCTAACAGAAGTCATTTTGTTTATTTTTTAACAATTTTTATTTAGCTTAAAAAATCAAACAATATTTTTTTTTACAATGTATAGTATAGTACTATATATAATACTATACATACAATGTATGTATTGTACATTTTATAGTTATACAGAGTATACTTAACGTATTACTAACAGTGTTACCAGCACTGAAATTGGAGAAATAGATGAAAAATTTATGAAAAGTTATATATTTTCTGTAATTTCTGGATATATATTTGCAAAAAAACTTCTCATTTAATTACATGGAGTGACTGTATGAACTAAACAGATTTCTCAAGAACCTCATTGAAATTCTAAAAAAAAACATACAAAGGCTAATTGCACAAGTTAGGAGAAACAACAGTTTTTTTTATATATGTATGTATTTCGAAATATATGTTACTCAGGAACAGAAGTTAAGTTTCAGGAACTACATCTGTTTGTAGCCTGCACTACATCTGTTTCTCTCTTACCGACTCTAAGTTTGAGTGGAAAAGCCCATCTTTGCTAATTTTCTTCTCTTTAATTATCTGTCAAAGGCTGCAATAAAAAGTTTACATACATACTCTCAAAAAGAAAAGTTCTAGATTAGATAGATATCTTCTTCTTACCAGCCCATATACGTCCCCACCGAGGGGCACGGGCCTCCCTTCGAAACACGAAAGGGATTTAGGCCATAGTCCACCACGCTGGCCCAATCCGGGCTGGTGGACCGCTGGTCTTTCAAAAATGAATTTTCTTGGATGGGCGGGTTTCATCACGATGTTTTCCTTCACGGTTGGGCAAGTGATAATTAGAAATCCGTACATAAATCCGAAAAGACGAATTTAGTGGTACGGGCCCGCACCAGGATTTGAACCCGCGACCTTCAGATTACAAGTCTGGCTCATTACCAACTGGACTATCACTGATAGATATAGTGGCTTTATTCAATCTTTAAGATCAAGTCAGTATTCTGACGTAAACAAGGAGCAAGACCCACTACTCTTAATCTCGTGATTTATAATGGTTTGGTTAGGAGTCAATGATGGAAACCAACAGGGCCAAATTTAGGTTAGTTTGACGGCCGGTTTGGTCGAGTGGTAGTGACACTGCCTCTTGATCGGCGGGTCCTGGGTTCGATCCCCAGTCGGGGCAAACATTTGTGTGAAAAGCAGATGTTTGTTCTCGGGTCATGGGTATTTGTGTTTGTCTTTATGTGTGTTCCGAGGGACCCACGACACAAGGGAAAACCTTAGTGTGGGCTTTTGAGTGTGTAGCGTTTTTTTTTTAGTTAGGCCCGTATTACAGAAGGAGACTCAAGTCTTGATCTAAATGACAAAAACGATTCGACTGCTACTAAAGTATAGATCAGAGCCTGAGTCGCGTTTTGTAATACGGACCTTAGTCAAGCTAGGTGGACACCATATGCAAACGAATAAACACGTCACAGTTTTGGTTCCGATCCAAAATTGTATGATAAAATGATAAAAAAGTATCACATTACCTTTAGTAGAAAAATAAGAACAATATCCTATGACAAAGGGCTGCCGATCTCTCCTTCCCCTATTTATGATTTAACCACTTCTTCTTATCGTGCAGGTATATTCAAGTGTGTGGCGGACTTGGCTAACCCTGGTGTCAGAGTTTTCAAACCGCACAATGACCTCTAGTTTCAACGACTGTAGTCAATCAACAACAGCCGGGACCGACTGTTTAACATGCCCTCCGAAGCACGGCAATGCTCGTGATAAATTGCCACTTTGGTCACCCATTAGGTTCCCTGCCTCTGTGTACGTTGCTTAACCTCACTGATCGGTTGAGATCAGCGAGCGCCACTGGGCTACGAGCGTTTCCATTTCCTTTGTATGTCTGTTACCGGAAATGTATGAAATTTATGATTTGTATACAATTCCTAGGAAATTTATACTATTCCGAGGCTTTCTAGGAAATGTATAAAATATTGTTTCAAATATTTTTTTATACACATATCCTAGGAAATGTATATATTCCCTAGGAATTAATTGTATAAAATTCCGAAATTGCTCTAGAAAATGTATAAAACTAATGCTTTCTGTGAATAAAATGATTAAAATAACCTAACCTAATCTGAATAAGCGACGTGTCTAAATATTTAAACAACTTTTTCTGTGACTCTTATTTTTATCTTGCGTCCCAAAGTACGTTGCTGTTTATTAATCCCTTAATAGATGGTAAGTTGACTCACTCTGGAGTCAGGGGTCAGTGACCGATAACCTCGGGTAGGCTCCCCATTCATGTTGGCTAATTTTGGTAATTTGTTACAACTTACTCGCTATTTTTGTACTTGACATTTGTAATTTGTTAGTGACAGTTATTTTTAGATTCGGCAAGACGTTTTCAAGAAAATATAAAAATATAAATGATAATAAATTTACCTAGGGCACTAAAAAACACCAAATATTTCCTTAGTAATAATAGGTCTTTACCTATGAAATTGCCGTTTTTCATACAATATTTTTGGAAATCTGAATTTTCCATACTAACGTTTTTAGATTTTTCTCGGGAATGCGAAATCCAAATTTATCAAAATTTTGTAGGAAAGTTTGGACAACATGAGGTTAATTTTCATCATACTTACTTTATTGAAAGTTGTAACTGTAACAAAGGTATAGCAAAAATAAGTAATGAAACGGGCAACGGATGAAACGAGCTATATTTGAGCTTCTTTTTCATTAAATAAATCTAAAATAAATATGTATTATTTTGACTCAAAATCTCCATTATATGGCCAAAGTTTTAAATAAAAATCAATTTTAGTAATATAAAACTTGAGAAAAAATCGGCAATTTAATAGGTAAAGACCTATTATTATAAACGCGAAAATTTGTATGTGTGATGTATGGGTCTATGGATGTTTGTTATTCTTTCAAGCTCAAACGGCTGGACCAATTTTGATAAAATTTCGTATGGAGGTAGCTGATATCCTAGATTAACACACTGTTACCACGGAAACGTAGTCCCGGGTGGAAAGCTAGTTCTTACATATTTTGGTGTTTTCAATGTTACAACATTGCAATACGGGAATTATGTTTTTTTTTATTGCCACTCACTGAAAGGCCCATCATGAGTTTTTCCTTAAAATCGTTGATACTCTGTAAACATACATTGACAGACACTAACAATTACATTAAAAAACAATCATCAGCTGCTTTTTAAACAAATACTTGCTGTGTCTTTCGTAGCTTGGAAACGGGGGTAGTATAAGTTTGTCGTGTTTATCTGTGTATTTATGTGTCTGTCTGTGCCATAGCTCATAAACGTATGGGCTGGTTTGTTTTTGTTTGAAAGCTGAAATAATTAAAATAATTCTTAGCTTTATTGAATCAAAATTAATTCAGCTGTTTGAAAATTACAACCAATAAATGTCGGGTGTTAATTTTTTTGTTTGTTTTAGAGTTATTGAAACAAATAGATAAAAGACCGACTTACTTTCATAGATTCGCTACCGCTTGTCGAATCCTAGTACAGGAAACAGGCTTACCGGGAGCGCAGGTAAACAAACGAAACTAGGTAACTAGGTCAGGACCTAGGGCTTACCTTGTGCCTGCTGTGCCACTGTATCTCCCGGCACTGGCTAGGTTATGTTGGCCGGCTCTGATAGATAGGTCTCTATTGAGATTGAGTTATTTGATGAGGCAAGAAGACCCTGAGATGTAATAGGATGTGATGTAGATATAAGCTTCCATTTCTTCCTTTTTTTTCGTGTAGATATATAGAGATAGACAGATAAACACTTAACTGCATACTTCACAAGGTAAGACAAAAACATACAATACAAATTTACAATCAAAAGTGTGCAAGTGTGCGGCCTTATCGCTAAACAGCGATCTCTTTCAGGCAACCCAAAGCGAAAGGTGTTAATTACTTTGTAATAGGTATAATTTTTGATGTATTATTATTAAATACTAGCTGTCCCTGCCAACTTCGTAACGCCTTTTTTCCATATTTTCTCACCTTTTAAACCTTCCCTGGACTTCCACGAATATTTCAAAACTAAAATTTGCCAAATCGGTTCAGCCGTTCTCGAGTTTTAGCGAGACTAACGAACAGCAATTCATTTTTATGTATATATATATATATATTCGCACGCCATACAGTAAAGGCAGAGCATGTTGGAAAATTCTTATTCATTTAGCAACTGTACCATGTTTCTTGCAAATAAATAACTTTTATTTGATTTGATTAAAGGAAAAACACAAGAAAATCCGAGAGTAGCGCAAAAGTACCAAAAAAATAAAAAATATAAGAAAACAAAATAAAGAAATAAGTGACTTTCATACATATAATAACATACATAAGTAAAATACTTAAAAAATACAACAGCAGCAGCACAGGACAGCAGCACAGACAGCAGCACGTCATGTTACCCATTTGCACTACAAAAACAGGCGTTATTACGAGCGAGATAAGGGCGACATCAAAGTCAACATGTGTAGCCTATGCTGCGTACATGAAGTAAATGGCAAACTTGACCAAGCTTGGTGTCAAAGAATCCAGACCATTAAATGGCCTCTGACAGGTCGACTATCGTCAATCGACAACCAGTCAGGACCTCTGAAGCACAGATAAACTGCCATATAGGTTACCCATCAGGTTCCCTGCCCCTGTGTTTGATGCTCAACCTAACTGATCGATTCAGAGCAGCGAAAGTCATCGGGCTATGACCGATACAAGTTGTTTGATGAGACAAGCATACTTCTAGTTTTATCCCTCAGTTGAGCACAGGTTCAGTTCCGCTGAACAAATATCTAGATAGTTAAATACCAGTCTTATTTGTTGACAAGCAGATTGCATGATGGGCGTCTGTTCCACCTAATCAATTACATCTCAATGGCGGTTGAATGACAATGCTGACTTTTTCACCCATTCAGATGGTAAAATTGAGAACCTGATACATCTGGTGGCGTGTGGTGATCGGTTGAGAATAACACCATTCCATTTCTTTCCGTGGGTGTCGTAGGAGGCGACTAAGGAAACACAAATGAGACCTGCCTCCTAATTAATCTACCCCAGGCAACGACACATCAATTTGTCCTGAATCTGAGGTTGCGTCCTATGATCTCATGCGGTTTGGTAGGCTCTGTAAAGGGCCGTCTGGTTCGCGACCACCCTCCTACCGAAGTCCGACGCCAAACAGTTTGCTGTATTCCGTCGGTGCGTAAGAGTACCAGTGCCTGAATAGGCATTTTCTAGGTTAACTCGCTCCATCATCGACCTCATCTATGACCTTGGTCAAGATTGAGGTCAAAAGTTAACCCATTTTATTCTTACTAATATTATAAATGCGAAAGTAACTCTGTCTGTCTCTGTCTGTCTGTCTGTCCGTCTTTCACGCCTAAACTACTGAAGCGATTTTGATGAAATTTGTTACAGAGATAGATTAGAACCTGGGAAAGGACATAGGCTACATTTTATCCCACAGTTGGGCACGAGATAACCTCTAGTCCAAGCGGGCGGAGCAGAAATCTAGTAATAAATAAAAGAATCTAATGAAATGCTACCCGACCAGCAGCGCCACTGCCAACCGAACTTCAAGTTGCAAACTACTTAGCAAATTAAAATTTCGTTGGTAGTGGCTCCACCAGTCAAAGCAGCCGTTATGAAATGTATGAAAGGTTAGTTCATAGTTTCGCCACCTGAACGGATAAAAATGAAGACCATTGTCATTCTTCTGCCCTTGAAACGCCACTGATTAGTGGAGTACATGTCCTAATCAGCTACTAACGCCTAGAACTCAGAATAAACTGCTTGTATCAGCTCCTATTAAAATCTTGAAAATTAGTTTATCCAACCTAAGAAGCAAGCTCAAAACCAAAAAACAAATTTCTTATTCGGCAAGCCATAAGAGATTTTAATTGGTACATGTTATATAAAATATAAAATAATACGATAGTTTATTTCCAAAGTTGCCACACTAAATAATTCAAAAAGAAAAAGAAAACACCACGCACAAAGTGTATGGTAATCTAGCTTCATGCAAAACTATGCAACCCTGCACTAGATTGGAGAAAAGTTCAAGGGCGCGCCAGATGTGCAGCCCAGCTGCTTCCCTGTTGCATGTGCATACATGTTATGCAAGCAGAGTGCATTTAGTCTGGACGGGAGACTCGGATTACTGGCAACACAAACGCGTTTTAAGAAGTATGTTTTGTGTTGTTAGTTCGAGATTTTAAGGAGTTTCACGGGACAGGGAAAACCTTGGTAAGGGTTTTTGAGTTTGTGATGTTTACTATTATTATTAGTTGGAATATGTTTACTAATATTATAACGCGAAAGTTTATATACAGGGTGAAAAAACCTCCTAGCTATATTCAAAACCCTGAAGCAGTGTCACTTACAGAACACTTTTTTCGGTGGGAATTTTTTTTCCTAAACGTAGATACCACTCGGGTGCACTCCCCGAGCGCTACCGGACCCCTCGCGTGCCTGGTGTAGGAGTAATGTCTACGTTTAGGCAAAAAATGAACTATTCCCATTGAAAACTTTTTTTTTTTCATAAATGTGTTCTTTGAGTGATACTGGTTCAGGATTTTTAATATAGCTAGGAGGTTGTATGGATGTTTGTTACTCTTTCACGCAAATACTGCCAAACTAAATAAATAAACGCTACACACTCAAAGGCCCACACTAAGGTTTTCCCTTGTGTCGTGGGTCCCTTGGAACACACAAAGACAAACACAAACACCCATGACCTGAGAACAAACATCTGCTTTTTACACAAATGTTTGCCCCGACTGGGGATCGAACCCAGGACCCGCCGATCAAGAGGCAGCGTCATTACCACTCGACCAAACCGGTAGTAATGTAGCTTATACGTCAAAATAATACATAATTTTCTCAAATTCCTAGTTATGTTATGACTAACTAGATAATTTTTCCAAATTCCCCCGAGAATGCAGTCCCGGGTGAAAAGCTGGATACACATGTTTGTAAGAATAGATATTAGTTACAATTTTAGAAAAACATTTCTGAACGGATTGTAATTTGTGTATTGCGCCTCAAAATGCCTAAGGGTGCATACAGTCCAAAAATTATCACATTTTTTTGTCTAACATTCAATGCAAAAGTTTTTTAAGCATATACATTTATTAATTTGGTTTAGTAAAAAGTTAACATTCCTCTAAATCCGGGTTCGATCCCTGGTTAAAATTTATGTGTAAAAAGCAAATGTCCTTTTCATTTCTCATACTCGGAAAGTAGTGTTATTTTGATCTGATTATTGGGTGGAAAATTCTGCTTCCCTCCATAGGGAGGGAAAAACTCATACAAATACAAATTACTTCCCACCTAAGGGCCGGAATGAACTTTAAAAATAGAACTACTGTTAGCTGTGAGGAGTTTTATGTAAAAAAAAAAACTAAACAAAAAATGCTGCAGCCATATCAGTTTCTAAACAGCCAGTGTGAACTTAGCGCAAACTTCTTTGAGCGGAATAAGCCGCAACAATTACGCGGTCAGTTCCATATTTAAAATGTAATTTTTAATTTTCGAAGTGTCCTAATTTGACAATTAATTTTAAATAGGTACTACTAATATTATTATATATTATCAATAAATAGTTTAGACAAACAACTAGTTTTATTTTCCTCGTATTCGAAATGAAAAGTAGAGTGTTTAACACGGGTAAAAGAATCAATTCCTACTCGGACTATAGCCGCTATCGATGCGCTCGGGCGTCTAAATACCTTGGGAATTGATTTTTTCCACCCTCGGTTAATAATCTACTATTCCAATCCTCACACATTTGTGTTAGTCTCTATGTGTTTCTAAAATACTCTTGATATTAGGCCTTTTAAAAGTCAAACGGCACGGCATGACAGAATTGTGTTACCATTGCCTTCTATGGTCCCAGCTTCTAGTATCACTAGTGCATAGGAGGCAATGGTAATACAATTTTGCCGTGCTGTTTTTGTATTATAAAAAGACCCAATAAGTCCTAGTATTTGCCTCAAATAATATATAAGGCTTTTTTTATTGTTCAGATCGCAGAAGTATCTTCTTAAATCGTTTACCTACTAACAACTTCGATAAATCTGGATTTTTATTAAACATACATACCATTTTCACAAATCACTGTTCGCAACCAATCAGACCAAACCTAAATGTATTTCTCAAATCACAGTTTAAAAAAAAATATTACCAGTAACATTTGTAAAAAAAAAGTATCACCCCGGTCCCCACACTAGGCAAGCCTGTATCGTGGGGTTCCGTACAAAGCATTACATAGGTAAATGATTTTGTTTGAACTTACTAAATTTATAAACAATCTTATGTAATTCTAACGTTAAAAATGCTAATGCAATTCACTATTTTGACATATTTTAAGTAACATTCTGTATGTTCTATGAGATAAAGCTATTTTTGAGTTTGAGTTTAATAATAAAAGACAAGTTCGCTACATACCTGACCATGCCCACACGATAAGAAGAAGAAGTGAAGATAAGAAGAAGAAGTGCAAGACAAATAATTTATAATTAACAATTCCAAAGTAGACGGTATAATAATACTGACTAACTGTAAGAACTGGTCAAAAGGCTTTCGGTGGACTCATATGAGAGTTAAGCTAGCCATGATCTTAGTTTTAATTTTGCTTCGACGATTGAACATTATTTATTTAAGCTGCTAGTTGAATATTTGGTAAACTAAAAAACAGAGTCACGAAAACTCCGTCCACATTAAATTATAGAGCAAAGATAAGTTAGCCACGCTAGCAGGAGCGCGCATTAGCCGCTAACCTTCCAAAAGTGCGTCCTTGCAGGCCGCTCTGTGCACCAGTGCCCCAGTTCCGACAGTTCAAGGCTGCTGCACCGCCGTCGGCCTCTCGACAATCGATACCAATGCTCACTCTCCTGTGGCTTGCCTTTTTTGGAGATTGTTTATTGCTCTATGTTTTTGGATTAATAATTTTTATCAAGGTTTCAGCAGCTGATAGATTTAAGACCGACGAAACGAGTTTTCAAATACTTTGATTAAAAAAACTTTATTCAATCAAAGTATTCATTTCTTAGTTTGATTTATATGAGACGAATTTTTTAAATTGTTTCAACCTTTTTTAAAAGCATTAAAATGCCTGAGACATTGAAGTACTGTCCTAAATATCAATAATT
Source organism: Aproaerema taeniolella (assembly GCA_949987775.1). NCBI lineage: Eukaryota > Metazoa > Arthropoda > Insecta > Lepidoptera > Gelechiidae > Aproaerema > Aproaerema taeniolella. Next base: position 21,232,260 of record OX465249.1, on the reverse strand, counting down.
ATGATATGTTAAACGTTTGGTTCTTAAAAGTTTAACGCAAAATGAACGTACGTTTTGTAAAATTCAACTTTTGGTAAAAACCACAGACTTACATCGAGATAGAGTGATAGACGGTAAAAGTTTACCTACTTCCTTGCATGTAAAAAGTGTGATCTACGGTCACAGTTTTGTCTGACTTAAGTCAGTCCGCTTGAGACCTATGCCGTAAATTATAATAGATTTTAATCGGATTAACATTATTATTTTACTTAATTAAGCGCCTTTGAATCGTCTCCGCGCGGTCTTGATTTCCCATCACTAAATATCGCTCATGACGTCATTTTAGGTACGAAAAATTCGACACGCTAGGTTCTCATACAGTTCAAAGCGCTCTTTTCGTCTATCTCGATATAGGTCTGTGGTAAAATCATTTTTGGGCCTAGCTTGTATTGCTTTCCTGAAAGTTGAGATAATCTGTAAAACAAGTTTACAGTAATAGTACGTTTACAAAGGCAGACTTATCCCACAAGGGGATTTTTCAGTCATTCATCTTTCACTACGGATAATGCTGGATTTAGCCAAAAATATCTTTTAAAAAGATATCAAAGGACAGTTTGTATTTAAATTGTAACATAGTTTTAAAACAGGAAAGTTGTAGTATTGGAATTTAAGGTTAAGGTTGTGTGGATTCCAGATGTAGTTTCCATCTGTCAATACGTTGGCTCGATGCCCACAGCTGGGCTAGCTGGAGCCAGGTCACTGTAAAAATAGAAAGTGCCCAGTTGCCTTTATTCGTGCCAAGCTGTATGTTATTTTTACTTAGTGCTAGCGAAAATTGAGGATTTTAATCAAACCCCGAAACTGAAACTGTTTCCTGTTTCCCTAGAATTTCATCATCAGATCCTGACTTGGTAACTATGAAAGCATCTCTGTAGAGTTTATTCTTTCGAATAAAAAATAATTTGAAAATCGGACCATAAATGGCGGAGAAAGCGGTAAGCGATGAACATACATTAAAAGAAAAATTATAAATTACGTACAGTCGAACATCCTCCTCCTTTTTTTTTATTATAAGATGGGTTAACTCTTGACCTCAATCTTAACCATAAGGTCAAAGATGAGGTCGACGATGGAGCGAGTTAACCCAGAAAATGCCTATAAAGGCACTGGTACTCCTACGCACCGACGGAACACAGCAAGCTGTTTGGCGTCGGACTTCGGTAGGAGGGTGGTCGCGAACCAGACGGCCCTTTACAGAGCCTACCACATCGCATGAGACCATAGGACGACACCTCAGATCCCGAAAATAATGAAGTGTCGTTGCCTGGGATGGATTATTAGGAGGCAGGTCTCATTTGTGTTTCCTTAGTCGCCTCTTACGACACCCACGGAAAGAGATGGGGTGGTGTTATTCTCACCCGATCACCACACGGTCCTTTTTTGAAGTCAGTTTAAAATAATAAACTATAAGCCTGCAATCGGCAGATTTTTAGTAAACTCTAGTATTACAAATGTTTAATTACGAACACTTAAGAACCAATATTAAATAAAATTAAACAGATTCCTCTCTCGAGTGACCTCGGCTGTCAACCTTGCATTACTCAGTCACAGAGTATTAAAAATATTTCAAAACGCTGGTAGCCTCTCGCCGCTGTCCACTGGATATTAAGGCCTGAAGAAAGGCCATAGGTCATGACCTTCGCACTAACCACATATGTGTCACTTTAAATAAAGCCTCTTGAATTTTCAGTAATTTTATTAGTGTTCTCCTTCCATGCTGTACTAGGCATTTAAGAAAAACCGGCCAAGAGCGTGTCGAGCCACGCGCATTGTAGGGTTCCGTAGCAGCATGGTTCAAATACATTCTTATTAATCCCAACAGTGTTTGGCACTTGGTCGACTATTACTCGCAAACTTGAAGGACCAACTTATGTGTGATAGTTTTCCTTTAAATTTCGTTGTATATTAGAACCCAATTTCGTTGTATATTAGGTAGACCAACGTGAATTTTTTCACATTTTTAGAAACAACCGTTTAGCAGGTGGGGACACTTGTGTTTGACAAAAAATTTCACTTTAAAAATTTATATTTCGCAAACGGAGTGCTAAATCGAAAAACGTTCTTAGTAAACCCCTTCTATCTTTTAAAATGCTATCCTATGACACCCCATTCAATGATATTGGCGAGAAAAAAAAATTCATCGCCCTTTCACGTCTATGGGGACACCCGAAAAAAAATTTTTTTTAAAGATTTTACTCTACAGTTCTGTCGACGTGATTTATATGTATAATCATGCTTAGTTTCAGCTCTGTAGTACTAAGGGTTTCTTAGAAAACCTGCGGACAGACGGACAGACGGACAGACGGACATGGCGAAACTATAAGGGTTCGTAGATTACTACGGAACCCTAAAAACTTAGAATGAGCTAGCTACCTACTCTTCCCAGGTATAAAGTAAAAGTCTGTAAGTGGAATTCGAGGGCTTTACTATATAATGGGCGAAAGGCTAAGCACCTCACTATTATACAACTTGTTCCATCTGATAACCTTTAACAATGTGTGTCAATCAAGTAGTTCGCTAAAAACACTGATACTCTGCCTACCCCATTAGGGGTTATGGGCGTGAGCGTATATAATATATTGTTCTCAATACGAGGTGTATAAAACAATAAAATAAAAAGAAAATCCAAAACTAAATTCAGAATGGTGGCAACGCATTAATCTATTCTACTAATTTTGGATTTTCTTTTTATTGGGTATTTTTGAAACACGTTGTATTAAATTTTAAAGAACAGTTTTTACTCCGAGTGATATTTTTTTGTAATCTTGTTCAATATAAACTTGTAACTTAATGTATTTAATTTTTAATTTAAAATAAATTTTAGTCAGTTAAACTAATGGAAATTACTAGCAATGTAAAGACTAGTATTCCTACGCACAAAATTGCATCTGAGTTAAAAAAATCTCCTTTTTTCAAGTTAATTAAATTTCAAATTCGGCGAAGGCTTAACTGCTTGAAAACAATTTAAAAATTTCTTATCCATGTGGTTTTTCGCCGTATTGCAGAGAATGTTTAATAATTGACTAAAAGTACTATAGTTATCAGCCAATGTACATAATTAAGGTATTTTAAAGTATAGGTTAGTGGAACAAATTTTTACTTAGTAAGTTCATATTACGGAGGAATTTATTTAACATTAAGATATTTAATTATTTGTAAGTGTTTGTTTATAAAAATAAGAGATACAGGTATTGAGTTAACCTAGTTCAGGCACCTTTGTTATTTTTGCTCTAAATTTATAATGCTTAGCGTTAAGTTTTAATTGTAAACAATAATTATGAATAAATGATTTGATTTGAATGTACATACGTTTCCATCAAGAGACATGGGCTCCGTCCTCACGTAAAATTACTAATTTTGTAAAACTTACTTCAAAAATATTCAATATCCCTTAAAAATTATGTCAAATGTGGCTCTGCACTGCCTACCCTGACCAGGATTATAGGGATGAGTATATGTACACACGGCAGCACATCAGGTTATATGTTGACCTTGATATCGCCCTTATCTGGCTCGCAATAGCGCCGGCTTTCGTAGTGCAAATGGATAATCTGACGTGCTGCTGTATGTACATCGAAAAGCTTTTACACAATTGAAGTTTGAAGATTTTTTTAGTCCTAAAACTTCAATTACGAGAAATTAAACAAGATTTCTGAGTAAAAACGTAACTTATATTTGCAAACTAATGCACAGCAAAGTACAGTACAGACAGGAAGAAAGAATAAGCACACTAGCGACACCAAGTGTCGGAAAAAAAAAACAATACATAGGCTCAGGCAAACACATTATAATGCCAATATTAAAATTTACTTTAATACTCCCACTAAATTTTAATTCCTATATTAAATAGAAAACAGTACATATGCTTGCCTGTCCCATATTTTTTTTTTTAAACTTACATAACAGACATTATAGCATCTCTTATATGTTCATGTTTCAAAGTAGGTAGCGCCTTAGTAAAAATATCAGCTAATTGATCAGAGCTTTGTACATATTTAATATTAATCAATTTTTGTTGTACCTTTTCTCTAATGAAATTAAACTTTACATCTATATGCTTAGTTTTCTTATGAAAAACAGGATTATTTATCAATCTAATAGTGCTTTGATTATCAATACACAAAGTGGTACAATTATGATTAATATCTATTTCTCTGAAAAATTGTTTTAACCACAGCAGATTCTTGGCAGCTTCACAAGCAGCCATAAATTCAGCCTCAGTTGTCGATAAGGCGATACAAGGTTGTTTTTGACTTGCCCAAGATATAGGACCACCATTTAACATAAAAATATAACCAGTTGTTGATTTTCTTGTATCAAGATCCCCAGCGAAATCTGAGTCGGAATACCCAATTAAATCTTCTTGACCTCTATATTCAATACATAAATCTTTAGTTTTAATTAAATATCTAAGTATTCTTTTGAGTTGATTAACATGATGCATACTTGGATTATTAATATACCTACTTAGCAGATTAACACCATATGAGATATCTGGCCTGGTTGCAGTAGACAAAAATAACAAACACCCTATAGCTTCTCTATAAGGAAAGTTAAACTGTTCATTTTCAACATTTTTGGTTATTTGAACATTTACATCAATTGGTGTACTGCTTGGGTTTGCATTACTCATGCTAAATCTATTTATCAATTGTTCAATATAATGTTTTTGATGAACATATATAGCATTATCTGATTTTATAATTTGTAATCCAACAAAGCGATTTAACCTTAATTCTTTAATATTAAAGCCTTGTCTCAAATAATTTATTATTTGATCTAATACAGTATTTGATTGTGACATAATTAAAGCATCATCTACATACAAGATTAATAAAGCTTTAATTCCCTGGAAATTACCTACAAAAACACAATTATCTGCTTGTGATTGCACAAATCCAAATTTCAGTAGAAAATTAGTAAACTTTTTATTCCAACAACGGGATGCTTGTTTCAAACCGTACAGGGATTTGTTCAGTTTACATATTTTGTTTTTAGGTGCTCTAACTCCATCTGGAATTTCCATAAAAATATCTTCTTCCAGTTCTCCGTATAAAAATGCAGTTTTGACATCTAATTGTCTAATAATCCAGTTGTATTCAGCAGAGATAGATAACAATGTTCTAATAGATTCATATCTTGTAGTAGGTGAAAAAATCTCATTGTAATCTATTCCTTCAATTTGTGTGAAACCACGAGCACAAAGCCTTGCTTTGTATCTGTCTACTTGATCATTTTCATTCCTTTTAATATTGAAGACCCATTTAGAGGTTATGGTTCTCTGGTTCTCTCTATCGACAAAACTCCAAGTGTTGTTAGCTTCATGAGCTTCTAGTTCTTCTTTAATTGCATCTAACCACAATTGACATTCCTCACTGTTGATGGCTTCTTCATAGGTTACGGGAACATTTAGCTCCATCAAATTTGCCTCCAATTGGTTTCTTCGTGGTCTCAAAGTTACATTTGATCTATCAATGTTGCTCAAGTCAACTTGTGACGGTTCATATGTAGTATCATGCTCTTCAGGATCAGAATGAATACTATCATTACTATCATAATCGTCCTCCTCTGTATGATCATTGTTGTCTGTGAGTTTATCCACTGCTTGTGCTTGATCAACTTCTTCAGTAGCATCATTATCATCATCACAGATGTAAACTTGTGCTATACTTTTTCTAAATTCAGGAGTCTTTTGTTCATTAAAAATTACATTCCGTGATACAGTTATTCTTTTTGTGTTTGGATCATACATTTTATAATTATTGTTGTCATAACCGACTAACATAATTTTCCGGCTTTTACAATCCAGCTTCTTTCTTAACTGATCTGGTACATGGACATATCCTTCACATCCAAACACTCTAACATGATCCAAACTGGGTTTAAAACCACTCCACAATTCCATTGGTGTAATGTTTGGTGTCTGGCTGGAGGAAGTGCGGTTCAATATATAAACAGCACAATTAACTGCTTCTGCCCAAAGATAAAGGGGAACATTTCGAGCATAAAGCATAGATCTAGCACTTTCCACTATTGTCCTTATTTCCCTTTCTGCCCGGCCATTTTGTTCCGGTGTGTATGGGGCAGTGAATTCGTGAGTAATTCCTTCACTCTCTACATATTCTTTAAATAATTTGCTTGTATATTCTGTAATACGCGTACGCCATGTGAGAAAAAGTTTTTAAGTTTAGCGTTATATTTCTTAAAACAGTCCAACACTTCACATTTGTTCTTTATAAAGTACACATATCTAAAACTTGTTGCACCGTCTTTAAAAATAACAAAGTATCTCATACCTTGAACTGATGGCACATTGAAAGGTCCACAAACATCACTGTAGACAACATCACCTGGATGCAGGGGCTCTCTGTTTGACTTCTGGAATGATTGACGAGCATGCTTACCATAAGCACAACCCTCACACACAAATTTGTCACAGTCTGATAGGTCCACACCGGTTATCACATTGTTTTTGCACATTTTCTGTATTTCTTTAACATTTAAATGTCCTAAACGTTCATGCCATGTTTTAAGGTCCAGCTTTTGCACTATATTGCACACTGGATTTAATACAGTTTTAATTTTTAGTTCATATAGATTGTTATTTAGTAAAGTCCCACACATCACTATTTCCTTGTCCTTGTAAATCAAAGCGTCACTATTTTTCTTCACAATAATATATCCTTGTCTCATTATTGCTCCTTCAGAAAAAAGGTTTCTTCTTAATTTTGGTACATAGAGTACATCTTTCAAGATACTTTCCTTCCACTGCCCATTGACACACTTTTTAATCAAAATACTTCCTTGGTCAACCACTTCAACTGATTCTTGATTTCCTAGTTTCAATGGCGATCCTTTGTACTCATATAATTCTACAAAATTCTCTCGCTGATAGGACATGTGAGCCGAAGCACCGCTGTCTAATATCCAGGAATTGCACTCATGATCTTTCAAATCACAATTCATTACATTAAATGCCAACATATTTTTCTCTCCTTGACATTGTTTCTGTTTAGGTGCACGGCACTCTTTGGCAAAATGTCCTCGTTTCCCACAGTTGTAACATACAAAGCGATGTGATTTTTCACTAGTTTCTTTATTGTTTTTCTTCGATACAGCAGGCTTCTTCTTTGTGTTTTGTTTTGCTACCAATAAAGCCGTTTCATTCTCTTCTTCTACATTCAAGCTGGCCTCTTCATCCAGTAACCGAGCCGTTAAGTTTATTATGGTTTGTTTTGACGGATCGAGTGATATCCACGCCTGACGAAGAGATCTATATTTTGGTGGTAATGTACTCAATATTTTTGTTATTATTGCAGTATCACTGATTTCTTCTGCATTCTCTCTTAACTGCTTTGCTAAGCTTTCAACTTTGGCAATATGTTGAGCAATTGTGTCTGATGGTGACATTTTGTATTGATAAAAACGCTCATGTAACATCATTTTGGTCATCTCTGATTTCTGCTCATAGATAGACTCGAGTTTAGTCATCACTTCAAGAGCTGTTTCGCAATTCTCAATAAGTGCTACTTGTTTCAAATCCATAGCAGAGGTTATAATAAACATAGCCATTCCATCGTCTTTGTTCCATTGAGTAGCATTAGTTTCCGGTTTTGGAATGTTGATATCCAATCCTTTTGCACGCAGGGCGCATTTTATTTGGAATTTCCACTGTTGAAATGAAATGAAATGAAATGAAATATTTATTTGCATTGAACAGGTACAATGAGGTCTTATTCTTACATTATGTTTCTGCCATTCAGCCAATAAAATTAGCATGCAAATATATTAATATTACAATTTGAATTACTTATTTATCTACGGAGGTGGTCATTATAAGTGAAAAAATCATTAATACTGTAGAAATTATTGTCCATTAACCATCTGTATAATTTATTTTTAAATTGTTTAAATGTCAACTTTTTCAATTCGTCAGGTAACCTATTGTAAATTCTTATGCACATATTATAACTATTTTTTAAATATAAAGCAGTCTTTGGGCAACGATCCAACACCAGCCTATCAGCATGGCGAGTCGTCCGTGGGTATACCTCCTTAGCTGTTTTAAATAAATAACCATGCTGTCTCACAAATTTGCAGGCTTCGAAGATATACATATTCGGCAATGTTAGTAAGTCCAGCTTCTTAAACCATGGCTCACAGCTTTCATTGGGTTTAATGCCGCATATGGCTCGTATACATTTTTTTTGAGTTATAAAAGCTCTTTTTACATTAGTTCCGTTACCCCAAATCAATAGACCATATCTTAGTGCCGATGCCACATAACCATGGTACGCCAACAGTGAAAGTTTTCTAGATGCAGTTTGTCTGAGTCGACGAAGTACATACACAAATCGATTGATTTTACTACAAACTTTACTAATATGAGCAGAATGGTTAAGGTCCTTGTCCAATAATATACCCAAAAATGGAGCACTATTAATTTCATTTATATTTATACCATTATAATTTACATTTAAATGTATTGATTTACGACCTTTTACATTAAATTGAATATAATTTGATTTTGATAGATTTATCTGTAGATTGTTAATGTCAAGCCAATTAATTATAGTCTTAAGAGTATCGTTAATGTCAAGTTCTAAACTATTTAAATCGCCAGCAGCACCCGGTATCACAATAGACAAATCATCGGCAAACATAATACAACGGTGATAAGTTACATTAGGTAAGTCGTTAACGTAAAGAAGAAACAACAATGGTCCTAAAATGCTACCTTGGGGGACGCCGTTATTGCTGAACACATATTTAGAATGATGGGTTATCACATTATTCCTATTATCTAAATAATTTAACACAGTACATTGTTTTCTATCTCTAAGATACGAGTCGAACCAAGATAAAGCAGGTCCTCTAACGCCATACCTCTCAAGTTTCAGCAGTAGCGTGTTATGTGCAACATAGTCGAAAGCCTTGGACATATCCAACAAAAGAACAGTCGCACTCATTTTACAGTCAAGGCGTTCCACGACAGACTTAACTAGATTGAAAATAGCTAAGGTAGTAGATTTGCCTTTTTGAAAACCATATTGATCCGAGTCTATGATATTGAATCTCGTGCAGTAGTTAATAAGCCTATTAAACATTGCCTTCTCGAATATCTTGCCAAATACAGATATTAATGTGATTGGTCTATAATTACTGATTACGGACGAATCACCCTTTTTCAATAGCGGTTTAATAATGGAAATCTTCAAAGCTTCTGGAAAAATACCGGTAACAATAGAAACATTTATAAGGTGTGTTAAAACAGGTGCTACTTCGTGTTTGCATTTTTTAATTACTTTGGTTGATATCTCATCATACCCACATGAATTTGAATTTTTAAGAGATTCAATTATTTTCACAACATCTTCAACTTCAAAAGGCAATACAAAGAAAGAATTCGGTACTGCTAGCACTGTTCGTAATGCTTTAGAAGTTCCGTCATTAGGTTTAGTATTTGTCAGATTAAGGAAATAATTATTAAATTCGTTGGTCATATCTACTGGGTTAGTGATTATAGTATTATCAGTAAGCTCAAGTTTTTCAATGTCAATAGTTGGTGGTGAATTGAAACCTTCATCTTTTATTAATGACCAGGATGCTCTTGCAACATTTTTGCTCCTCATTAAAAATTTAGAAGCTGTATTTTTTTGGGCACAACAAATACATTTTTTTTTTTGTTTAAAGTTGGTTCCATCGAACTTTTCAAGGTTTAAAGTCTTTCCGAATTCCATTTTAGGTTATGTTTGACACGCGTTCCTATTGTTTGATTTTTGATACTACTTTGCTGTTTTCACTGCTCTTTGATTATTTCACACTCGCGTCGCGTGGGCCTGGGCCCATAACCACTTCAATTACGAGAAATTAAACAAGATTTCTGAGTAAAAACGTAACTTATACTTGCAAACTAATGCACAGCAAAGTACAGTACAGACAGGAAGAAAGAATAAGAACACTAGCGACACCAAGTGTCGGAAAAAAAAACAATACATAGGCTCAGGCAAACACATTATAATGCCAATATTAAAATTTACTTTAATACTAAAAAAGTCATTTTAGGACCGAAAAACTTTTTCAGCTTCAAATTACATTTTAAAACTAAAAGATTTTTTCTGTACTAATAAATGTTTACATTCGTAATAAAGTAGTTTTATTATTTTTGCTGATAAAATGAAATAAGAGACTTTTAAATTTTATGAAACATTTTAATAAAGACATTTGAGTCAAAAATCAGTTTTATTGTCTGTAATAAAAAAACAGGCTTTTAAGTAATACTTAATTCATCACCTAGCTGTTTAATTCATCATTATCAAAATTAAGCAGCATTTAAAATTTCACGCGCTACGTGAAAACCCAATATCATTTCGGACATGAAGCTCCAACTCGATTATGGGTCATACAATTAAAATGCACGAAATGCTAACCTTTTCAATTGGCCGTGAGATGCATCTGACCCAAAAACTTATCTGTTAAGCCTTTTTGAACCTTGCATACATTAACATAGGGAAAGGCAAAAGGCATGAAAACGTAAGGCCGAAACCTGCACATGCGTTGAAACAGCCTCGCTATGCCGTAGCTCGTAGCGGGTCTACGAAGCCGCTCGTAGACGGCGCGCGATCGTCAAACGGGACGCGCGAACCGCTACGACGGGACTCCAAAAATCACGGAACTTTTTTTAATACTTTTCTAACTTAGAACTTTTAGTGCTGTGACTTTATTATTTCGCGCTGACGTTTGGTGTTGACTTAATCGTAAAGTGTTAGTGACAGTTTGACTAACTTTTCAGTGTTTTTTTTTGCGATGTGTTAATAAAAACAGGAAACTTGGTGAAAAATGGCTCCGCTAAGAGTGGCGAGTGAGGATTTTTTTACGAGCGACTTGTCTGACTTTTTGAACTTTTCTACTCAGCATCCGAGTCACGAGACGCGGCACCACAACCGCCACCATAACCATAGAGACAGCCACAAAAACCACGTTGTGGACATTATATCTAGCTCGATTATGGATGTGATGAATTCAAAGTTTGTGCCAGAGAACAGCGTGCTTCCTGATATGGAGCCTTTATCGACGCATATGGAGAGATCTGAGCATCCTTTGAAGATGAATATAACGATGAATCGTTCTGATTTGGGGGTGATTAGTGATGAGTTTCTTTACCGTCACAGTGGGGCTATGACTGCGGTATACTGTGTGGCCTACTTGCTTGTTTTCATCGTCGGGCTGGTAGGCAACTGCTTCGTGATTGCCGTGGTGTATCGTTCCCCCAGAATGAGGACTGTCACCAATTTCTTCATAGTGAACCTGGCTGTTGCTGATATTCTGGTGATCGTCTTCTGTTTGCCTGCCACGCTGATGTCTAATATCTTCGTCCGTGAGTACTTTTGATTTTTTTTGTGAATTATTTAGAGCCACCACGCCGTTTTGCCGTTGAGCAACGCCGGCTCTGATTAGATACATATCATACAAATTTTAAAACAAAAAACGGGATGTGAATAGAAGAAGAAACGGTTGGACAAAATTTGTTCCAAATTTTCCGCGAAAAACAGAAATTGTCGGGCACTAAATTTTTCACGAAAAACAGAAATTTTCGCAAAAAATTTTCGGTGCTTGAGAGCGCCTATCTTTGAGTGACTGAATCAAGGAATTTTCTTAACGAATTCTTTTAGTGCAAGAGATTTTTAAGGTACTCATGAATTAAGTTTTTCTTTTATAGAAACATAATGGAGAATTTCAGATTTTTTTGCTAGATTTATCAAAACCAAGAGATAGTGGAAGTATAGTGAAATGCCTCTTAAGGCTGACGATTTTGATTTTGGTAATTTAAAATTCCTCCATAAATGGTAAGTAAATATTAATGTAACATTTTTTTATGTGTTTGGAGTTTGACTTGTTTTACAACAAGATTTTAGTTAGAATAGAATAGAATAGAATGGAATAGAATAGAAAAATCTTTATTTTATAGGACATACAGGATGTCACTTAAAACAAGTCAAGATTACAATGAAATACATACAAACATACATTAAACGATTTAAATACATACATACGCATTCGTTCTTTTGACCCTACTGACTCTACGCCTATTTGCAAAGGTGCAGTCTTCCTCAGAGAAGAACAGGCAAGAAACTCTGAGGTTGCTCTTTTAAATCGTTGTAAAAATTTTCTTATTCACTAATTTGAACTAAATCTAGTTTGTTGGTAATATTCGCTCTGTGTAAGAGAAAATAATAAGAAATGAAATATTTTATCGGTTTCTCTTTTAAATGATTCGGAAGGAGTTACGAGTTTGTTGCTCGAGAAATATAATTATATTTGCCATTACTCGGACAAATTACTTTCGTCTTTGATTTACTAAAGAAAGGGTTTTGTTAGCTTTAACTCTTTTGATACTTTTAATAATAAAGCTTTTGCTGTTTTTTTAGGCTACAAAGAAATTTGATGAAATTTCCAATCAGTAGAAGATAACTAAACATTTATTTTTGTTCTAAATCTTAAAAAAACAAAAAATACGCACTATCGCTGGGCATCTGTGTCTCTTAGTGACATACACTCACGCCTCTGTTTCCGAATGTGGTAGGCAGGGGCCACTATTTAGTCATTTTCGTACTCGTTATAATTGGCATTTTTTTACAGGATTTTTGTGAAGTTTATAGTGAAATTTTTGTCTGTGTGCTCGAATACTTACTCGCATATTGTACCTTAGTGCAAGCTGACTAATTTGAAACTCACATTCATAAAATGTACCTTTATATTATTTTTGGAAAAACAACTTTATAATTTTTTTTTGACCAGCGCGTGTTGGGCTATTTGGCTTCAATCCCTCTCGTCTTTCGAAGGAATGCCCGTGCCCCTCAATGGGTACGTATTTGGGCTGGTAAAAAAAATAAAGATAAATTGTGTAACTAAAATTAAGTATATCCAAACAGAAGCGTTTATTCTTGTGTTTAAGCTGTTTGTTTGTATTGTATCTCCAAGTAAAGAGTTTTCTTACTTTCTTACTTACTAGGAGCAAATAACAGGATTTTGTAAGCTACTAAGACAACATAAAAAATAAAGAAACAAAGTTAAGTACATGAAATGAAGTAATATATTGGCCACCTACACTTGATATTATAAAGAGGAAAGATTTGTATTTTTGTACTTTTGTATGTAACGAATAAACTTAAAAAATTCTGGACCGATTTCAAAAATTCTTTTACCATTAGGATGCTACAGTATCCCTGAGTAACATAGATTACATAATTTTCCTGAATGAAACCCTGGGCGGAAAGCTAGTCTAATGTATAATTAAGACGAGAAAAGTATTAACAACGATTAAAATTCAGAAAGTAAAACCAAAACTAGTGGATTAGAGACATGTCATTTAATGAATACACTAAAGACGGTATTATCGTGCAAATCTCAGTTATATGACATGGGATACCATTCCCCAGCTTCCTCCATTTTACGAGACGCTCCATTTTAGTGCCTCTTCAGACGAACAGCCAATATACCTACGATTACAGCCACTGCTCTGAAACTAGGACGGGTTCCTGAAAGTCGTTTAAAGTTATTTCAATATTGATATAGTACTACTAGCTTCCTGCATGTGTCTTCCTATTTGCAACCTTCCATGGATCCTATGATAACCCAGTTGGTAATGAGCCAGACTTGTAACCGGATGGTTGCGGGTTCAAATCCTGGTGCGGGCCTGTACCACTAAATTTGTCTTTTCGGATTTATGTACGGATTTTTCATTAATTATCACTTGCTCAGCGGTGAATGAAAACCACGTGATGAAACCCGTGCGTCTAAGAAAATTGGTTTTGGAGAGACGCGCGGTCCACCAACTCGTACTGGGCCAGCGTGATGGACTATTGCCTTAAATCCTTTACGTGTTTTCAAGGGAGGCCCGTGCCCCTCGGTGGGGACGTGTGGGCTGCAGAAGATGGATCCTATCTACTTACTCGACCACTACAAAACTTTAGCCATAGTCCCTAGTTTGACAGGCGAGTTTTCAGAGGGTTTTTGTGAAATTTTTTCGTGAATTTTTATGCTTTCGTCACTTTGTAACACGGCAGAACATCATTATATCGTGCCCAATTGTAGGATAAAATGTAGGCTACGTCCTTTCCCAGGCTCTAATTTTTCCCTGTACCTAATTTCATCAAAATTGGCTTAGTAGTTTAGGCGTGAAAGACGGACAGACAGACAGACATAGTTACTTTCGCATTTATAATATTAGTAAGTAAGGCTAGTAAGGATTTTAAATGAAAAATAATCTCATGCTATACGTGTTGACCTTGACGTTACCAGTGCGGCTATCAGGATGCCTTACCCTTATCTCGTTCGTAATAGCGCCAGTTTTTGCAGTACAACTGGGTAACGTGACGTGTTGCTGTCTGTACCAGTTGTTAAGAGTAAACGTGACTACATTTTACTCAAGCATATTCAAACTTGGCCTGCATTGTGTCAGCGTGGAGGACTATAGGTTAAAATTCCCTTCACTGTTTAAGAGGGAGGCCCTTGGTGGGGACGTATATAGGATTATGTCGGATGTCGGAATATTTAAAGAAATGTATAATCAAAATGTCTTCTTTTTAATCCCCCGACAGAAAAGAGGGTGTGTGTATCTGTTTGTTTGACGTGTGTCCCTGTTTGTCTTTCTGTGGCATCGTAGCTCCTAAACGAATCGAAACACGAATTGGATTTAGGCCATAGTCCACCACGCTGGCCCAATGCGGGTTGGTGGACCACTCGTCTTTCGAAAATTTTCTTGGACGGGCGGGTTTCATCACGATGTTTTCCTTTACCTTTGAGCAAGTGATAATTAGAAATCCGTACATAAATCCGAAGAGACGAATTTAGTGGTACAGGCCCGCACCAGGATTTGAACCTATGACCTTCGGATCACCGCTATATTTGATCAAAATTGGTTGGACCGATTCAAATTAATAAGCAATCGATTTTCGGGGATGACAATTTTTTTTTAATTTTACAAATATTTTGTTTTTGCTGATAGCTACAAGTGCCACAGAACACTTTTTTAACTTACTGTTTTAAAACACATACTCGTAGCTTCAAGTCTGGTTCAAAGTAAATTTACGGCGGGCTATAAGTTAACAAGACGTCCTCAACACTCTACGGGAGGAATTACGGGACGGCGTCCAGACAGCGCAGAAATAAAACCAGCTTTTTATAAGTAAATTGGTTAAGTACTAGTCGAACTTGAAACGAGAGGGTTCCACATTATATTATTAAGCGCTTGTAGTTTAGTTGCCACTTAGTCAATTAGTGAGGTTATGCTACGTGAAAGAAGCGTTTTAGTGCTTCGGAGGGCACGCTAAGCCATCGGCCCCGGCTGTTGTCTACTGATTAAACCAAGTCAGAGGCCATTTGGAGGTGTCAAAACTCTGACACCAAGGTTAGTCAAGTTCGCCACATATTTGATTATACCTTAACGATAAGAAAGGAGTACTTTAAGTGAGAATTTAATACGTGTTGTGATAAACTTGGGAAAAGTTTTTTTCATCTTGATTTCAGTACACAAATACATAAATACTAGCCACTTAATAAAAGCGCTCGTAGCCCTGTGGTTTTCGCTGATCTCAACCGATCAGTGAAGTTAAGCAACGTACACAGAGGCAGGGAACCTGATGGGTGACCAACGTGGCAATTTATCACGAGCGTTTCCTTGCAGAATTGCTGTGCCCTTGCAGGGCGTTACATGAGACTAAAACTTATTATATCTTTAAGGTATATTTTAAGATCTATTGTGTTGTGACTTGCAATAAACGATTGAATTGAATTGAATTGCATCGGAGGGTACGTCAAGCTGTCGATCCCGGCTGTTGTCGATTGACTACAGTCGTTAAAACCAAGTCAGAGGCCATTGTGCGGTTTGAAAACTCTGACACTAGGGTTAGCCAAGTTCGCCACACACTTGACTATACCTACACGATAAGAAGAAGAAGGTAGAAAAAACAAAATAAAAAGAAAAGATAGTTTAACCTTTTTAAAACATTGTTTTTAAAAGTTTACCTGTATAGTCACGAACAATATTATACAATCAAATTGTCATAGCAAAATTAGATCGCATAAATACTTAGCTGTATCTCATAATTGGGCAAGATAATTTAGAACAAATTGTTTTTAGCATATTTTTTGAATAATAAAAGTTAAGATATATTTTAGAAAATGTATTATTATTATGTACCTTATATATTTTTATTGTTAAGTACGTCATACAATTATTTGTTAGAAGGATAGAACCACTTAATGTGTGAAAGGGGACACAGCGCTACTAACAAAAGAGACAAAAACAGACTGTCATATTATGCGCGGAACCCTAGAAAGATAAAAAAAAAATCTTTTGCCCGAGAAAAAGGGAGAAAAGAAAACTGCATTCGAGAACCTAATGGAGGGAGACTCGCAATATAAATTCATGAGGTTTTTCCATCGACTGTTAGTGAGATTGACAAGTTCAATTGGTAACTCCCACCTGGTTATTGCTCACAGATCTTTTCGAGGAAGGTGTCTTTTGTTTGGCAAGCGAAAAAATACTTTAGCTCTTGTGTTATCTCGGATAATACATACATAAGCAGTGATAGCCCAGTTGGTAATGAACCAGACTTGTAATCGGAGGGTTGCGGGTTCAAGTCCTGGTGCGGGCCTATACCGCTAAATTCGTATTTTTTGAAATTTATGTACGGATTTCTACTTATCACTTGCTCAACGGTGAAGGAAAACATCGTGATGAAACCCGCCCGTCCAAGAAGTTTCATTTTCAAAAGACGAGCGGTCCACCAACCCGCATTGGGCCCGTGCCCTTCGTTGAGGAGGTATATGGGCTAGTAAAGAAAAAAACACTCCCAAAAAAAAACAACGGGTTGCACTCCAGGAGTGCCGGCAGAAGTGAAAACTTGAACATAATATTACTTCCTTACGGTCTAAGAAGTTTTCACTTCACCCTCCGTCTTACGAATTTTCGATCAGGGTCACGTGACCCTGACGTGGGTTTAAGATTTTTTACCCATCCAAAAAGTGCACAACGCCGCTCAAGAAGTTTTCACTTCAAAAAAAAAGTCATGCGGTTCCGAAACCAGTTGACGCCTATTTGACATCCGTTCTGAATGTTAATAGATGGAATTTGGGTAGGTGGTGATATATCTACCACACAGCAAACTGCGAGTAACAGAAAAAAATTTAATGTGACAGCTGCCAACTCTTCCAGCCGAGTACGATAGTGACATCGCCGCGACAACACCGCGGTCCTATGTCAAAATGTCAGCATTGACAACGCCGTAGAGCGCGCAAGCCTTTGCGCGGGACCCTCGCGCAATCTTGCGAGTTTGTCGTTATCGTGGTAGCCTGATGTGCGGCACTCTGCACCTTCTTACTTTAAGATTTTGACTTTTGATCTCATTTCAGATCTCATTTGTATGCTTAAGTAATTAGATTTTAGATATTTCTTAGTTTCTTAAGTTTTTTTTGTTTCACTTTGTTAACTTTCAGTACGTTGTTGCCTTACTTGTAAAGAAAATGTTGTGTGTACTTTTAATTCATAAGTTTTAATTGTCAAACATTAATATGTCTTGCTGTTTGTATACCTTTAATTAAATATATAAATAAATTAATCGTGTTAGAGCTGCAGTAAGTGGGACGCGAGTGTTAAGCTGTTTCGAGGGCAAAAAGCTGACAACCTATTACCACTAAGCTCATATTCCGTCTAATAACCTTCAGAATGAGATTCAAATGTAGAGTCAGCTGGTTCTAGAACTAAATGACGTTCTGCCTACCCCTAATGGGGCTATAAGCGTGAGTGTATGGATAGGAAGAAGATGGATTAACTTCATCCAATACGTTTATTTTATCCTATTAAATTTTCATCAGTAAAACTTGTACAAAATTCTAATTATTTCATTAAGGATAAGAAAATAACGTTATATTTAAAAGACTTTAAATAATGTTAATTAAAACACTTTCAAAGGACTACCTACAGGTATTTAAATGAGAAAGAAATAAAAACAAAAGAAATATCCCTCGGAGACTACTCAGAATGATTCCTGCAGAAGTCTTTTAAAGACCAATCGTGGAATTAATTTAAAGATCGTATTAAAAATTCTCGCTCGTGTTATTGTAGTCACGAGCATTTTAATATATACATCTTGAAAACTTGTTATTCTCCCGTCGCGAGGGGGTTCAGTAGCGTTATTCGAGCAACTTTTACTATGGGAACACTAGTGAAATCTTGAAAAAAAAATTCGACTCTCCATACAAATTGTCCGGCCCAGCTAGTTAACTTTGTATAGGAAGTCGATTTTTTTTTTCGAAATTTCACTATGTTCCCATAGTAAAAGTTGCTCAAATAACGCTACTAAACCCCCTCACGACGGGAGAACAACCATTAAAATTTCAAGTCGTATATACATACATTGTCACATTTTCTAAAATATCTTAACCTTTAATTTTCTAACAGCCCGTACCCACTGAGGGGCACGGGATAACTACTAATATCCCCCTTACCATTCAGGGTATGTTAACAAAAACTTGTTCTAACTTACCTTTACCTAGTTATTAAACACAGCTTTGCCTACTAAAAAAAGAATACTAAATAAGTATTTATGCGATTTAATTTTGCTAAGTCAATTAGAATTTTAAGGGTGTTTTTATGTTATTGCTCGTGATTGTACATTGAGGAAGTCTTTTGGAAAAAACGATAATTTTTATTCGGAGAAATGATTTAGGCATCAACTAGTCACATTGAAAAAGTTTTTTGCGCTAACATTGTAATGGGTAACTAAGTTTCATATTCCTATATATTGTCCACGAAAAACACTTCAAGAAACATATACCTCCTACCTACTTATAGCATAGGCTTCCACTGCTATACAATATACTAAATATTGAATAATTAATTTGATGATTTAATTTGACGTATTTATATGATTTTACGTACAATTTTGTACTAATATTATTATTTTATTTGCTTGACATTTTATTGAATTTTATTTTGAATTTTATTTTTAAATTCATATTTTTTATATTTGACGAAAACATTATTCTCTGACATTTTTGACATCTATTGTAATTTATGAAATTGATAATGTTGGAATAAATGATCTAATCTAATCTAATCTATAATTTGTTTCTTTAACGATAAAATGAAATGACTTTAGTCGAAATAACCATTTTGGTATATTCATTGTCTGAATGTACGTGTAATAACACGTATGTTAGCATTTATCTTGAAGAAACTCTTTATATTCGATTCCAAAGAAAGTATGTCGATTAACATCATATTCATAAAAAAAAATATATTTAATACTATTACACTACATGTAAAACTACATATAAATATAGACATAACGAAAATATCTGCTTCTTTTTCTTAACAATTGATTCAGACATATGAATTGAGATTGAAAGCGGTCTGATCTCTATTGAGAATGAGCACAATTCCGATCGCAAACAATAAGGGATGCATTCGAATAAAGACGCGGGATTATCGAGTGTTTCAATGGTTGAGCCATCGAGGTTTTGTTTCAATTTTAAATCCTTTCCTTTGAATAGCTATTATCTTAAAAAAACGAGTTTGTTTCACCCCAGACTTGCCTGAGGGGTTCTTAACTATTCTTTTAGAGGAAAGACTGCACTTTTATAAAGAAACACGCAGTAAAAAGAATAAAATGATGATTTACTTTTTTTAGTGCCATTTTAACCGACTTCAAAAAAAGAGGAAGTTCTCAATTCGACTGTTTTTTTTTTCAAATGTTTTTAACGCGATAATTCCGCTTAATCTTAGAGGATTTTAGAAATTCTTTTATTGTTTAAAAAGTATAATTATTCCTGTTTTTTTTAATAATTCTGCTCTTTTAAAACACAAAAAACTTAAACATATGGTAAGATGACGTTTTAGTTTGTAGTTATCTGCTTCTTCTTCTTATCGCGTAGGTATAGTAAAGTATGTGGCGAACTTGGCTAACCCTGGTGTCAGAGTTTTCAAACCGCACAATGGCCTCTGACTTGGTTGTAACGACGATTTGGTTGTAACAGCTGGGACCGAAATCTTAACGTGCCCTCCGAAGCACGAAAACGCTCGTGATAAATTGCCACTTTAGTCACCCATCAGGTTCCCTGCCTCTGTGTACGTTGCTTAACCTCACTGATCGGTTGAGATCAGCGAGAGCCACTGGGGTACGAGCGCTTCTATCTATTGCTGGTTATCTGCTGATAGGCGTTGTTTGAGCCGTGTGGTGATCGGTTGAGAAAAACACCACCCCATGTGTTACGTGGGTGTCGTAAGAGGCGACTAAGGAAATCCAAATGAGACCTGCTCCTAGTAATCGATCCCAGGCAACAACACTTCATTTTTTTCTGAATCTGAGGTGTCGTCCTATGGTCTCATGCGGTGTGGTAGGCTCTGTAAAGGACCGTCTGGTTCGCGACCACCCTCCTACCGAAGTCAGACGCCAAACAGCCTGCTGTGTTCCGTCGGTGCGTGGGAGTACCAGTGCCTTTATAGGCATTTTCTGGGTTAAATCGCTCCATCGTCGACCTCATCTTTGACCTTTATGGTCAAGATTGAGGTCAAGAGTTAATCCATCTTATAATAAAAATTAAAAAAAAGAAGTCGGTTGATTGTTTCGTTTTCAATGTGGACAACTATTATTGTTACATGTAAAGATTTTTTTTGTTTACCGCGTCATGTGTCATTAACTTGACCAAATAATCATAAGGATACAGATTGATATTATTTTTTACATACGAAGGAAGCCGCAAGCAGATCACTAAATAAGAAAAATATATATAACGCGAGTCTTCAAAAACTAGGTCAACGGCCGCTCGTAAATTCTAGTACTCGTACGAATTCGCTGAAATACTAAACGTCTAGATTATAGGTTTCATAAAACTTAAACGGTGGCTTTACTTAGACTGCTGCGGAGAAGTTAGGTTTCTTTAGGACGCTAACCTTATTAAGATCTTAATAGAGTTAAACAGCTGAGTCTTCACGTCTTTTTTTTTTAAGTCTGTGGGGCAGATATAAATTTGTTGTCAATGTGAAACTCTTTTTAACCGACTTCAAAAAAGGAGGTTTCTCAATTCGACCGTATACATTTTTTTTTAATGTATGTCCGCGGATAACTTCGTCGTTTATGAACCGATTTTGATTATTCTTTTTTTGTTGGAAAGGGAGTATCCCAAGGGTGGTCCCATGGTAAGGAAACCAGGATCTGATGGTGGAATCCTGAAGAAATTGAGGGAAACTCTCGAAAAAATTGTCTTTTTGGGATTGAAGTCGGTGACTCTTACGTTTTTGACGTGGAAAAATATTTTCTCCAGTATATTCTCGAATGATATATCTTTTTTATTAGCCGATTAATGCCTCCACCGAGGGGCACAGGCCTCTCTTCGAAATAAGAAGGAGATTAGAGCCGTAGTCCACCACGCTGGCTCAATATGGTGGACCAAGCGCCTATCTACGTGTTGGTTTTATCACGATGTTTTCCTTCACTGCTGAGCAAGTGATATATAATAAGAAATCCGTAAAGAATTTCGTGGTATAGGCCCGCACCAGGATTTGAACCGCAACCTTCCTATTACAAGTCTGGTTTATTCCAGCGTTGGGCAATGACCTTTAAATAACATCCAAAATAATCATACGTAAATATAAATTATGCTCAAATTACAAGTATTTAGGAAGCCATTTACGTTAATTTCTGTAATAGTCTAATTAAAATCTTCATCTACGTTCTAAGTGTAACATTTAAGTCTGATTAACTACACATTAAGTTTATAGGCTTCCGGAGGCAAAGAAATTACTTAACCCTTTCCTGGAAATGTAACCTACCTAATTACGGGTTACTTACTCGTAATACTACTCCAATGAATAAAATTGGATTTAACTGTAGTACACACATCAACGCGGTCTAGGGATATTGCACGATTTTTCATACAAAAGAGGTCTGTTTGAGAAGCTATAATAGCATACTCGAAATACATAGAGGGCTATAATTTTCAGACGAGCAAGTGCTTAACCTGAATTTTTAATTCTAATCAATAAATTTTGTTTTACTTTAAATTTGTGAAAACGTGACGGAAACGAAAACGAAAATGCACTTTTTGCCTGCTTTTTGTATGAAAATAGTCGAATTTACGCGAATTTTTTTTTCATTTTCGTCACGTTTTCACAAATTTCAAGTAAAACAAAATTTGTTGATAAGAATTTAAAATTCAGGTTTAGCACTTGATCGTCTTAAAATTATAGCACTCCATCTATCTGGAGTATGCTTTTGTAGCTTCTCAAACAGACCTCGTTTGTATGAAAAATCGTGCAATATCCCTAGACCGCGTTGATGTGTATATATTTAAAATATAGTTTTAGCGCAGATAGAGGGCCTTTTTATAATTCGAACGGTACGGCACGGCAATTCAACGTTTGAATTACCATTCTATGTTCTCAGCTTCTACTATTACTATTACATAGGAGGCAATAGTAAAACAATTTTGCCGTGCCGTTTCCGAATTATAAAAAGGCCCAAAATATAGTCTCGATTGGTGGAAATATTTTTTTAATCAAGATAATTGCTTAATACCTCGTTTTTTTTCTACGTATCTATCTATATACTCATGCCTATAATTCCTTTCAGGGTAGCAGAACGTCTTGTGATTTGTTTTCTTTTTTACCATAAAAATACCATTGGGTAGCCTTCTAGTGAAAGAGTAGTCAACTAAGTATGGATAAAAAGACTATTGTGAACACTGTATAATTCAGTACGGAACACATAATAGACAAACACTCAAATAAATAATAATACTGCAACCGTACCGATAATCATCATATTATATTAAGCTTCACTGTTAAAAAAAAACAAAAAAAAACTTTCGCTGTGATCTTTCATATGAAGTTACATGTGAAGTAACTGTTACACCGATAGAAAGTAAAAGCGTGAGTGACTTTAAATTAATTATCAAAGTTAACCTTTGGAATAAGCCCACGAAACTGAAGAACTTTCCCCAACGAACATAGATCGAAGTTTAAAAAAAATCATCTCTCTAATTTATTCGCTTCAATAACATGGTATTTAGTTTTGAGCAAAATAATAACACATTTGTTTTTTTTTCCAACGCCCACATCAATCCCCAGAGTATTCTGTTTCACAACAATCTTTTAGAATAAATATAGTACACACGGTGGCACATCAGGCTATATATTTTGACCTTGATGTCGCCCTTATCTCGCTCGTCATAGCGCCGGCGAAAGGGTAATCTTACGGGCTGCTGTCTGTACATTATATGCCACCTTATATACGCCCACATACTATCAAGTCTACCTTCTTCAGGATATTGTGAAAGTGATAGTTCTACGTATTGTTGGCTGGTATTGTTTGGCTTCAAAAAGAGTAAAAGAAAAGTAAATAAAAAGAAATAAGAATAGGTACTTGCTAAAGCAAAAGTTTTGGCTTATTAAAGAATTTATCTATCTATACATATTATAAAGAGGAAAAATTTGATTGTTTGTTTGTTTGCATTGAAAAGGCTCCGAAACTACTGGACCGATTTGAAAAATTATTTCACCATTAGAATCCTACATTATCTCGGATGGACAGAGGGTAAATGATTTTCCCTAATTCCCACGGGAACAAGGTCCCGAGCGGAATGCTAGTTTGCAATAAACTAACAGTAAAATAGGTAATTACTTTGCTTTGTAAGTATTTGATGTTCAATCTATCTTGATACATAATAATATGCCTACTATGATTTTTATTTAAAATTAAAGGTACTCGTATTTACCTAAATTTAAAAAAAAACGCGATACGCGATAACATCGTTGATTGTAGGTGGGTCGATTTTTAAAATTATTTAAAAAAAAATCTACGAAAACAAAACATACAAACTAGTGTGGGATAGCGTTTATTTATTTATTATTTAACGAGACACTCAGCTCTCAATAACATCGACTAGTTAGAACAATTACGTTGTGTGAATTGTATCACTTTGAGTGTTTACGTTCCAAAGAAAGATGCCATGTTATAATGAAAGAGCGTAATGTAAGGCGCACTGAAGATGGCGCCGCGTCGTCTACCATTTCATCATTTTGCTTTATGTTTGTTTATGTACGCACAGTCAGCAGCACGTCAGGCTACTAATTTGCACTACGAAAACCGACGCTATCACGAGTAAGATAAAGGCAACGTCAAGGTCAACATGTATAGCCTTATGTGCTGCCGAGTGTACTTCAACTACAAATTTCGATAGAATACATCGTTATGAGATTTCAATATAGTAAATTGAAAATATGAATTTGGAAACTATTCATATACTTGTGATACCTCTGTATTATCATTGTACAATAAAGAATAAATACATACATACATACATACCTACGAGTACTTGTTTCAATTAAGAGAAAAAACAAAGATCTACAACAGTGCTGTCATATTCAGCCTTCATGAATGTAATGTATGAGGAAATTGAGATAATGTTTATAAACTTATATATAAAAATGAATTGCTGTTCGTTAATCTCGCTAAAACTCGAGAACGGCTGAACCGATTTGGCTAATTTTAGTCTTGAAATATTTGTGGAAGTCCAGGGAAGGTTTAAAAGGTGAGAAAATATGGAAAAAGGCGTTACGAAGTTGGCCGGGACAGCTAGTTTTAAATGAAATAGATCAAAAATTAGAAATCCTAAAATTAATTATCTTCTAAAGCGCTCATTCTTTATATCATGCGTCCATGATATCCCAGCTGGTGTCAGCTTTCAATAACCGCCTATAATAGATGTTCACAGTGAAGTTAAACAACAAATACAGAGGCAGGGAACCTAATAGGTGACCAAAGTGGCAATTTGTCACGAGCCTTTCCGTGCTTCAGAGGGCACGTTAAGCTGACGATTCCGGCTGTTTTCGATTGACTACAGTCTTTAATACCAAGTCAGATGCTATGTGGGGATTTTAAAACTGACACCAGGCTTAGTCAAGTTCGCCACATACTTGACTATGTACTTGACCTACTCAATAAGAAGATGTTGACTCAATACTTACATTTTCACCATCAATTAAACAGTTTAACTCAAAAATACTTCAAAAATAACAATCCGCCTCAATACATCAGAAGTCAGACAAACTACTCGACTACCGCCTTCCGTACCACTAAAGTTTGCACAAACTGTGTCTACCAACTGCCAAGAAAGTTGGACAAATAAATCGACAAATGAGGCCGACATAGGGCGAACTTATTGAATACTTGATGCTGCAAGCATATTATTGTTGACGGCCGGTTTTGTCGAGTGGCGCTGCCTCTTGATCGACGGGCCCTGGGTTCGATTCCCGGTTAGCTCAAATATTTGTGTAAAAATTAAATGTTTGTTCTCGGGTCATGGATCTTCGTGTCTGATTTTGGATATGTTCTAAGGGACCCAGGGCGCAAGAGAGTGTGGGCCTTTGAGTGAGTTGCGTTTGCGTCCACGCTTTGCGCGTTTGTTGGGGTGTAGTAACATCACCTTTTTATCCTTAAGTTTTTTTTTGTAATATTATGTTTCTTTAAATTATGTAGCAGGTCCTTAATAATTAAACAACAAGGGGATAAAACAGTGTATTATGTCACGGGCAGTATATTGAATTCTGAGCGAAATGAAGGATTTTATAGTTAATTCCCGAACGTAGTGAGGGAATTAATTATGGTAAGAATCCCGAATGAAGCGAAGGAATCAAGTCTGCCCAAGACTAAGACACTTTTATCCCCGAGGACCTTACTCTACTTTATACACCGACTGTGAGGTTAAATAAAAAAGAAATCATAAATCACAAGCTAAAAGCAGAGACTCAGTAATGGACTCTACTTTTTTGCCATTTTTTCATTTTATAAAGTCTTCATAGATTTTTAAATATTGCTCTTTGGATTTTTCTGGCAAAATCCCGTCAATAATATTTTGAGCCTCCGTTTCTATATCAGAGTCGCTGGAATTACTGAACATTTTTCTCAGACAACTTCGAGCGGGAAAAAACTTACAACAAAACAGTTCAATAATTCGCGGTAAAAATCACAAATCGAAAATCACCGACGAAGTTTTCTTAAAATATTTAGTTTCGTAGGCAAAGGAAAGTCAGCTAAGACATATGTACAGACAAATTTTTATTCTAAATATTTTTAGTAAAATTAAAGTCCTGTTGATGTGTCAAATTTTATAGTTAAAATCTACTTGGACCAAGGAAGTTAAGCCTTCAACAGCCTTGTTTTTTTCGAAATTATTTTTGATTAGAAGTTTTTGTTGACATTTTGGCGTTCCATACTTAAATGTCATAATTACCCAAGGGAAGTTCCATACAATTTTATTTCCCTTGAGTTTAATGGCTTACTTTAAATAGAGAATACTTGACGTACCTATAATACGTGCTCCAGATGTAGGTGGTGTATAAATAAATTTTCGTCTTCATTTCTAACGGAGGACGGTGATTGCTCAATTTGTATGAAGAAGCGGCTTAAAAAAAACAACGGGTTGCACTCCGGAGTGCTGGCAGAAGTGAAAACTTGAACATTAACGTTGTGCATTAATATTTAATTTAATTTTTTTCTATGCTGACACCGGATGACATCTTGACTTTTGCAGTTTTAATTTCTTATATTTATTAAACACCCCTCCGCCTTACGGATTTTCGATCAGGGTCACGTGACAGTCACGTGACCCTGACGCGAGTTTAACATTTTTTACCCATACTTCAAGTTTTCGCTTCAAAAATATTTTGACCTAGTTTCTTAGGGTGCCATTCTGTTTAAAAGGCTGATTACATCCTTTATTTTAATTTTGTTTAAATTTACCCAATTAAATCTCTCCTTTCTAAAAGAATTGCTTTACAAATGACACACAAAATGATGCCAAACTTATTACAGCACTTGCTATAAGGCACTTGCCTACAAAATGACAACATTTTTTCATGTCAAATATTGTTTACTAAGACGGAATATCGGTGAAGTGCCTTTTAGTAGCTCGAAAATGGTACTACACATATTATGAATAAATGTTGCGTAGGTAGGCTAAATTGACATTGAAGGTCGTAGCCATGGCGTCTCATACTTTTTCTGCGGAAGAAATAAAGAAAGGCCGGATTTATCTAATAACTGATTCTTATTGGTGTGACTGTAACGAGCAGATTACGCAAAGAAAAACATAAGGATAGATGAGGAAATCCATTTACAAGACATGTCATTAGAGGGTCATTAAACTCATTAAAGAAGCACGTGTTTGTTAAAATCACCCGTTGGTCCAGTGGCTACTTACACAACTAAATAGTCGGTTCCTGGATTTGATTGGGGCAAAGGTCTGGGTTTTTGTGTTCCAACAATCACAAATGGCTGTCAATCAAAAAATGTTAGTAAATAAATAAAACCCCTATTTATAAGTGATATGCGTATTTGCATAACACTAACGCCCTTAGTACAGTTGTATCAGGTTACCAAAAACTGTCAAATTTCCCCAATGGACAGTAAATTCTAATGCTTGGAGATAAAATTGAAAGTCGGTTGAAGAAATTTGACAGTTTTGGATAGCATGATGTGCCGTTGTCCCTGTACATAGATAATTCGCTTGCGGCAGCGAGGCGTTTCGCATAATATCAAGCCACCAACTTTCTGTCCAGGTGGACAGATTTTCGCGTAATGGAAGCCTGAAAATCGGAATATAGTTTCACGAACATATCAAAAGAATATAATAATAAAAAAATCCAATTGCACAAATATATAAAACATTCCGAAGATGTTTTGCCACTGCAACGGTTTCAAAGACATTTACAAATTTTAAACCTGCAGGCCGAGTACGATAGTGACAACGCCGCGGTAACACCGTGGTCCTATGTCAAAATGTCAATATTGACAACGCCAGAGGGCGAGCAAGCCGAGCGCGATTTTGTCGTTATCGTGCTAGAGCTGCTGATGCAAATAGCAGATGCCAAGCCCACATCTTCAGACCTAGAAAATTGATATTCCACAGAGATTCTTCTAATAATCTTGAAAAGGAATAAGGATATTTGGTATTTCCCTCAGGAACAAATTCCCAATCGTCCTCTTAGCTGTACTACATAAATCTTGTTTTCGTAAGGCAAGTTGTATGTGTTTGACAAGTTAGAGACTCGAAGACTTAATTAGACTGTGGTTGGAAGCTATCAGTGTCTCATAGCGTAACACGAGGCTAAATAGTTGGGAAATTATGTATAGATAAGTTATTTATTAGATTAACAGCTTCTGTTAGTCGTTATGTATTAATAAATAATAGTTACTCTGTAGTTTCTAAAACTTCCAGTCATGT
Source organism: Aproaerema taeniolella (assembly GCA_949987775.1). NCBI lineage: Eukaryota > Metazoa > Arthropoda > Insecta > Lepidoptera > Gelechiidae > Aproaerema > Aproaerema taeniolella. The sequence goes on along the minus strand of OX465249.1, from coordinate 21,203,934 downwards.
GCCTATTTTGCGTCACTGTTCTATATAATATCATTACTTGCAACTTCTCTGGCGTAGTAAAGCATTTAAGTTGATTATCAGGGTTCATAATAACCTGTTAGGGAGTTTATACTAGTGTCTACCGATTTTAAAAATCTCTTCATCGAGCCCATACAAATCCATTCAATTGTTGAGGCGTAAAAGTATAATAAACAAACTCACATACTTTACCACCTGCAATATTAGCGAGATAAATCCTACACTCTTATGACTCGCATAATTTTAGCAACAGATGCTAAAGTCAAATACCAGTTTCCAATTTAATTTTGAAAAAAAAAGCTAATGTTTTTTAGTTTACTGCCAATATTTTATTCCTTCAGTTAAGAAACATTAGATTAGAAAAATATAGACTTATGGTATGCAGCTTCATAGATCCTTAATATATACTAATATTATAAAGAGAAAATATTTGATTGTTTGTTTGCATTGAATAGACTCCGAAACTAATGGACCGATTTGAAAAATTCTTTCACCATTAGAATCCTACATTATCTGTGATGAACATAAGGTACATGATTTTTCCAAATTCCAACGGAAACGAAGTCCCGGGCGGAAAGCTAGTTTAATATAAAAATACTGGGGTTATCTACCTGTTATAATAATCTTTACACAAACTTGTGCGTAATTCTATTAATAACAACTAACTATAATAAACTCACCAATCTTGCTTAATGACGATTAATTCAGAAGTACTCCAAGTTCCCATCACCATGACCTTCGATAAAAACGTGTAAACGTGACAAGGACAAACAAACATTTTATGATTATTAAGAATAGGAAGAAAAGGACAGCAATAATGGTAATTTCAGGCATGAGATGTAATGGGATTATCTTTGACGTCATCAAGTTAGTGGGAACAACATAGTTTAAGGCAACTGGCCTTGTAAGTTTATATTTAAAAAACTACACACTCGAGGGTCCACAGTAAGGTTTTCTCTTCTGTCGTGGGTCCCTTAGAACATAAAAAGAACGTTACGTTGTAAAAGGAACCTTTGGGCAAAATTTCAGCTTTCTAGGGTCTCGGGTTTCTGGGTGTTAATGAGTCTATGAATTAGGACCTGTAATTTTATTTTAATATTAAAATATGAAGAAGAAGAAGAAAATAAGATTAAATAGAAAAAGAGAAAGAAAAATTCGACGCGAGCGGGACTCGAGCGCGCGACCACCGACCATGGCGTACCGTGCCAACGCTCTGACCAACTGAGCTATTGCCAAGTCGCTCGGTCGAATCTTTTCTCCTCTTTTTCTATTTAATATCAACAGCGGACACCTGGTGTCTACTAAATATATCAAAAATAAGAGAAAATAAGATTCTTTGAAATCACCATTCGCAATGAAAAAACAAATGAAAGAAGTCCATGTATAGGTATGTATTTTCTTTTGTTTAATTTAACAATAAATTGTCTATTGTTTCCAAATTAGGAAAGTTTAACAATACCTTTCGCAGAATATATTTTGTAGGGTCAGTGGTTACACGAGACAAAATAATACGAATTCTGAATTAAAGGATGGAATATACGGTCCTTTAGTTTCAAACAGTCGAGATATTTCTACATATGATGGAATTTACTACCTTTTTAATAAACTTAAGTTGTAGCACGTGTTTCGTAAGCTCTCTACCAATTCATATTCATCTATTTTAGCCCTTAAAGTTACTAACTCTAGTTTATTCTAGTAGCTAGAAACGCTGCCTGTAAATCCATGGATCCTAAGTTTGATTCGGGGTAGTGGCAAAAAACAAAACATTGGGTTATCAAAAAATAAAAAATCATGATACAAGGGGAAACATTGTATGAGTGCGTCTTCGAGTCGTTTATCTATTACCGAGAACTATATTTTAAGAGCTTTCAAATGATACTACTCGAAGTCAAGGAAATATCATTTCATTTCGTTTATTTAAGTGAATTGCTTTATCGTATTTTATTTTTGAACGATTTATCTAAACCTAAATTCTAGATTGCTGAAATAAGAATTCGGAATCCAAAAAACAGATAGCCTACAGACTAAGTCGTTAAAAGTAAATTTTTATGTTCTATAAAGTAAAACGACGACCGCATACGACGCCCCTACATGGACAATTATTCGAAAACGATAAAGTCGAGAGAAACTAAAAAAAAACAGCCAAGTGCGAGTAGGACTCGCGCACGAAAGGGTTCCGTACGGTTATCTATAAAACGAGTAAAAAAATCACGTTTTTGGTATGGGAGCCCCTTTTAACATTTATTATATTTTATTTTTTTGTATTTTTTGTTGTAGCGGCAACAGAAATACATCATCTGTGAAAATTTAGATCTAACTACCATGGTTCATGAGATACAGCATGATGACAGACGAATAGACAGACAGATAGCCGGACGGACGGACAGCGGAGTCTTCATAATAGGATCCCTTTTTTCCCTTTGGGTACGGAACCCAAAAAACCTTGAAATAGAAATACCAGAGTTTTGCAATGCGAAGTTAAAATATCTACGTCGTAAAATTGTTAGTTACGGGGTTATTACATACAATCAGAATATAAGAATAGTTCACAGAATACTTCCATGCTGGACTAGGAGTAAAAGAAAAACATGGAATGTGCCAGTTGCCTACTCTTAATCGGCATACTGTAAAAGTCAGTAAGTGGGACGCGAAGGTTTTAATGTGTTGTGGGCGAAAGGTTGACAACCTGTCACCACTTACATCGTATTTTATAATTATATAACCCTCTGAATTTATGTCAAACGTGGCATCAAGTGGTTTTAAAACCACTGATGCTCTGCCTACCTCGATAGTGACTATAACCGTGAGTGTATGCATGTACGTATATGTCACAGAACAACTCGATTATGCCATGTAACGCTGTTCACTATTATGCATTTTTTTGCAAAATAACTTCTTTAACAAGTGAATTAATTTTAAAACTATGTTATGTTATGTTTGTCGGGCGTTTTTCGCATTTATAGCCTTTCTGTTGGGCCATTGTGCGTGATATTGTTTGGGCTAGCTATTCCAGCCAGCCAATGTCCTCCCAGAAGCACGCAAGACTTCTTCCATTCCTGCATGCCTCTATATATCCCGGGTTATGCCCGTTGTGCTTCCACGCTGTGGCATTCCATCATTACATGCTTTGGAGTCTCTTAAGACTATTCGAAGAAGCTGTTATAGTCGTAGGGTTAGAATCATTTTTGTTATGTTCTACCTTTGATCTAATTTACATAATAATCTCGACAGCGTTATGTCATACTTGAAACTAATCCCACACTTGATCACGCACACTTCATACCAGATGTAGAGTCAGCAAATAAATATGATATAAGAGAAAAACAAACTTCTTCTGGTAAAAGATTAGATTAGATTATTTATTCCAACATTATCAATTTCATAATTACAGGAATAGTCAAAATGTCAAAATACAACGTTTTCGTCAAATAAAAAAATTAGAATGAAAATGTAGGTATATGAATAATTAATAGATAATTAAAACAATGTCAAGAAAATAAAAACATAATTAGTACAAGATTGTACTTATCAGAATAAAAAATGTCAAACATAAATACGTCAAGGAAAAAATCTAAATGTCAAATACTTTATCAAATTCATGCTCAAGTAAAAAGGATTTCAGTCGGCAGCAAAGAAAAAAAAATCACAATAAAGAGATATTCCTATTCCATTGTTTGTTGTTAATCGCCAGCGCATAACCTGCCCTACTTTCTGATGAAGGCCCTCGTATAAGATCGAAACTATCGGCCAATTCGATCAATAAAAACCTAGGAAATGTAATGGCGTTCATTCGTAACCTGATAAAAATTTACTTCAATTATTCTGGCTTCGGGATAAAAAAAAAAAAACAAACAGTATGATTCATAAAAACTTCTCATCAAATCCATCATATTCAATTTCAAAATATTTCGGTGGTAATAAAATAAAAGTTTTCTGCTCAATCAAAATATATCCATTGTTTTAGCGTTTTATGAAATTCCTTTGATTCGTCGAACTTCCAATTATGAGTTTTGAAATTGACAGACGAGTTATTTCAACTTCAAAAATTCAAGGATTTAGAAAATTTAAGTTGATCTTTTTGTATTAAATTAGTTAATGTTCTATTTGAGGCGTCTTCCAATCTAATACTTTGGATTAGGGATAATTGCCTAAACTGTCATAAACGCCCACACTCAAAAGCCCACACTAAGGTTTTCCTTTGTGTCATGGTGTCTTTGGTACCCATGACCCGAGAACAAACATCTGCTTTTTACACAAGTATTTGCTCCGAATGGAAATTGAACCCAGATTCCATTGTATGAACAAGCAGCGCCACTACCACTCGACCAATTGACTTGTCATATTGAGAATATAGGCATTTTTTATTTTATGCTAAGACTCTCTAGGCCTCCACTACACACCTTTGAATATATCCAGCCCATCCCATCACCGCTGTCTGGTCCTGCCACCTGGTAATTTATTACGACCTTGTAAGGATATTTTTTATTTTATTAACACCCGACAATAAAGAGGGGTGTTATAAGTTTGACCTGGTGTATCTGTGAATACATGTGACGGTCTGTGGCATCGTAGCTCCTAAATGAATGGACCAATTTCAATGCTTGAAATCCGTATATATTTAGTCAAAATTGGTTCAGCCGTTTATAAATTATACACAATAGAATGTCGAGGGTGATTCAATTTTGTATTATTTTAGATTTATTTTAAAATACTTTGCTTTGCCGACGCTACTTACTGATTAATTCCATACGGTGCCTGCATTTCATTCCGCCACTCTCTGCCAAGTGCTTTCAGTTCGTTTCCTCGCGAAAACCGATCGAGATTGTTATGATAACTCGCATGTTAGCAGATTTGTTGTAGCGTGTCTTTTCTCACCACTTTCTCAGCCAAAAACTATAGAGTAAGCGCAGTAGTAAAGTTTATACTGCAGACGTTTGTTTGATAATAAACTCCGGATGTACAAACTAATAATTGTCCACGGCCACGTTAAAAACGTTAGAATCATCCGACTTCAATATCAGCAATGCCTATCAGCAGATAACAAAAAAACCAAAACGTCATCTAAATAAAATGTGTCGTGTTTTTTTTAATTTGTTGATTTTTTTAAAAATAATTTTGAAATTTGACAAAACCTCAGGAGTAACTCTTAGGAACAAAAAAAAATTTGGAAATCAGCCGAGAACCGGAGGAGTTTTCGCGTTACAAAACACACAAAAAAAACATACTGTCCCATTCTTAATTTTTTTTAAGTCGATTAAAAATAACGACGCCATACACTCAAACGCCATAGAAGCTATTCCGTATTAGTTTTCGTATTGGTTTCATGACCAGGTTATCAAATCTCAACTCAATTTCAAAGCAATTTGTGGAAAACAGCTCATATTCGCACAAAACTGTCCTCACTGAGTCATACAAAGACATTTGATATCTATTCTCTTATTGCTCATCAAGACTGTTTATGTTCGTTTGTACAACCCTTATGGGGTAGTATCTTTTTTTACTGCAAGGGAATATGCCACAAAAAGGTACTTAGGAAATTTTTCTGATTCTTGATTAGGTTTACTGCGAAATGTTTTTATGTTTACTCGCAAATAAAATGCACCATACTAACTAACCATAATGAAGCGCTCGTAGTCCAGTGGCTCTCACTGATCTCAACCGATCAGTGAGGTTAAGCAACGTACACCGAGGCAGGGAACCTGATGGGTGACCAAAGTGGAAATTTTCCGTGGTTCGGAGGGCACGTTGAGCTGTCGGTCCCGGCTGTTGTCGATTGACTACAGTCGTTAAAACCAAGTCGTAGGCCATTGTGTGGTTTGAAAACTCTGACACCAGGGTTAGCCATGTTCGCCACATACTTGACTATACCTACACGATAAGAAGAAGACTTACCATAATTATAATTGAAGATCTTGAATGAAATATCCAGACTTTTTTATTTATTTTTTATTCCAATAAACAATTTATCTGAAATCTTACTAATAATATAATTAAAAATCCGAAACCAAAAACAAAACAATACAGTGTTAATTCGTAAATAAAAAAACTACCTAACTATAAAAATAGTTATGAAAGAAAAAAATTACCTTTAATTAAAGTTGACAGTTGAAAACTAATTTTAAAAAGTGTCCCTTTTTCAAATAGCGCAATGTATTTTTACGAGTTGTTTTTTTAATTGCTTTAAAACAGTTTAATTTAAATTTTCAACAATTGAAATAGGTATGAATGTTAAAAAAAGGTAATGTATTAAATAAAGTAAGTATTTTTAACGTTTATTTACATCATTTACTTAATGATTTTATGAAAAAGGTTACATACTGAAATTACGACACACGCGCGCTTAAATTTTCATCAAATTAAGCTTTGTACCTGTCACTTCATTATGAAACATTGCCACCCTTCTATAGGCCAACGCCAAGGTTGAATAAAGGATTTTAAATTCAAAATATTATTAATATAATAACTTTCCACGTTAAAAACGTAGAATTACCGACTTCAATCCCAACAACAGTTCGCACAAAGTAGATAACTAGTATTTCTTGCAGACTACAATGCCTATTAGCAAATAACCACAAACGAAAATGTCACTCATTTATTTAGATGATGTTCTGATTTGTAGTATTTTTTTGTTTTTGTTAAATTTTTTTAAAAACGCTTAATCATTTTCGATAAAACTTATATGAGACCACCTCTTGAGTATACTCTTTCGAAAAAAAAAGAATTTTGAAAATCGGTCCATAATTGGCGGAGAAATCGGTGAACATACATAAAAAATAAAAAAAATACATAAGTCGAACATAGAACCTGCTCCTTTTTTGAAGTTGGTTAAAAATACATTTCAAGAATATACAATCTCGTGTTTCATCTTAAACGTCATCCTCAGTCGCCCAATTTACAATTCGAATGTTATTGAAATAATACGTATTTATCAAAGAAGGTCCTAAAATAACAGAATTCGAATACCCAATATAAATATGCCAGAAACACGAATGCAATTGACCTCTATCTGGGCCTCGATTCTGTAACTTCAATTGTGTATCGATGGAATGGTCGCCATTTTATCTGTTCAGGTGGCGAAATTGAGAACTATCCAAATTTCATACATCTAATGACGGCTGCTTTGACTTATGGCGTCACCGCTAACTAAATGTTCAGTTGCTAATTAGTTTGCAATTTTACGTTCGGTTGGCGGTAGCGCTGCTGGTCGGGGTGGTTGTCAGCAAGTATATTTTAATAGTTCTCAATTTCGTCACCTGAACAGATAAAATGGCCTCCATTCCATCGACACACAACTGAAGTTACAGAAGCGGGGCCCTGATCCGTGAATGAAAAGATGTTTGTGTACTTGTCTTTTTCTTATCGTTTTTCTTATAGTCAAGTGTGTGGCAAACTTGGCTAACCCTGGTCTCACAGTTTTAAAGCCACACAATGGCTTCTGACTTGGTTTTAACGACTGTAGTCAATTGACAACAGCCGGGACCGATAGCTTAACGTGCTCTCTGAAGCTCGGCCACCATTAGTGGCCTTCCGGATTGGACCGTGTTTACGTATTTAGTATTCTGAACAATTTTCTCACGATAAAAAGCATCGGTTAATGTGCAACTACATAGCTGAGAAAAATTTTTGGGTAAGAAAAATGTTCGGCGCGAATGGGACTTGAACCCACAAGAATAAATAATAGTACGTTGGCACAGAATAAATAATAGTACAACCCCAGGACATTATTGAGGAATTATTTGTGAATATTCCTTACATTTGTAAAATACTAAATCATTTTAAATTGTTAATAATAACTAACTTGTTTATTGATACTGAAAATGCTTTCAGAGGCTTTTTTAACCATGTTTGACAAAAAAAATATTTTTTCTACTCAGAAATAAAATAAGGTTTCTGAGGAAAGGTTTGTTCAATAGAAAGAAGGGTTATGATCGGACGTTGACCTGTCGTTTGTAAGTTTTCCATAAAAAACCTAATGTACGATTCTCTGTAGTCTTCTTACGCTTTACTGTTCAATGAAATTTGATCCTTGTTCCTATTCTCGGTATTTTTGTTTGCCTTTTGTCGAACTGGAATTTAGTGGATAAGCTTGTAGTTTTTTAAGGTGTTTGAGTAATTTAAGTAGTAGTAGCTCTGAGATAAAACATCTGTGTTAGTTAATTTGAAACAAGTTTTATTTTTTAAAATTGAAGTAACTCTAAATCCAAACCATGGATTTGATATTTATTGACCTCTAACAAAATACATACATAATTAAATGCTAAAATGGGTCTAAATTCGCGTATATATCATGATTTACCTATTTCTCGATGTTTCGATTGCACGTGAAAAAAATTGTAAAAATTATACATTTAATGATACATTGCTATGTGATACATACAAAAAAATGGTAATCGATATTATTTCCTGTCAACGTTTTGCCTGCGTATTCATTCGCGTTAAAAGTTAGCCTACGTCCTGTTCAGCTCTTCACTAAAGAAACACGTAGATAAGTTTATCGATACAAAAAAAATGAATTTTTGAACACATTTTTAACCCTGGACCAGTCGCGCGATTAAAATAACGCAACCCGTCGCGTGGGGTCCCAGAAGACCCCAAAATTTAAAAGCCTCTGAATTAAATATTTCCTAGGAATATGATATATTTTTTATTGTATTTTATTAAGAGAGGAGTGTGCAATAAAATAAATAATTGAAATCAACTCAGTTTTGTTTAATTATTAATATTAGGACTTCAGAGCAAAAGGAACCAAAATTTGTCTTCTTTAGTGTACAATATATAAAATATATATGTTTTATAGAAACATGACTGAAAATAAATTTTAAATGACAGTTAAGTCATCAACAAAACATTGAAAAAATAAATCAAACAAAAACAATCACATAAAAAATGAAAACACGTCTGCTGTGAACTAGCGCTGAGCGCAAACTGACATGTTATGTCATCCGTGCCTTCATAAATCATATTTAGGAATGTAGAAAAAAAATCGGAATTGTTTTAATATACCAAAAATATTTTTTATCTAAACCTCCGGCTTTCAAAGACCCCACGCGACTGGTACAGGGTTAATATCAAATAAGAATTTATTTTTTATACATTAAAAAAAGGATATTAATTTTTTTGTCATATTTGGAAGCGGCTAACGGTGCTCACTGGAACAATTTTTCAATTTTGACGTATACCGTTAACCTCAGACAGCCTTTAATAAAAGCGTCACGAAATGATTAAAAAACGCAGATGGCTCGCAGTTTCAATAGAACTTTGATCTCGATTTTCGATGAGAAAGGTTTTCAATTCGAGAGATTCTAACACATAACTGAAATAAGAATGATTGACTTGAAATTTTAAGCTTCAAAAAATGCCGTTAGACCCACAGACGCCATATGAACACTTAATAATATTATGTTAATCGAATAAGTAAAATACTTCATTTTATTATTAATTTACATAAACCATTCATCTTACTTACTTCGCTGGCTCAACGACCCAAAGTGGATCTTGGCCTCCGACATTAAAGTGCGCCATTCCATTCTATCTTGTGCCAATATTGACCATTCATCTAATAATCACATTTTAACGTCTGCTAAGAAATACTTTTTCTGGTTTCCTACTTAAAATCGCTGTTTTGCATAATTGCAGCTTGAAGCTTGAAAAAGGCAACAAAACCATAAATCTGAGGCTCTCCAGAGCTCAGAGATCAGAAGCATGCGGAGGTTTATAATAAAAGTGAGTGGAGATTACCACGGTACATCTGTATGCAAATACACAGCCTCGAAGCTAATGTTTACTAAAATAAAAGAAGAAAAAAAACAACGGGTTGCACTCCAGGAGTGCCGGCAGAAGTGAAAAATTTAACATTAACGTTGTGCATTAATATTTAATTTATTTTTTTCTATGCTGACACCGGATGATATCTTAACTTTTGCAGTTTTAATTTCCTATATCTATTAAACACCCATCCGTGACATCTTGACTTTTGCAGTTTTAATTTCCTATATTTATTAAACATCTCTCCGCCTTACGAATTTTCGATCAGGGTCAAGTGACAGACAGGTGACCCTGACGCGAGTTTAACATTTTTTACCCATACTTCAAAGTACACAACGCCGCTAAAGAAGTTTTCACTTCAAAAAAGTTGCACTCCGGGAGTGCCGGAAGAGGTGAAAACTTGAACATATATTACTTCCTTGCAGTCTAAGAAGTTGTTTTCACGGAGGGTGAAGTGAAAACTTTTACCCATCCAAAAAGAGCACAACGCCCCTAAAGAAGTTTTCACTTCAAAAGATGATATTGGACTTTTATCTCTTATTATTGAGTAAGTGTCGTAAAATGATACGAGTATTATAACTCCGACTTGAGTAGATTTTAAAAAGGGCACTCTAGTCTAATAATACAACTATTTTCACAAGATCTAATAATACAACTATTTTGGTTTCTTACCACAACAAATGCTGAGCCAGCGCCATTTTCACTGACACGATACATGCAACACCAACGACTCACACACACATGCAGACACACACACATACACACATACACACACTCTCTCTCACACACACACACACACACACACACACACACAGTCACATTCCTACTCACACTCAAACACACACTACACTCTTCCAAACACATTAATTTTTATAAATAGTTAAGATACAAATGTTTTTACTTTCTATTTTTTTATTTTTTTTAGTTTTTATAATTGTGTGGGTAATGTGTCAGTTAAATAAATGTTTTATCTATCTATCTTTTTTAGCATGAGTAGGCCAGAGTACACAAAACATTTTATTGTCACTTCTTAATTAAATTTTTACCACATAAAAGAAGATGTTTTCATTAGAAAAATATTATTGTCGACCAGCAATTACTCTCTCAGCATTTAAAAATTCAAGGCCGTAGACTTTCAAACCACATTTAACTAAAAAAAGAACATTATGGGCCAAAGTTAAAGTTTGCAAGCCGAGTTTTTGTTGAATAGATAACTACACCCGTACTGTAACGTGTTATTTTCTTGGGAATTAAGCATACAACATTATTATAGTGATATTTCTCTAAAGACTCTTTAACCAAGTTATTTCATGTATATTTGTTACTTCTTACAAACATTGAATATTTAAATATTTAAATATTATATAATATCAGTTATCAGAAAAACATATCATAGTATTTTTTTCGGTTGATTAGTTCTAGACATATTAGTTCTAACTGATTAGTCACTTTATGAGAATCATTCATTCAAAGGAATGTTTGTAAGTTCAGTAACCTTTCTTTGATGGACTATTATAATATGTAATACGTAGTCGTAAAACGTTATTTATACGTTGGAAATTACCACAGAGACACATACTAGCTTCCCACCCAGGACTTTGTTTCTGTGGGAATTTCAGAAATGAATTATACACGTAAACCTTCCTTTTGAATTACTTCGTCCACTGGTGGAAACTGTATGAAAATCCGTTCTGACAAGGTGCGTATAATATAGTACGATAGTATGAAAAAGTACGTTATGCTATGACAACAAATCGCAGTGATGTGAAAAGACGTAAATATCTTTTTCAAGAAGCAAATATCACTAAAGTTTCTGAAATTGAAAATTCCAAAGACATAACAGTTTCCTTTCTCGAAGCAAACTGAAACATGTTTATTTGTTTGCTAAGCACCACTTAAGACTTGCAACATTGTATATCCAAACAACTTCTAAACAGGGGTAGTTAAAAAATATTATGCATGAAATTTTGTCTGCATCCAGAAATTCATATTCACAGAAGTTGGGTGAAAAAATGTCCAATTTAAAGTTCGCAGCAGATGAACTGTCTTTTACGTCTTAAATTTTTTCAGAATCCTCTCTTTTTTCTATAAAAGAGAAACAATTTACTGTCAACCCTCTTTGAAATAAGGAGCCGACGAAGTCCGAAGACCGACGCCAGACAGCTTGCTTTGTTCCGTTGGTGCGTAGGAGTAACAGTGCCTTAATAGGCATTTCCTGATTTAACTCGCTCCATCGTCGACCTCATTGAGGTAAAAAGGTAACCCATCTTAAAATAATAATAAAAATAAATAATTTAAAAAAATTACTGTCTTTACAGCCGTGGCTGAAATATTACACTTTTTAGCAAATTTTTGGGTAGCTAAAGTTGTAAATCATTAACGTCTTAAGGCTTTTATCCCTGACTGTTATTATATAAGTAATAAGTTGCAGTACCGATTGTTTGATAGGTTTATCTATGTTACTTTATTAAGGTCCAATTTCACCATACTCTGTTAGTTAGTTAATCCACGATTAAGAAGTTAATCAGACAAAACGTCAAACAAAAAGTATGAAAATGACGTTGTCAAATCTCGGGTTAGGTGCTAATCGTCTGTTATATAAATAACAGAGTATGGTGAAATTGGGTCTTATTGTTTAAATGAAGTCTAAGTTGTAATTTGAAACTGGGCAGTGATAGTAACCACCATTTTAGTAATTTTAGTTCACATCAGATATTTTAATAAATGTATACCAATACAGAAGATTTCAGTTAAAAATTAAACAACAACTGATATGCTAGTGTAACTAGGTCAGCCTCAGACCAAAATATTGTGCATCATGTGACTATGATTGATTTTTCCACTTTCAGAATGCTTTTTAAGTACTTACTGTTTTAACTAAAACGTTACTTATAATAGTAGTAATTGAAGTCTCGTAGCCCAGTGGCTCTCACTGATCTCAACCGATCAGTGAGGTTAAACAACGTACACAGAGGCAGGGAACCTGATGGGTGACCAATGTGGCAATTTATCACAAGCGTTTCCGTGCTTCGGAGGACACGTTAAGCGGTCGGTCCCGGCTGTTGTCGATTGTCTACAGTCGTTAAAACCAAGTCAGAAGCCATTGTGCGGTTTGAAAACTCTGACACCAGGGTTAGCCAAGTTCGCCACACACTTGACTATACCTACACGATAAGAAGAAGTAATTGCATAAAAATTCATAGTATAAGCTTATGGCGAAGACCTATAAGGTTTATCTATCTATCTATACATATTTTGATACGATTTAAGCAAAGGTTTTCGCTTCATTTCTGTCATTTATCAAAAACATAATAAACTAGCTTTCCGCCCGGGACTTCGTTCCCGTGGCACTTTTTTAGTTTTTTCTTTCATAAGAACCTTTTCCTGACAATAAGGAACACAACAAAAAAAGAATCATCCAAATCGGTCCAGCCGTTCTCGAGTTTTGCGCTTACCAACAGATTTAGTGATTCATTTTTATACATATATAAGATTATCCCAATGCTGGATACAGATTTCCGAAAAGATGGATGTTGAAACTACCATAAGTGGCAATAAATGAAAAAAATACTGTTCATAATAACTGTACGATATACCCGTACAAATCAAGTAAAAATACTGTCACCATGAAATATTTAACATTGTTTATCTGTTATTCCAACTCAAGCTCAAGTTTTCTTCCCCGTCAGCAGACTTTAAGAATTTCCGTCTAGAATTCACTCGAAATTAAACTCAAGATAAAGCTAAGTTAGTCCAAGTTAGTTGCAAGTTTTTTCTAAGTTTTAGAGGTGAATAACCTAGAGTAAGTACTATCTTTATTTCATCAGGGTGACCAAGTCGAACGTGATTTGATGATGTTATGATAAGGTATTTTTGTAGACGCTTGCACCGGTTGTTTTGGTAACTAGACACATTGATGGATTAAGATTATGTTGCCAGACGTCGGAGAAGTTACTAAAAACAAATCTGAAGCTTTTAGAGGAAGCTCGAATTTTTTTGTCAGTTAATATTTCCTGTCAGAGCTGACCACAAAAAGAATGCGGCCACAGCTGGATAGGCAGAAACTTCCTAAGTATTACACGTAATATTCTCTTTTATAAGTTTGTAATGCAATAATACAGGGTGATAAAAAAGCTCTAGCTATATTCAAAATCCTGAACCAGTATCACTTACTGAACACTTTTTTTGTATACTTTGTTTTTTTTCGGTAGATTTTTTTTCCTAAACGTAGACACCAATCGGGTGCATCCCCCGAGCGCTACCCGCACTCCTCGCGTGCCTGGTGTAAGAGAAATATCAACAAGTTTAGGCAAAAATAAATAAATGTTTTTTATCATTAATGTGTTCTTTGAGTAATACTGGTTCAGGATTTGAATATAGCTACAAGGTTTTTTTTTCGACCAGTATATGTAGAATATACTGGAATATACTTTGTAACATAAGTATATTATTTCGGAACTTGAGTTAAATATTACACAACGCAAGAATATCGTTCAACGTTTAACAGTGTTATAAGTGATTTATTATATCACTTATTATAGATTTATTTATATGATAAGAACTAACCTATTTCTGACAGTCTAGTTAAATCAGCTACTTTTTATTGCGCCGTACGTACATTGATTGGATTTTTTTATTAGTTAAAATAACCGTTGACACGTGTGAAGGATGTAAAACAGCCAACAAAACAGAATTACTTTTCCCCCTGAACATAAGTTCAAACATTTTAAAAATATTCACTTTTCCATTCAACTTTTGCAATGATTTGATTTACCTATTATGCCTGATACAGTCAAAGTTTTTTCTATCGTTATTTAAAATTATTACCCTTTTGCTTATTAATTTAAAATCACCACATAGAAACCTAGGTTATTAACCTTCCGCCCACATTTCAACAAATACCTAAATAATAATATTCCAGGGAAGAGATACAGCCGGTAAATACTCTTTAATGTTTTTCATCTCTGAGTACAACGATCAGATAGAAAAATAGCAAAAAAACGCTTAAACAATTTTGTTATCGTAGTATTAACACCCGTGGGCGTTATTTTTATATTATATAAAGCTACAATACCACTGACTGACTGACTGGGTGACAGAATTGTTCTCCCAGATGGAGCGGCGGGAGGTGAAAACTTTGTATGGGGGATGTGGAGAAGGTGACGCGGAGGGTACGGGAAAACCTCGAGATCCTCGGATCCACCTTCTCATCAGGTGGCGACCCACCTTCCCGGGCGAACCGTTGCAGATGGAGCGGTGGCGCTCGAACTAAGGTCGACCCACACCCTGGTCGAATTCTACCGGTGACGTCATTTTTTCGATTTTCGCAAAAACAAGATGGCCGCCATACAAAATGTTCATTGCTGTATCTCCGGATCCGTTTGACATAAGTGGAGTGTGCTCGAACAAATGTTTTACAGGGGGGTGGGGGGCAGCTGGCTGTCAAAATTTTTTTTCAAGATGGCGGATCCAAGATGGCGGCCGGAAATGAAGTTGCTCCGATCCGGACGAAAATCGGTATCTGGGGGGTTTGGGGGTCGAAGATTCCGAATATCGGGTCAGTTTTTCGATTCCACCATTTTCCAAGATGGCCGCCATACAAGGAGTGGTGAGGCGAGGCCGCAGGCCGAGCCGAACCACGACGCCACTCCGCGAGGCGAGGCCGTAGGCCGAGGCGAGCTGCGTAAAAGGCGAGGCCGAAGGCCGAGCTCCGCGCAGGGCGTAGCCCGGAGCGTCCCCCCCCCAAATCCAAGATGGCCGCCATACAAGTTTAGATTCTAAAGGTGAGGCGAGGTCGAAGACCGAGCCGAACGCGCGAGACGAGGCCGAAGGCCGAGGCGAGCCGCGTATAGGGTGAGGCCGAAGGCCGAACTCCGCGTAGGGCGAAGCCCGGAGCGTCCCCCCCCAATCAAAGATGGCCGCCATACAAGTTTAGATTCTACAGGTGAGGCGAGGTCGTAGACCGAGCCGAACGAGCGAGGCGAGGCCGAAGGCCGAGGCGAGCTGCGTATAGGGCGAGGCCGAAGGCCGAGCTCCGCGTAGGGCGAAGCCCGAAGCGTCACCAAGCATATTACCAGCCGACCGCCATCATACCGACATGGGTGTCGTTTAATAGGTTTTCAGGGGTGCTGATTTCGAAAATGACATCCATTTTGAAATCCAAGATGGCGGACATGGATTTTTTGGAAAATACCGTCATGGGTGTCGTTTAATAGGTTTTCGGGGGTGCTGATTCCGAAAATGACATACGTTTTGAAATCCAAGATGGCGGACATAAATTTTTTGAAAAATATCGTCATGGGTGTCGTTTTTTGGGTATTCAGGGGTGCTGATTAAGAAAATAACATCCATTTTTAAATCCAAGATGGCGGCCGTGAAAAACAAAAACAAATGAAAAACTTTTTTAAAATTTAAATATAAAAAAAGGCACAACCGCCTCGCGACCTGCTTTAGCAGGTCGCGCACCACGAGAAACCTAGTTTAATCCTATAAGGCTATAACGAAACAGATACCTAGAATTTAAATAACAAAACACAGACTAGAAGATAAATAGAAAATGTTGATACGAAGGTTTTCTGGAATTTATTTCTTAACGTTATTTTACATACATACATATGCTCACGCCTGTTATCCCAAACGTGGTAGGCAGAGCAGGTTCAGAACCACTTTATGTCACGTTTGACATAAATTCTAAGGATCATTAGCTGAAACATGATGTGTAGTGGTGAGAGGTGGTCAGCTTTTCGCCCACAATACAGCAAAATCTTATTTTAAAACGTAAATTTATTTTTCTTTTAATTAATTCAGGTTATATGAAGCTAGACCTATAAATATGAAGGTCGCACATTAGGTTACCACATGCATGACTTAGCCCTAATAAAATTAAACAAACACTAGAAATAAAGGCTAAATACCAATTAAACCTATCCGAACCGTTAACTTGGCTCTATTGAGCAATAATCAGGACTCCTTGTAGTCTTAATGTGCCACTGATGTTATAAATAAGTTAAATAAAATGTAGATTATTTTCTAGAACTTGGTAAAATAGAATTACGTTCAAACACAACACAAATATTCACCTCTAACTCAGAAGCGCTCGTGGCCCAGTAGCGCTTGATGATCTCAACGGATCAGTGAGGTTAAGCAACGTACACAGAGGCAGGGAACCTGATGGGTGACCAAAGTGAAAGCATCACATTAAGTTGTCAGTACCGGCTGTTGTCGATTGACTACAGTCGTTAAAACCAAGTCAAAGACCATTGTGCGGTTTGAAAACTCTGACGCCAGGGTTCGCCAAGTTCGCCATCCGCTTGACTATACCTACAGGATAATTAGAAAAAGACTTACACTGGAAAAAATCATTAAAAAGATAACATTCACATGCAAGGACGGATACGAACACCAAACCTGAGAAAAACATTAATTTTTACACAGATCACTGCATTTAAAGCCTATTGCCTATAAAACTAAGAAAATAAGTCAATAATATTTATTTTTTTAAGTCTCTCTATTCACAAAGGTGCATTCTTTACCCGAGAAGAACAGACAAGAAAGTCGATAATTAATCTTTTTTATATTTTTCTTACTTTCAACAGTTTTGTTTGACGACCGTTTGACGACTTTCCCAACAGTTTTGACGACCGGTTTGGTCTAGTGGTCAGGGCAAATATTTGTGTAAAAAGCAGATGTTTGTGCTCAGGTCACGGGTGTTTGTGTCTTTATGTATGTTCCAAGGGACCTACGACACAAGGAAAAATCTAAGTGTGGGCCTTTGAGTGTGTTGCGTTTGCTTCGTTTGTTTGATTGTTGTTTTGTCACATAAATATTAATCAAGTTTGTAGTACCCTTAGTGTTAAAAATTAAATTCTCTGTTATAAACCAATTACCTACAATTTTTTGTGATAACATCGTTAAAACGTAGTGACAACGTAGCAAGGAAGTAAATGGGCGAGGGCTGAAATAACAATTAACTCTTAAAGAGGTCCCGAGACTGTTCGCTGTAAGAAATTAACGCGTGACTAGATAACCAAGTGAAAATGAACATACTGTGCGTTTTATTAACAAAATAAGGGTAAAAGTTAAAAACTTCCTATTAAAGGCTGTATAAATTCTACGGACTATTTCAGAGACTGATGTTTAACAAAGCAAGAGGCGACCTTTTATCAAGGACCAATTCTGAAAACGCAAAAAAAAATCAACTGTTCTATATAAAATATACATATAAAAAATGTACAAGGCAGCAAAACTATTTTACCATCAATTTATTTTTAACCCCTGACGAAAAAAGAGGGGTGTTACTAGTTTGACGTGTATATCTGCACCTCTGTGTATCTGTCTGTGGCATCAAAGCTATTAAACGAAAACGAAGCGAGTGATTTAAAAAAAAAAGTTATAAGTTATGAATAGCAGGGTTGATAAAAAAAAAATAATTTTAGAGTTATACCTTATATCTACACTAATATTATAAAGAGGAAAGATTTGTATTTTTGTATGTAACAAATAAACTTAAAAAATACTGGAGCGATTTCAAAAATTCTTTCACTATTATGATTCTACACTGTCCCTGAGTAACATAGGCTACATAATTTTCCCGAATTCCCACGGGAAGGAAGTCCCGAGCAGAATGCTAGTCAGTAAATAAATAAATAAATTACTTGCTCAGTATGTCTCATAAAGAGATTTTTATTTCTATTCTTCACACAGACTCCTCTTCACATTCCTTTAAAACCAATCTTTAACTCGCCTCTAAAATGAATCGTCTAATTTGCCTGATAAAACCGGTTTATAATAATTTGAACAGTTTTCTGAAATTCGGAATCGGAATTCAGAATTCAAAATGGAAATCATTGTTTTGTTTGACAAGCAATTTGACATGACAGGGACTTGTCGGCATATCCTTTGATGTGTTTTATACCCCTCTATCAAACTAGGGGTAATAACCTTTAAATCAGTATTAGTTTCATCTGTATCTTCTTAATGAGATGTAAATTTTGTTTGTTTATATCTATGCGTAGATAGAGCCTGGAGCTTTGACAGTGTATTGCCTATTTTGAATACCAAAGACAACTTAATGCGAATGTTTTAAAAAAATGTTGCCACGTTTATTACGATATTTGCAGAGGGCTTTCGTAATCATATTTATATTCATTTATTACTGTATTAAACATACAATGTCAGAAACTTCATTACCTACATTAATGTAAATGAAATTAAATTATGAATGATTTGTTAATTTAAAATAACAATACTAATAATCTTCTTCCTAGCGCTAAGTCCCGTTGATCCAGGTTTTGGCAGTTCAAGTCATTACAGTGGAGCGGCTGCCGTCTGACCTCCGTGACCCTGCTAACCGGATTGGATCATGGTTACACATTCAGTCTCCTGAATGTGCAGGTTTCCTCACGATTTTTTCCCTCACCGTAAGAGCATCGGTTAGTGTGCAACTAATGTACATAACTCAGAAAACGAGTCATTGTTACGTGGCGGCACTGGGGATCGAACTCGGTACCTCTCGCTTACGAGTCCGGCTCAGTAGCCGTTAGACCACCGACCACCGACACAATACTAATAATATCTAAAAATAAAACAAAAAATGATTAATTTGTATATTTACTCATCCAGGAACTCTTTACTAGGTATTACTAGGTATTACTAGGTATTTACTAGGTATTTAAAAGTAGTACAAATTATGCTAACACTAAACAAAAATTTACGGATTACAAAATGGTTAGTAGGTCAATATGCTATTGTGATACCTAAACTAAGCATCTGTATACTTGTATCTTAGGTATCGTGAGTTAGTAATACATTTTTGCCTATTTTTACAATATTTCCATAACAACAATAAATAAGAACATTTAACACTATAGTAAGCCTTGCTCGTCAACAATGACTTGAGTCTGTTTAAAAAACTGCACTCGGTGCTCGCCTCACGAATTGTATTCGGTATTTTATTATAAATCTTAAGCTTTATATTCTTTTAAGAAAAAAAATTGCTGAAACATATTACAAATTTCATGCAAATACAAAGTATTGTAGCCTTATACAGAGTACACTAGTTTCAGGTAGGCTACACTATAGGAAGCCTGGGAATTTCGTAGAATCAATTCTTATTCCTTACTAGCTTTCCGTCCTAGGCTCCGCCCGCGTGGACTACAGTTTATATCATGCCCAACTGTAAGATAAAATGTAGCCTATATCCTTTCTCAGACTCTTATCTATCTCTGTATCAAATTTTATCAAAATCGGTTCAGTAGTTTAGGCGTGAAAGACGGACAGACAGACAGACAGACAGAGTTACTTTCGCATTTATAATATTAGGTAGGATTTACGTTATAAGAGCAACTCTTATGCGAAATTTCAGCTTTCTAGATCCAAAAATTTGGGCTAGGCACTTAATGAATCAATACTCTGCGTTTTTATAGAAATAGTAGTTACAATTAACATGAAAATAAAAGAAAAATAACAAAATCAAAAAATGTACTTATACCTATTTAACATAATGTACCTGCGGATCCTGAAATCTTAATTTTAATTTTATAAATTACAAGCATTCCACTCGGGGCTTCGTTCCCGTGGGAATTCGAAAAAGTTATGTAGTCGATGTAACTGAGGGATAATTTAGTATTCTAATGGTGAAAGAAGTTACGGAGCTTATTCAATGCAAGCAAACAAACAATTAAATCTTTCCCCTTTATAATCTATACTAATATTATCTATACTAATATTATAAAGCTAAAGAGTTTGTTTGTTTGTTTGTTTGTTTGTTTGAACGCGTTAATCTCCGAAACTACTGGTTCGAATTGAATAATTCTTTTTGTGTTGGATAGTCCAGTTATCGAGGAAGGCTATAGGCTATATAACATCAATAGAAGCAAAGATATAGTGGTAAATGTGTAAAAAACGGGAGAAATTATACCTAGACTGACGGACATATCAACGCACAGCCTAAACGGCTAAACGTAGGTACTTGAAATTTGGAAGGGACGTAGCTTAGGTACCGCAGAGGTGCACTAAGAAAGGAATTCCCGAAATTCCCACGGGAACGGGAATTAGCGGGAAAATCCTTTTGTATGAAAAATGTAAACCGCTTAAGTTAGACGCTAGAAATTTGGCATGCAGGTACCTTAGTAAACTTAAAGCTAAGTTGCAACAGGATATTGCAAAATTCCCACGGGAACGGGAGTTAGCGGGAAAAAACTTTTGTATGTAAAAATCTAAATCACGTAAGATAGATGTTTTCAATCTGTGTACTCTGTACAAAAAAAAAAATAACACGCAAACGAAGTTGCGGGCATCAGCTAGTATTAGTATAGAATATTTCCTAAATTAAGCACAGATCTATGCCAATACTCTCATTTGCAATAAAAAAATATTGTATTCAATCACTCTCTAACCACTTCATAGTTTCCTTATAGACTTCGGAAGTAGGACAAACTTACAAGTTTCTTTTAGTAAACTGGATGAGACAGAGATGGATTTAGATCTTACTTCTTAAATGTATCGTTGGTTACTTAGTATCACAAACACATACGTATTGGTTCCATTGGGGTAAGCAGAGACTAAGAGACTACAGATTGCCACTTGGTTCGATCCAAAATACCTGGGCCCAGATTCTGTAACTAAATGAAATTTTATATATATATATATATTCCATATAACGGCAAATAGCCTGACCGCATAAGTTCTATGGAAAGGGCATTAATTTTTTTCTTACTTTGACCTATATTCCTAGGGGACAGTTGTTCAGTTTCGTGGACTCATTTTTAGCTGTAATTTTTACTAAATTTTTTTTACCAACCCTTTCATAGTTACATAGACATACTCCCCAAAACTAAGTCGTTTTGCCAAGTAACAGTAAATTGTTATTTATATTGTAATATGTGTAGACGGGATCTTATATCTTGATCATTAATATTTAGTTTAGACAAATACGAAGACCATCTTCGGTAATCATTTCGTAATAATTAATTCTACTAAACTTTGGGGCTCGTATACATACATAACAATTTCTATCCCTAAAGTTTTGTTTGGTTATTAGTCTATATTTAGAGACATAGATAACGTGTTTCCTGAGGGTGTTATGTTAAGATGTGGCTGTACAAGAAAAGTACTTCTGTATTGTAAATATAAAACTATATTTCTGCTAATAAAGATGTCTGGAGAGTATCATGTATTTTTTTTATATTAAAAATACTAAAATGGACAATACCGGCCTGTGGTGGAAACAGATTTATTGGGTGATTTTAAATAAATTTGCGAAAATTAAGGAAAATAATCAGCCCAGTAAAATATACAACTTCCCCTAAGGAACATAGGCCAAGAACAACAAAAAATGCTCGTGATCAGCTGATGACTTTATTATGAGAAGTCAACTGTTTTTCTGTGATTTTAATATGACTTCCTGGGGAAAGTAATTCAGTTTCATGAAGAGAATCACACCCTAAAGTTAAACTAACTTATTTAACCGGTGAAGCCCCTTGTCATCCAAATGGATGACGCGCTGCTTGGTGTCGAATTACCGCACGGATCATTGAAATGTGAACACACTAATGTTTTATTTTAAAAACAAACACTTTTAATAGTTTCTATATGAAACTCTCTCACTAATTACGTATAATTTGTTTAAATCAAATGCCCAAAAGCGTCGTAAATAAATCGGGTTTCAAGGCCGCGTCAACAATGTAAACAAAGAGCGGCTGTCATACAATGTAATCGAGTACTATTGTTTTTTTTTATGCGGGAACGACATAAACATAGACTGTAAGTGTGTTCTCTATTCATCCATCATTCTATAGTACGATTTGTTTTCTTTATGGAACCTTTTGTTTTTTTAATCTGAATTTTTTTACGGATCAACACCTGGGCGTTCTACTTGACTTTTTAATGCGATAGTTCGAATTCTCAAGTGAGCGCGCGGCAGTATTTTTTGTTTCTCTCTAAAGGACCACTTGTTGTAGATGCTAATACAAAAAACCGGATGAGAATCGGTAGCCAAACAAAGGAATAGGAAAAAAAAAATGTCAAGTGGCCGCCTAAACGCGCGCGCGGGGCGTATTGACAAAAAATTTCGGGGCTAGACCGGTTAAGTCACCCCATACATTTTCTTAGCTTACTCATTGAGTACTTACTACTTCACTGGCTCAGTAACATGATGTGGATCTTGTTCTCCGACATTAATAATCCTCCTTCTTCTTTTGAGATACACGTACAAGAAAGTACTTATTTCATAAATTACTTACTCGTTGCTTATCGTTTAGATATAATCAAGTATGTCCAGCACTTTCAAACCGCCAAATGGCGTCTGACTCGGTTTAACGACTGTAGTCAATCAACAACAGCCGGGAGCGACAGCTCAATATGTCCTCCGAAGCACGAAAACGCTCGTGACAAACCCATCATGTTCCCTGCCCCGTATACGTTGCTTTACCTCACTGATCGCTTGTGATCAGGAAGCGTGACTGGGCAACGGCTACCGAGTAAATAATGCCGTGCGTTGTGTTGAAAATTGAACCCAAAGCTATCAAAGTCTATATTCTAAGTCCGTCTCTGCTCTCTTAATGGAGACCAAAGAATCAGGTCTTCATTAGCTGCTGCAAACGACCGCTGGCAAAAACCAGATTGATCCGATATCTTCCGGTATCGGCCGTGACACACATTCGGACCAGACATCTGATTGAAGGCTCTCTAGGAAGATCCAGTAGGCGGGAATTCGGGCTAATAAGAAAGGGAATAAGTTGATAAGGTCTTGATTAGGTAGGTACAGAAGTAAAATATTCTTGATGTCTTTATTCGTTTTTCCTTTTAACTGATGTTGTTTTTATGCAGGATGATTCTTTTTATCACCATCCAAATTTTTCTTACGATGTTAGTAACGTTGATCCTTACTAATATTATAAACGCGAAAGTTTGTAAGTATGGATGTATGGATGTATGGATGTATGGATGTTTGTTACTCTTTCACACTCAAACGGCTGGACCAATTTTGATACAATTTGGTATGGAGGTAGCTGACACTCTGGATTAACACATAGGCTACATAATTTTCCCAAATTCCCACGGGAACGAAGTCCCGGGCAGAAAGCTAGTAGAAAATAAATAAGGAGGAAAGAAAATATATTTTTTCTACAATTGTCTGATTTTTGATACCCCTTTTTAACGTCTTAGAGGATGAATTTTGTAAAACGCAGAAACACGGGTGTCACAAATTGTGTTGAAGAGTTTCAGGTCAATTGGACGATGTGATTTTTTTTTCCATACAAAGATTTTGATTTATTTTCATGCTTCAGACGATCTAGCTTAAAATATTTATATGAAACGTAGAAACAAAAAAATATGGGTCTGTTAAATTTTCATAGTTTACGTACAAAAAATTTGAATGGTGATAAAAAAAATTCCTGTATAACACAGATTTTGCTTAGAGTGGTGAAATGCGTTGTGGAAATGGATTTGTAACTTCTTTTTTAATTTAATATTTTATTCAAGGACCATCCAGAGCGAGCAAACGAATAATAAAACGTGATGAGATTTCAAAGCATTTTCATAAATATTTTATTTTTATGTAACCCAAAATGAATTATCATCCTATAGCACAATGTGATAAAATAATACTTTATTGAAAATAAAATAGTGCAAATACGAATTTTATTAATGTAGGAAAGAATAAATAGCTACACAATTAGGCAGGTTATTCATAGTCCTGTAGGTATATAGCTCGAAGCACTCGTATGCTTGTGGCTCTCGCTGATCTCAACCAATTAGTGAGGTTAAGCAACGTACACAGAGGCAGGGAACCTGACGGGTGACCAAAGTGGCAATTTATCAGGAGCGTTTCCGTGCTTCGGAGGGCACGTTAAGCTGTCGAGGAGGCTGTTGTCGATTGACTGCAGTCGTTAAAACAAAGTCAGGGGCCATTGTGCGGTTTGAAAACTCTGACACCAGGGTTAGCCAAGTTCGCCACACACTTGACTATACCTACACAATAAGAATGAAAAGCTCTAAAATTAAAAAAAAATTATCACCCTCAACAATAATCCGTCATAATTATAACTTTTAAACACCTGAATCAATTTTGATCAAATACATATAAAGATAATCTTGATATCGTCAGCTTTCTACCAACAAAAAAATCGCATCAAAATCATTCCATCTGTTTGGGAGCTTCGCGGTGCCACAGACAGATACACAGATATACAAATACACTCATCAGGCCTATAATACTTCTCTTTTCTGTTGTTGGTTAAAAAGTATTAATTAAACACAGAATGTAGTCTGTCTTACCTTAGGTCATCAAACCTGCACATTTACCCAGGGCCGGTGCCCCACATTACGTAACTACCACCACCATACCACCCCCATAACCTAGTTTCATGGGGGCAACGACTTACCTCAAGACTGCTGGTAGAGATGCGAAAACTTTATTTCTTAAAAGTTTGATTTTGAAATTTCAATTCGAAAACGTGTAAGGTGTGACTGAGACTGTGTGTGTCACATAATTTTTTGAAGTGAAAACTTCTTTAGCGGCGTTGTGCACTTTTTGGATGGGTAAAAAATATTAAACTCGCGTCAGGGTCACGTGACCCTGAACGAAAATTCGTAAGACGGAGGGTGAAGTGAAAACTTCTTAGACCGCAAGGAAGTAATATATGTTCAAGTTTTCACTTCTGCCGGCACTCCCGGAGTGCAACCCGTAGTTTTTTTTCTGTTTGTATCTATGTCAGTAAATTTTAGCTGTGTTAAATCATCTAAAGTTGATGCAATTTTATATCTTTTGTATAGTAGCCACTACTGGTTTCCCTAGTAAATAAAATAAAAAATAAGAAATATTCTTGAAAACTCAGAGCGCTATCTAACCCCTAAATTAAGGAAGGCTAGATTACTTATATGCTTCTTATTTATCTTATTTAGCGCTTTATCGCAAAATAAAACTTCTGTTGTACGTCAGTATGAAAAATAATGAACATACATAAAAAAGAAGATAGAAGCAGTCGAACATAGAACCTATACATATAGCTTGCAACTCTTTCCAGAAATATTCTTGATTCAAGTCATTCAGTTTTCTCACCATTTTCTCTGAAAAACTTGTTCTTGTAAGCCCAACTCTATTTCAACGAAATATTGAAGCCTATTCACATGACAACAACTTTACAATTCATAGCAAGGCAATGCATGTATTACAGTTGTAATCCAAGCTTCAACAGAAGGCTAGCTATTAGACTCCTGTTGAAAAATGAATCTTATCGCAACTGTGTAAGGTACAGAGTACTATATAAGTTTTCAAAAGCTCTGCCCTTAGAATATTCAAAAATGCATTCACGTAATGATCTTTCCATTAAATATAAACAGGTCAAAAGGTATTCATAAAGGTAAGTGGGTTAGGCGTTTTGCTGTACCTATTTCTTGTTCAATAGAAGTTCTGAATTATTTAGTCTTTTGAAACTGGCACGGTGGTTGGCTGATATTAGCTGTTATTTATTTGTATTCATGTTTTCTGTTTTAAAAAACTAATGTAGAAGTTAGATATATAGGGAGCGCCGGCTACGGATGTATGGTGGGTTTTGCAGGTGGTTTCGCTGTTGAATAATGAAACTAATTGTTCTTCAACTTTATACTGTTTTTCATGATATAGTCATATTTATTTCTTCATCAGCCCATATACGTCCCCACTGCTAGGGCACGGGCCTCCCTCAATAACGTGAGGGGTAAATGCCATACTCACCACGCTTGGCAGACGGGTTGGCGAGGGTTTTGATATAATTGCAGAGTTTTCCTTCTCTGTGTGCAGATGAACTTGCTTGCATATTTACCTTAGTCGCCTTGTACGACACCTCGGTAAGAAAGAGGGTGGTCCTATTCTACTCTGCCGGGGACTCACACGGCTATGTTTATTTAATCTTCTTTAAAATACACTGATTATTCACACATCCGGACTTAAACTTCCATGTCAAAATATTTAACCACTGCGTGAGACGTATGTATGAGATTTAAAGTAAGTTTCATGGGACTACCTTTTAATTTTTTTTAAATTCAAACGACCAGTTTCTCTCCATAAAGAAAGAGATTTCATACCACAGCTATCAAAGGTTTAAAAAAAATGTTTTAAATCAAAATATCTTTATTTCATAGAACATTCAGGATGTTACTTAAGCCCAAAATACATGAAATACACACAAACATAAACATATTTAAATACATACATACACATTTGTTCTTTTGACCCTACTGACTCTACGCCTATTCACAAAGGTGCAGTCTTCCCCAGAGAAGAACAGGCAAGAAACTCTGAGGTTGCTCTTTTTAATCGCATTACAAATTTTCTTATTTACTCATTTTAACTTAATATGAAATAACTCTAGAGCTGAGCAGTTCATTCCCATGGCTGCTTGCCTGATAGATAATCAGAAATTTTGTAATAGCCCTTTTATGGTACCACAAAATTATGGGGCTGAGCTGAGTGAATATAAATGATTTTCATTAATAAACGCCACACACTGAAAAGTCCACACTAAGGTTTTCCCTTGTATTGTGGTTCCTTTTTTTATACTCAAGTGTCTACTACGCTTAAAGTTATGTTAAAGCGCGCAGCAGATTAGTAAATTACATGAAAATACACTGAAGCATATTTGAACACAATTAACCTTGTAATTATAACAACACTTGAAAATTAAAGGTCGTGAGATTGTTATGAAATATGTCAACATTTTGACGTTTAGCAATTAAAGTATTGACAAGCCTTAATTACAATTAAGGCAATTAAGCCCTATGGGATACACAAACCTGAGAACAACGTCTGTTTTTTATACAAAGCCTCGATCGGGAATCGAACAAATTCAATGAGCATCACTTAAGCTTCAAGATACAGCAAATAATATAATTAAAAAATTGCTGACTTTTTTCTTCCTAGTTTGTAATATTAACACCTCTTACGATTTACGACTTGGTTTAATCGCTTACATAATACCCGTAATCATGACATTAACGGTGTTAGCAGAACATAAACCATGACAGCCCCATCGCTATGCTCCACTGTCCTACAAGAAGGACGTTTACCCCTGAGGTTTACCCTAGCCAGACACAAGTTTTAGGTTACCCTAATGTGTCGTTTTCTAGGCCGATAGGTAGTCAATGTGATAAATGTATTCTTGCGGTTTAGACTGACGTCTGTGATTTTTGGGCTTTACTTTATCTGGACACTTTTATTGCTTTATTAAAGTAGGTTTTATTTTTAATTTGACTCGTCTGCTAATCGTGAACCATTCGATGTGGCAATAGGTGATTGTTAACTGACATTAAATAATTTTCCACGTTAAAACAACGTATGAGCCATCGACTTCAATCCCAACAACAGTTTGCACAACTAGTATTTTTGCAGATAATCAGATAACCACTATTATCAGATAACCATAAACGAAAATGTCACTAATTTATTTAGATGATGTTCTGCTTTATAGTATTTTTTTTTAAATCGCTGAATCATTTTCGATAAAATTTATATGTGAACACTTCTTGAGTATACTCTTTCGAACAAAAAAAGAATTTTGAAAATCGGTGCAGAATTGGCGGATAAATCGGTGAACATTACATAAAAAACATACAGTGGATCATTAGAACCTCTTCCTTTTTTGAAGTTGGTTAAAAATACATATGTGTCTCATTCTTCCTTTCTTAGAATCAAAATGTTATTCTGAAATCCCGAAATTTTTCGAGAACATTTCAAGTTACTATCTCGGATATAATCAAACAATTTCACCAGATACAAAGCTATTTTCAATTGGTGATTCAATGTAAGGAAGCTATACCCTACTTAAGGGTAATTCCTATTCAATTTGTCACATTGGCGGAGCGGTTGGTGTGTTCTCCAGTGTCTTTAAGTGTTATGTGAGTCGTTTGCATGTTTCTAAACTTTGGGGTCAATGACTTTTTAACTTTTATTTGCTGAAACAATGAAGATACCATGTTGGCGAGTATAGGCTGTATAAAAAAAACTTTGCGGTAGTTGAGGACGTCAATTAAAAATTCACATTTTAAACTCACAACTTAATAAAATCGGTATTGGGCCGACTGTTTTGATTCTATACAAGAAACTTCAGCGCGCGCGCAACAAACCGGCGGACCGCGATTGCCGGCGTAGAGAGCGAAAGAATGAAGTACTACTAATCAATGGCATCACAATGGCGATTGAATGACAATGTAGGATATTTTATCTGTTCAGGAGGTTTACCATGATCGCTTAGCGCGATCCTCTTAGGACCTAAACAAGTCTGCAACGCTTATTCGTACCATGATGGCTTATAAGCGATTCAATTTTGGCGCTGTTGCGATTCAAAGGCAGACCAGCGACAATTTATGTAGACACTTAAAATGGACCATAGACAACCGAGCAGTTCAAAAGCAGCGCAACATGGTACCATTTTAAAAAACATTCCAATTACGAAGCAGTTCAAAGTTGGATCCAGGTGGGAAAAATTAGAACTAAGTATTTATTTTTTATTTTTTTATTTAGGTTCACAAACTGGGTACATACTCTAATTATTGTTCATCTTAAGCTAGCATATAGTACGCATGTGGGAATCATCCCTGTTACAGTGAACACAGCATGCACATTATGTTACGTCAGTATTACTTAACCCTCCGCATACCAGGTGGGGTGTAATAAAAAATCAATATATTTTCAAAAATTTTCTTGCGCGGAATCTGAAGCTCTCAGTAGCTGGAGTTGCAAAGTTCTTACACTGGCAAGTACCATTAGTTTAGTGGTGCGTGCGTTTTTTAGGGCTCTAGATGTTTTTTTGTTTAGAGTTGTTGTTATTTGAGCATATACAAAATGCAATTATGGCGAACTAAAAAACTCCTGCCTCGAGATTGAAGTAAAAATTTAAAAATGTATCATCGTTGTTCAATTTTTTTAAATTTAGTCAGTTTAATTACAAACATTGATAATTATCATTTCTTAGGGTAATTTCAAGTCTAAATTAGTAGTCAGAAGATGGCATTTTCGCTAACCTTTTTTAACAAACCATTTAATCTTTTTTTTTTTTTATATAGTGCTACTCAGGTTATGTTCAATTTCAGTACCCCTATTACTATCTGATTACAGCGACCATTTTGTTAGGGTATGTGATACCCCACCTTGTATCGCATGTTTTACAAATTTTCACCTGGCATGCCGAGGGTTAATCAACTAGGTTACAACCTGTGTATAAATAACACTAAAATTAAACATTTTGAATCAGCTCCGACATTCAATTGCTTATAACTTTTAAACGGCTGAACAGATTTTCATGAAACATAACTAAGATAAAATTATCCATGATACAAAAAAAAAACATATACTTGCTAATAGCCACCCCAACCAGCAGCGCCACCACCAACCGAACGTTAAGTAGCAAACTACCTAGCAACTACGTATTCAGTTGGCGGTGGCGCCACTAGTCAAAGCAGCCGTTATCAGATGTATGAAATTTGGATAGTTCTCAATTTCGTCACCCGAACGGATGAAATGGAGACCATTGTCATTCAACCGCCACTGAGACACTAATAGTGGAATAGCCATCTTGATGAACGTCCTCGTATAGGATGAAAACTGTCAGCCCAATGCCGATTTTAAATAACGTGAGTTCAAGTCCCTTTCGCTCCGAACATTTATTCTTTCACTTTCCTTTATTTATTTTATTTTATTTTTATTGTATGAGGAAAACTTACAGCCTAAAATAACTAATTGCATACATGATTAATGTCTAGGCCAATAACAAGTTTTCGCCTATAAGTAACTAGGTGAGTTAAATGGACTTACAGCTTAGAATGAATAATAACAAAAAACGAGTAAACTAATGATAAACGAGATTAACTAAAAATAATGAGAAATTCAAATTTAAATAGAAATTTAGAGCAAAAGGAATAATAATAATACTAGATAACAATACAATTTTGGACACCAAAGCCGAAAAAAAAAAAATATAACAGTATGCCTTACTAGCTTTCCGCCCGGGACTTCGTTTCCGTGGAAATTTGGGAAAATTATGTAGCCTATGTATTAATCCAAGGTGTCAACTACCTCCGTAACAAATTTTATCAAAATTGGTCTTGCCGTTTGAGCGTGAAAGAGTAACATACATCAACGCAAACTTTCGTTTTATAATATTACTAGGATTTATTATCACTTTTGGTACTCCACGACCACAAAGTGAAGGTACATACGAACTCGTCCCCACAAAATGACTGGGTCATTCGCTTTTTAATTCAGCACACAACACAACAGTCCCTTATCCCGGTCACCCAGTTTCAGTCGCTTCTTACAGAGAAACGGAGCACCTATTGTTTGCTGGCAGCGTCCATAATAGCATTTTACATTGCTACGTGGAAACTTACACATATACGTAACTTTGTAAGAATACTAGAGAATGTCCAGTACTTCTTTCACGTAGGAATTTCGTGGAATTATTGCTTATTCCTTGCCAACGTTGTGAAGGAAGTTTTGGGCCAAGTTTTAGCCTTTAAGGTCCAAGGACTTGGGCTTAGCGTTGCTGAGTCGGCAAGTCATGACTTCAAATTTTATAATTTTTTTAAATCAAATTAATATGTAATGCGGATCGTCAGTAAATAAGCTGTTACAAATATTAAAATAATAAACTGTCATGGTGAAAACCGGTCATTTTTCCTCTTACCAAGATGCAGTAAGTTTCTATGAATGCTATCCAACATGACTCCAATCGATTAAGTTTTAATAAAGAAAATAATCGAAAATAATGTTTAGAAAATTTAAAAAAGAAATATTACCTAATGTAAAATAAAACGTGTTTGTTTGTTTTTCCTTCTCGTCGTAGCAAATGAACGATTAGACCGGATTTTTTCACACAGAGACAGTTAAGATGCCTGGGAGTAACTCTACATGAAGAAGAATATAAGTGAGTTTGACTTTTCTGAATGTGACCTGTGGCAAAAGATTCATTTAATAAATATTTCATAACGCACGTTCTTTGGGTTCCAATGTATTCCATTACTCATAGTCGTACTTTATCTAAGTGCTTTGAAATCAAAAGTTTCAACGATTTCGTACGTGTAGGAAAATTATATTAGCCACTTACATATAGAGTACATATTTAATACCCCTTCGAAGAGATATTTCATCATGAAATATTGGGTTAGTTAACAAAATGTTCTTTTTATTTAATTTATGGAAGAGCAGAGCCTCCCAACACAAGTATTTAACATTACTTAAAGGGAGTGCTCTTGTAATATAATATAATGTTATAATGATAAGTTTTTCTTGTTTTTTTTTATTCATAGCAACCTTAATACCTAACTAAGTTATAATAGGTCTTTACCTATGAAATTGCCGTGTTTCATACAATATTTTTGGAAAACTGAATTTTCCATACTAACGTTTCTGGATTTTTCTCGGGAATGCGAAATCCAAATTTAGCAAAATTTTGTAGGAAGGTTTGGACAACATTAAGTTAATTTTCATCATACTTACTTTATTGAAAGTTGTAACTGCAACAACGGTACAACAAAAATAAGCAATGAAACGGGCAACCGATGAAACGAGCTATATTTGAGCTTCTTTTTCAGCAAATAAATCTAAAGTAAATATGTATTAATTTGACTCATAATCTCCGTTATATGGCCAAGGTTTTAAGTAAAAAACAATTTAAGTAATAGCTGTTCAATCAAATAAATTATTAATAAAATAAAGCTGGAGAAAAAATCGGAAATTTCATAGGTAAAGACCTATTATTTCAACGTCAAGTGCTCATAAAACAATAATTAAATATACAAATCAACACTTTCTAGGGAAATTGCACGATTTTGATACAGATGAGGTCTGTTTGAGAAGCTAAAAAATAAAACATACTCAAAACACATAGAGGGATACAAAAATGAGGTAAATAAACTAGTGCTAAACCTAAATTTTCAATTCTAATAAATACAATTTGTTTTTCTTGAAAGTAAAAACGTGATGAAAGTGAAAAAAAAATTGCAAAAATTCCACTATTTTTAGTATTTTATTACATTTTGTTATATTTCAGTGCATGAATTTTGACCAGTAAAATAAAAAAAAGAAATACAACATTAACCTTTGAAGTTTGTTATTAGGTACATTTTCGCAATAAAGAAAATGTGTCACTTCAAAAGAAAACTCAGGGTTAGGTTTCAGGCGTACCGTTTCATCCGTAGGTCTGAGTTCTAGGTTTCACCTAGTTCTAGTGTATAGTAAGATCGTAGACATGCATTCAGTACAGAGTATCGAGCGGGTGGAGGTCATTCACCCCTTGCACTCTGTACCGGCCAACGGAAGATATTAAATACATACACACGCTTACGCCCCCATTGGAGTAGGCAGAGCATCAGTGGTTTTAAAACCACTTGATGCCACGTTTAACATAAATTCAAAGAGTTATAAGATAAAATATGATGTTTTGAAATAGGTTTTTAAGCTGCAAGGCAGAGGATAGTTTGACTACAGCTGAAACTCTTTTTTTTACTACAAAAGTACGAAAATATTATCAAATGTCTTTTGTGCAAGGAGCGTTTTAATATTCTATCTAATAAATACTAATATTATAAATGCGAAAGTAACTCTGTCTGTCTGTCCGTCTTTCACGCCTAAACTACTAAACCAATTTTGATGAAAGTTGGTACAGAGATAGATTAGAGCCTAGGAAAGGATATAGGCTATATTATATTCAACAGTTGGCCACGATATAACCTGTAGTCCACGCGCGCGGAAAGCTAGTATACTTATATATTTGTAATGTTTGAGATTTGCAATAAATACAAAACGACAATTTTATAGAAGTTGTAAGTGGCAGCTGAACAAAAACTGTAACACTGGATTCAGACCATCGTACTGAATTATTTTCCGGTGGAATTTTTCTCAAGAAAAAAAAAATGAACAGCGTAAAACACAAAAATCAGCAATATACATCGCATTCTGATAGCAGTGCGATGCGAGGATTACGCCAAAGTAGGTAAATACCGAAAACTCCTTAAGTTGACGTTTCCTGGAACAAAAATCACTTGTAGCAGATTATAGTTATAGGTAGATTCCACAATTTCAATACCATTTGGTATTCGCTTAGCCGTTTCTTAGACCCTGTATAAGTACCAGTAAGTGCATCGAACTTATACTTCACTTTTTCAGGTTTCATTAATATAATGTTGAAACTGTTGGTTAAAAATGTGAAATCCTTTTCTTGTTCATGAACATCAAAGATCTTTACAACAAAGATGTTCATGAACTCTAATTTTTTAATACCTAAGCCCTTTGACGTTGAGAAAATATTTAAGTTATTTATTTTTGTCTTACTAAAGAGTATATATTTTATTTAATGTGAAACTTTCGCCAATTTACGATTTTCAACTCAACATAGGTCTATTATAATTGAATAGTGTCTTTACTTATTTCAGCAATTACTAAATGAGTGACATAGAAGCTTTCAGAACTAAAAAACAAAAATTTACAAGCAGGATCCTAAATGCTACTAAAAAGGTAATCATATTTAACCTAATTTGTTTAAAAAAACAGTCCTGTAACCGGGAGGTTGCGGGTTCAAATCTTGGTTTGTACCTAGACCACTAGATTGGTCTTTTCGGATTTACGTATGGATTTTTCATAAATTATCACTTGCAAAGTGGTGAAGAAAATATTGTTATGAAACCAGCACGTCTGAGAAAATTAAGTTCTCGAAATGCGTGCGGTCCATCAACCCAGCATGGTGGACTATGTCCTTAAGCTCCTTCATATTCAAACAGTCAAATTTAGAACTTCCTCCTTTCTATGAAGTCAGTTAAAAAGGTAGAAATATTTTACTAACTCAATTTTTGGAGATAGATAAAAAAATGTTTTAGTTCCATTCGCAAAGGTTTCTTTCTAAAGAGTTCAAGCCAACACAAGTGGTCCCTAAATGAAATGCTGTCGCTAAAGATTTATTTCTATTTTCGACAGGCCTGTTATTTTTCATCAAATATCTTCTGAACCAGTGATTGTGAAATTACAAAGGTCGAGAAAAATAGTGAACTGGTATTCAAATAAATAATAAATTATTTTCTGTCACAAAAAAATAAATGAACAATTCAATAGAATTGTATTTATACATGAAAATATGCCCCTTTCGGGGTAGGCAGACTTTGGTTTCCAATACTTGACATCTGATTTTGTAACTAAGTCAAAGTCAGTGCCTTCCTTGAAAATCAATTTACATTACTTAAAATAAACAAATTAATTTTAAAGCGTCTCGCATTCTTAGGCCATGTCTCCAATTGGCCTTTTTATAATTCGAAAACGGCACGGCAAAATTTTATTACCATTGCCTCCTATGTAATTTTAATTTTATTTTATTTATATAATTTGATTATTTGTATATGATTTTAAATTAATTTAATTTGAGTTGTTATATATTATTATTTAATTTTAATAATATTTGTATTGTGACTATGGGGCTAGTACCTGACAATAAATGATTTCAATTCAATATGTAATAGTAATACTAGAAGCTGAGAACATAGTGGGCAATGGTAATTCAAGTTTCGAAGTGCCGTGCCGTGCCGTGCGAATCATAAAAAAAGGCCCATAGGCTCACAGTGGGCGGCTGACTGTCCGGTCCGCCTCTCTATACTTTTTCAATGGAGTGCACACTGCCTACAGTACACTCTGTATGGACACTCCATTTAAAATATACTTATTAGCTTATTAGTTAATCTATGTTACTCAGGGTAATGTAGCATCCTAATGATGAAAGAATTTTTGAAATTGGTCCAGTAGTTTTTAAGTTTATTTGTTACATACAAAAATACAAATCTTGCCTCTTTATTAATATTAGTGTAGATGTAAATCCCATCAAAAACAATACTTGTCAAAAAAACCAAGTCTCGCAACTCAGTTGTTCTGCGGTAAAAAGTTGTGAGATCCATGTAATACCAAGTCGGTTATTAATTTATTCAGTCTCTACTTAAGCGACTTTTGTCTTAATACGTCCAGTCTCTAAGACCACGATCGTGGTCCATAACAATTGAAAATCAATTGTGTCTGGAATATCCGTACTCGAAGCATTAAGTTGTTACGTAATAATTAACAGCATCTCATAGTGACGCACATCAATATTAAAATTATTTAATGTTTTATATAAATATATCGAGACTTGGCCATCGCACTAAATAATTGAATTTATATGTGTTTTCAGGCGATTGAATTTACACGTGTTTTCAGGCGATGCCCAAGTCTCAATATATTTATATAAAACATTAAAGAATTTTAATATTGATATGCGTCACTATAAGATGCTGTTAATTATTACGTAACAACTTAATGCTTCGAGTACGGAGATTCCAGACACAATTGATTTTCAATTGTTATGGACCACGATCGTGGTCTTAGAGACTGGACGTATTTAGACAAAAGTCGCTTAAGTAGAGACTGAATAAATTAATAACCGACTTGGTATTACATGGATCTCACAACTTTTTACCGCAGAACAACTGAGTTGCGAGACTTGGTTTTTTTGACAAGTATTGTTTTTGATGGGATCTCATTTCTTTTTGTATTTTGTATTTGTATCTTTTTTTGTATGTATTTTTTTTGTATTTGTATCTCATTTCTTTTTGTATTTTGTATTTGTATCCGAACAGCATTGGGTCGCTCGCGCGTATGAGCGCGGCTGCTACTCGCTCGGCGACATTCACCTTTCCGCGCGCCCCGCTACTGTCCCCGCCCCGCGCCCTCGCGCTAGCACCGTAGTAACGGCCCGCGCTCACTCGCTAGTATCGCAGCGCGTGGTATAATAATTAATTTACAACCTTACGCACTCGTAATAAATACGAATACGCACGTAGGTACGTTTTTTGCATTAAATAATTTAATTTACACGTGTTTTCATGACGGGAATACCCATTTTTTGCTTGATTTGGCAGGGGCACTACCATGCGCTTCGCACGCAATAATAATAACTGCCGTAAAACATCGTTACGAATAAAGCCAATATTGAAAAATTTAACTGAAGACTTGGCTGTATGGGCTTAATTTTCTTTGCGGTCTTTTCTAGATTTTTTTAGTTTTTCCTTAATTCATACACCAAACACTACTCATATTCCAAATTTGAAGCTTCTAGGTCTGCTAGAAGTGCCTTAGAATTTTGATGATCGGTGAGTCAGTGAGTGACAAAATTAAGAAATTTGACCTGTTATAATTCTTAAAATACTGGTTCAAATTGAATGAAATTTGAAATATACCGTGTCTTTACAATGCCTGCATGGTTACTGAAAATTTCAGTCTTCTAGTTTTATCCACAACGAAGTTACAGGGGGTCGAAAATGGTCTGAATTGCTTCGAGAAAAGGATGGTACGGCCGTGACGCTTTTTTGCTCGACTTGGTGGGGGCACTGCCGTGCCCCCAGATAGATAGACGGCCACCTCACTGTGAGCCTAATTGGTACATGGCTTTCATAAAAATGTTGTTTTATCAGAACCTGGCAATTATTGTTTAAAATCCTTTTAAACCTCTCTTCAGAGTCTACTTTAAGCCGTAATCTGCATAATAGTTTGAGATAGTTTCAGGATAAAAACTTTTCGATTAGATATCAGACAGTCAACATTCACATTCAGTTTAAGCAAATTACATATCCGACGTATAAAAGTTTGAGGACTAGCTTAAGTGAGGCTAGAAAAGCAGCGGGGTAACTTTTAATTATATCGATAACAAGGCCATTCTTCCATTCAGGACTGTTTGACAAAAATGTAGAGTTGCGTGGGTTTTAAATATTTTATGGCATTTTATAATTCAAATTTTTATTTTATTCATGACATTTAATTAATTTGACATTATTTTTAGAAATGTGTTATTTTTATTTTCGTCTTAATTTTAATATCTTGATTTATACAATGACATTCGCATGCTGTTTTTAAATAGAAAAACCTGACTATACTTTATTTTTAATAACATCTATTTATACCGTATTTTAAGCGAATAAATGATTTGATTGATTAGACTTTAAATTAAAACTGAGAATGTGCCAGTTGCCAACTTTTCCCAGGGTACACTGTAGAAGCCAGTAAGTGGGGTGCGAAGGTTTTGCCATTCAAGGGCGAAAGTCTGAAAACCTATCACCACTATCCTCATGTTCCATGTAATAACCTCCAGAGTTATTGTCAATGTGGCATCAAGTAGTTCTCTAACTACTTGAAGTTCTTACAACCCCGTAAGGGAATAAAGGTGTGAATGTACGGATGGATGTATAACAAGGCGGTGGAACGTAAAACAAATATGTAGGTATTAATTGCAATACTGACACAGACGATAATAAGCGAAACAAAGTATTTTCATTGCTACGTAAAGTTGCTGGAACAACGCAACACGCAGATAGCTCTAACAAAAAAATAACTGCATCGAAAACAGAAAGTCCGACAAAAATAAATACAGAAATTGACTGCATAGAAAATAGCGTATTTGTTACCTAGACACAGTTTTGAAGACGACGTTTATTGAAAAATTAATTCGAAAACCGAAATCAAAAAATGTTTAAATTTAATTTTAAACAAAACTTTACGCGTATTTCTTTTGTATCCAAATCTGATTTCTTTAGTCACCGTGATTCCTGACAAATTATTAATTCGAGATGTATTCCCATTTTCTATTATTGTATTTTAACAATTTGCTTTTGACATTTACTTGATTTGTTTACGAGCTACAAGCTTTTCTAACCCGCTTTCCGCTCATCTAGTGACTCCATTATCAATGCGTTTTCCTAGCAATATCCTTTTATCTTCGGAGTTATTTTATTATTTTGTTGTGCTTCACTATCACTGTTCAAGATCTTCACTATTTTTTCTTCCCTTTAACGAAGTGCTTTGCCTCCCTTTGCATTGTCTCGGCTCTGTTTTACTGCGATATGGAAATCCTGTTTTTTTGGTATTAAAGATTTAGTTTTATTGATGCAATTTGAAGAAAGTTTTTTGTTCGTTAAGTTTTTCTTAAAAGATACTACTAAAATATGTAAATAGGTTAAGAAACCCAGAAGAAGTCTTTGAAACAGTTTTTTTTTAAATAAATACCTAAGTAATGTTGTTAATACATAAAAAATACTTTAAGTAAGTAACTTGAATATTTCAGTACGAAACTAAAAACACATTTAAAATTTAAAATTTTGAATAAATCAGCAGAGAACGAACTATTTGAGAAGAATAATCTGGGTACGGGAATTGATTGATTTGACTTAATGGATATCCAGTTATCCAGGATATCCAGTTGATAATCCAGTTATTAGGATATCCAGTTGGGTCATCTTTGTTATGTTAATTAATAAGTTATATTTATGTCATTTAGTTGTGCTAACTTTTCTAGGGCGCTAGCTTCTCTTTATTTGCGATAGCTATCGTTATATTATTTACTTTACTAATGTTGTACAATTCTGAGCTTATGCTCATGTTATCCATTTATTAACTATTTATTTCTTCCATGATTTGATTGTCTATTTTCTAATTAATTCTCCCGTTCCAGGTCATACCTGGGCATCTACTCTGTACTATCTACGATCGTCAAACGGCCTCATGTTATCCATTTATTAATCGTTTATTTCTTCCATGATTTGACTGTATATTTTCTAATTAAGTACCCCACTCCGGGTTCTACAGACTCTCCTCTGTACTATCTACGATCGACGGACGGCCGATAATTTTCACTATCTGTCACTGTCATTTGTATAGCACAAGACTGAAATGTACTTACATTCGACGCTTCGTTTCGGTCACAGATTACAGAGTAAAGCCCCTGGTGCAAAGGCTGACCGTAGGTATTAAATTGGAGCTCCACACCAAAAGGTTATATTTTCATTTTAAACGATTCTTCAAAAAACGCCAAAACATTTTATTCCGCCCACGGTGGAGTATAGTAAATATGACGTTTTGGTGGAAAACTTAGTTTTATCAGGCCTGTAACTTTGTATGTATGACTTTTTGGTGTGATTTTATGTTGTAAAGTTATAGGATTTATCCTTAACTACCGATTCTAATACTCAGTTTAAATTTCACCTGAAGTGGAAATGTGACTTTTTGGTGCGGAGCTCCACTGAGGTTATACTGCAAGTGTAATAGGCACCTGCAACTGCTTAAATAGTCTGCTAATGACTTCCAATGCCAATGATGATGAATAGGCACCTTTGCACAAGAGATCTTTTTTGACTCAAAATTAAGATTTGTTCATCACTACGATCACATACTCAAGAGAGGTAATCAGCTTTTAGGATTTATAACCCGTACGACCAAACATTTTAAAAAACCTTCTTCTTTTATTCATCTGTTTAACACCCTGGTCAGAAGCGTTATTGAATATGGCTCAG
Organism: Aproaerema taeniolella; assembly: GCA_949987775.1. NCBI lineage: Eukaryota > Metazoa > Arthropoda > Insecta > Lepidoptera > Gelechiidae > Aproaerema > Aproaerema taeniolella. The sequence goes on along the minus strand of OX465249.1, from coordinate 21,163,824 downwards.
TGATTAGGTCACCTTTTTATAATCTACACAGCAACAGAATTGAAGGTTTACTGCGTAAAGCTCTCCGAACTGTCTTTTATAGACAGGGGTAAGCGGCATATGCCTTCTTATAAAGAGAGAGACTAGCCAAATTCAAATTAAATAAGTTAAGCGCGCGCCGTGATCAATTTGACCTGATATACCTCCACAAAATACTGCATTCTCATCTTCCTTCTCCATATCTGCTCGCCGAATTGGACATTAATATTAACATTAACATTTTTTATAAAAAAATAATAATTAAAAAAAAGACCCAACCCTCGTCATCCCAAAATCTTTCTTCTAAAAGTGTACAAAAATAACACCTCCTATTACAATCCTTTAACAAGGATATGTCGCTCTTATAATGACCGTTGCAAGGACCTTGATATATTTAACCCTGAACAAAAATTATTTAAAAATCTGTTTCAAAGATCCTCAACCTCACATAGAATAGTATCTTCTTGCTTTAGTACGTTAAGTCACATTTTATGTTGTTCAAATTTAGTGTATCTCTTACTTAAAAGCCTATTTGATTAATCAAGCTGTACGTCCACGCCCAAGGTTCACAATTTAGAACTATAACAGACATATGTATGTTTTATTTGTTTATATAATTGTGTACTGTTGTGAACGTCTTAACAAATAAATAAAAAAGATGACAAGAGGCAAACTTTGTAATTAGTGTTATTTATTATTTTTTACGGCACAAATGAGACCTGTGTCCTATTAATCCATCTTGGGCAACGACACCTGTTTTGAATCTGAGGTGGCGTCTTATGGTCTCATGAAGTGTGGTTGACTGTGTACAGGGCCGTCTGGTTCGCGACCACCCTCCTACCGAAGTCTGATGTCAAACAGTTTGCTGTATTCTGTCGGTGCGTGGGCAGTGCCTTAATTGGCATTTTTGCGATAACTCTCTCCATCGTCGACCTCATCTATGACCTCGGTCAAGATTGAGTTCAAGAGTTAACCCAACTCATAATAAAATAAAATATTAAATTTTTCGAATCTAATAAATAAACACACAGCAGTTGAGTAGCGACATCAAAAGGATTAATTGCTAACTTTTCTTATAAGATCGTAATAAAGCTGTGTCTGCACATGATTGTTTCAAGCAACAAACGGGAAACTTTTCCGAACGTTCTGTTGATCCAATCGGAAAATGTCGACAGTGATCGGAAACAATCGCGGTTTATCGAAAGTTTATCGTATGAAGTAAAAGCTTTGTCTACAAAGTTTATGTACCCTTATGAGCATTATTTTAAGGATTATTAGCTATTTTATTACGGCGTGTGATTCTGTGTGATATTGCAGGGTTGGTCTGTTTAAAAAAAACTTATTCTGAATTTTCAGTGCAGAGGTAAGTAATATAAACTCATGCGTTGCCGTGGAGAATTGGCTCCAAATAATAATAAAAAGATACATTCAGTCTAACATAGATCCTCCACTTTTTTGAAGTCGGTTTAAAAGTGGGCTGATAACCTGTGCCTGTGCCTGACGGGCGTCCCCTCTATAGATAGACTACAAAAGAGGCGGTTTTCGATTTGATCGCCTTTTTTTAGTTTATTTTGAAACACCGTCTTTTAATAACAATAAGTCAGTAAGTATACCTACATATTATATACCTTCAGATTTTCAGTATCTACTTTTGTCAAAAATCATGAATCATGATTCAATGATGGCATCCTGAAGTTAAATATTTATTAAAGGATCAAGGCTTGACTGCCAAAAATGTCGTGTTTGAGCCGCAGGACAAACTCTAGGCTGTAAGATAAAGATTTTCTGTGAAAACAATCGAGTTCGATTCGAATTAACCCTTTAAAAGATAGAATGGCATTTAACTGTATTTAAAAGTTATTGTTCCTTAAACATTTCAAAATTGCACCCCTAATAATTACATTTCGCGTATATGAAGAGATTTGACACTTAAAATTGTCGCGACAGGAAATAATCGTTGTATTTTACGGTTCTAAAGGTTTTATTACTTGTTGAGAAATTGACTTAGATCATAAATATTGAGTGCAAAATGATTTAATGTACTCCTCTTGAGGGATTCACCTTGAAGACGCCATCTTTCAATTCTGTTTCATCATTTTCTTGAGGAATGTTGCTGTGTAATGATTAATCAGACAAAATCATAAAAGAAAGGTGCCGTGGAAATTTAACCTCTCGCGCGCTTGTTTACGCCGTTTGCCGTTTTAATCTCGCACACCAATGTGCATATTTAGCACGCGCGGAGGTACAAAACTGAAAATAATTCGTCTACTTAAACTGAATACCTTGTAGCGGGTTCAAGTCCCGACAACACAACACTTATTTACGAGGAACCTGGGCGTTTACATATTTACAAAAAAGAAGTATATTAAGCAATTTATCAGCAACCACAGTACAAACCATGCTTAGTTTGGGGCTTGGGGTTAGACAGCGCTGTGAAAATTGTCTGAATTTTTAGATATATTTTTTCAGGTTACTTTTAATAAGTTTGCGTGATTTAAAGGGGTAATTTTTCCTATGAAACTAAACAACTATCGACTTCCCATATTATGCTAAATCAGCTAATAGTACAATTTGTGTGGCGAATTTTTTTTTCTTTTTCATACAGAGTGTACAAGACACATAGCAAATACTTAAATGGTCGAATCTACCCATGACTATCATCAACTATAAGTAATAATTTTTTTAGGAGTTTTCATTATTTACATACTTTGGCGCTACGCAACGTATCGCTACACCCCCCGCGCCGCGCTGCTGCGCGTACATTATTGTTTTTTATTGCAAAATGCAGTGTATTTGATCTAATAATAAAAAAATTAAGCAGAAAATATTAAAAAACATGAAAACAATTGTAAATTTTCCGGAGAAAAATTCCACTGGAAAATCATTCAGAATGATTGTCTGAGTCCATGGTTTCAGTTTTTGCTAAGCTGTCTTTTACACCCTGTACATCGACCTATATTGCTTGGGGAAATTTATACAACTTCACATTATTAATTCTTGCTAATTAATTTTAAGTTAAAAACCTATGTACCTTAGGGAAAGTTGTTGGTACTAGGAGGCTGAATCACGCCTCTTCAATTTTCTTTTAACTTATTCAAAGTTTTTGAGAGCAATTTAAAGGAGTTCTTTGCCCCGCCTGGAGGCCCTTGTCCCGAAAACATGCCTACAAAGTCATTAAACATTTACAATAACTACATTAATAACAACTTCCGCAAACAAAGCGAAGGTAAATTCTAAATTTAATAAAGACCTTTTCTGAAAAGTGAAGTAATAATTTGCGTCGAATTCTTCCTCGTGGAAAATGGCCAGTAACACTAATTAGTCTGTTCAATATGAAAAGACTTTTAATTAGCGAAATTATAGGTGGTGTTTCTTCTTATGAAAATGAACAACTTTTCCTAGGAAATCCATAATACGTAAGACAGAGAGAGAGAGAGAGAGAGAAATACATTTATTCATGACACGGCACATGTAACATATCTACAACACAACACAAAAAAACAATTAACGAATAAAGTTAAGTAAACATGTAGGTACGTACATGCACCGCATCGGTGAATGGGCTTTGGCTCAGCTTAATGTTGTGACAGTGCCACAACGCTGTTAATTCTGCCAACACCCAAAGTGCTTCGGAACGCGTCCCATATTAATGTATAGCAATAATAATACTAAAAAAAAGTTCACTTTCCCTTACAGCTGACATATATTAGCCCTCGTAGCCCAGTGGCGCTCGCTGATCTCAACCGAACAGTGAGGTTAAGCAACGTACACAAAGGCAGGAAACCTGATGGGTGACCAAAGTGGCAATTTATCACGAGCGTTTGTGCTTCGCAGGGCACGTTAAGCTGTCAGTCCCGGCTGTTGTCGATTGACTACAGTCGTTAAAACCAAGTCAGAGGCAATTGTGCGGTTTGAAAACTCTGACACCAGGGTTAGCCAAGCTAGCCATAGACTTTACTATACCTACACGATAAGAAGAAGAAGAAGCTGACATATTGTATGAAGAGGCATTTTTTTCCCTATTTTGACTTATGTTTCGTAGAGAAAGTTGTTCAATTTAGTGCCTATCAATTAGTGCTCTAGCACGATAACTCGCGCTCGGCTCACTCTGAGACTTCACTTTGATTGCACGATGGCCCCGCGCAAAGGCTTGCTCGCCCTATGGCGTTGTCAATATTGACATTTTGACATAGGACCGCGGTATTGTCGCGGCGCTATCACTATCGTACTCGGCTGATTCACATTTTAAATTTTCAACCGACTTCAAAAAAGGAGGAGGTTCTCAATTCGACTGTATTTTTTTTATTTTTTTTGTATATTTGTTACGCGATTACTCCGGCAACTGTTGTCCGATTTTCAAAATTCATTATTTGTTCGAAAGAGTATACTCCTGAAAAGGTCCCATATAAATTTTATCGAAAATGATTCAGCGCTTTTAAAAAAAATCAACAAAAACAAAATATACTACAAACTAGAACATCATCTAAATAAATGAATGACATTTCTGTTTGTAGTTATTTGCTAATAGGCATTGTAGTCCGCAAAAAACTAGATATCTACTTTGTGCGAACTGTTGTTGGGATTGAAGTCGGTGACTCATACGTTTTTAACGTGGAAAATTATAACTAAATAATTTAATTTAAATTCGCCCATTATAAACCCTAGCAGTGACGACGCTATAGAACGGTAAATTGTATTCACTTTTTTTCATATTTGTGACTAAATTAAAGGTATGCATATAAAAACCTTGAAGAAATCAAAGCAGAAATCTTAGCTACGTTGCCGCATAGAGTTAAAATACTATCAGAACTACAAAACAGTTAAAATTGATCGCCACGCCGCCGCGCCGCCGAATTTCTAAATAAGTTTTGTGTGAAAATCATAGAATCACCACATGAAAGAATTCAGGAAGATTGAAGCAAAATGTTTTTATCAGAAACAATGATGCTGCCTCTTGATCGGCGAGTCCAGGTTTCAATTCCCAGTCGGGGCAAATATTTGTGCAACAAGCAGATGTTTGTTTTTGGGTCATGAGTGTTTGTGTCTATTTTTATGTATGTTCCAAGGGACCCACTATACAAGGGAAAACCTCAATGTAGACCTTTGAGTGTGTAGCGTTTAAATAAAAATAAAAAAACAGTTTTTCTTTCTTTTCCTAGTTTCCTTGGGTTTTTTTTAACTTTCTTTATTATAGAGGGTTTTGAGACATGCCACCCTCATCATGGCATTCACTTACTCACTCAATCACTCACTCATTCACTACCTAGGGATTAGGGAGCTATACTTAGAGAACTATAATATAGACAAGTAAGTGAAGATAACAAACCAAATTGACCAGGGATGGTCAATTCTGACCTATCTCTGTAACACAGCTGACACAATTTTTCTCACACGGCATGTGGCGTCGCATCTCTTTGAGTTCTTTGAGGGTAGTTTGAAGGTAGCTCTTTCACATTTGAAATGTAGGCTTTTAACTTGAGAAGGTCTTTCATTCGCTTTCACGGATGCAATTCAAGGCCGAGCTACAAGTTTACAGAATAAATGTTGGTTTTTAATTATGGAGAGTTACATACACAAAAGAACACTTATATGTGACTGTGATTACAAAATCTCTGATTATTTATTAGACAAGTAGCTATGGGAATGAACTGCTCAGCTCTAGAGTTATTTCAGATTTAGTTAAAATTAGAAAATAATAAAATATGAAAATTTTTAATGCGATTAAAAAGAGCACCCTTGTCTATTCTTCTCTGGGGAAGACTGCACCTTTGCGAATAGGTGTCAGTAGGTTCAAAAGAACGAATGCGAATATATGTATTTAAATCCTTTAATGATGTTTGTATGTATTTCATGATTGTGGTCTTGACTTGTTTTGAGTGGCATCCTGAACGTCCTTTAAAATAAAGATTTTTCTATTTTATTGTACTCTGTGAAAATGGAAACTTAAAACTTTTTGACAGTCATTAAGTTTCAAAATTGTTGTGATAAACTCTTATTGACTATCTTTTACTAAACGCAGTCACAAATAATTCTTCTTCTTCCTACGCCTTGCTACGTTTCGTTTTCAGGGTTTAGTATACTTAACTTACTCATCTGAGAACATGAGAACCGAAGGCTGTTAATGACAATGACCTTATGATCCTGCTAATTGGGGGACCTGACCGGATTACACCTACACATTCAGAAAATAAGAATCTGAATCAAGAATTGTGAAAGAACGGAATTTTATTCTCAGCGCATTTTTAGATTTCATGCAAAAATCTGAATGAGAATTTTACAGGAGACGGCAAAGATATTTTAAGATGTAGTATTACTACATCCTATGAAATTGTCGATTTTTTCGCAACCTTTATTTTATTCATAATTTATTTTATTGAACAGCTATTACTTAAATAGTTTCTTATTTAAAACCTTGGTCATATAACGGAGATTTTAAGTAAAGTTAATACATGTTTTCTTCAGGTTTAGTTACTCAAAATGAAGCTTAAAATTATCAGTCACCCGGTTCATTGCATAATTTTGCTGTTGTTACAATTGAAATTTTCAATAAACTAAGTATTCGGATAATATTGACTTAATGTTGTCTAAACCTTCCCACAAAATTTTGCTAAGCTTGGATTTCGTATTCCCGAAAAAAATCAAAAACGGCAATTTCATAAATGTGCAGCTCAACATACAAAGATTAACTCTATGTCGTAAATTGAAACACACAACACGATTCAACACTGTATTTTTCACTTTTCATCAGATCGTACACGAGCAGTATCCATAAAATCAAATGATCAACAACACTTTTCAAACAGTACATCCACCTCCCACTGCCTACTTCATCTCTACCTCGATAAAATTAAGTATCCATAATCAACACAACAACTTAATATTAAATCAGCAACCGTTTACGTTTTTGAATATCTATTTATCCAGATAGGCAGGAAATGGTTAATAGCAGTAGTAACAGAATTTAAAAATATACACATCAACGCGGTCTAGGGATATTCCACGATTTTTCATACAATAGAGGTCTGTTTGAGAAGCTATAAAAGCCTACTCGATATACACGGAGGGCTATATTTTTCAGACAAGCAAGTGTCAAATTTGAATTTTCAATTCTAATCAATAAATTTTGTTTTACTTGAAATTTGTGAAAACGTGACGGTAACGAAAACGAAAATGCACTTTTTGCCTGCTTTTTGTATGAAAATGGTCGAATTTACGCAATTTTTTTTTCATTTTCGTCACGTTTTCACAAATTTCAAGTAAAACAAAATTTATTAAATAGAATTGAAAATTCAAGTTTAGCACTTGCTCTTCTGAAAATTATAGCCCTCCATGTATCTCGAGTATGCTATTATAGCTTCTCAAACAGACCTCTTTTGTATGAAAAATCGTGCAATATCCCTAGACCGTGTTGATGTGTGTATTATTGTAACCACTTCCCAGGTACACAGTAAAAGTCTGTAAGTGGGATTCGAGAGCTTTTCTGTGTAATGACCGAAAGGCTGACCACCTCTCATCATTATACAACTTGTTCCATCTTATAACTCTCACAATGTGTGTCAAACGTGGCATCTATTGATTCTAGAACCACGATGCTCTGCTTACCCCGTTAGGGATTATAGGCTTGAGCGTATGTATGTTATTGTAACCACTGCCAACGGCACGATTCTTGCATAACAAACTTAAAAATGTCATCCAATAGATCTGCTGGCACACATAAAATGCTAACTTAGTAAAAGGTCTAGAACAGAAGCGCTAAAGATTGAATAACTCAGGTGCATCTGATGATCCAATTTCCTCCCCCCTCCGATTTCCATTTGCTCTTCAATTCTCCGCTCGTATCAATTGGCAGTTATAAACGTTAAGACAAATATGGAGTCGACTTTCTGATTTATTTATTACTAGCTTTTTTCCGCGGCTTCGCTCGCGCAAAGAACTGTTTAGTCACCCATTTCATTCTCGACCCCTGAAGGTATGATTTTCTAAAAATCGTGAAACACGTGTTCTTTTATTTGCTTTAAGGTATATCTTGACAAAGTTTCGAGTCAAAATGTCCAAAAAAATATATTTTCCCCATAAAAAAATTGAATCCCAATTTAGGAGTTGAATTTCGAAAAATACTTTCTTAACGCTTGCCTACGTCATAAAAGACACCTTTTTGCCAAATTTCAGCTTTATAGGTCTAAGGGTTTGGGCTGGGCATAGATGAGTCAATGAATCAGGACCTCCAATTTTATATATAAGATGTGAATTTGTAAGTTTTGTATAAATGCAGATTGCATTTGCAGATTGCATTTATACAAAACTTACAAATTCACATAATAAATAAATCAGAAAGTCGACTCCATCCATACTACTAATACTATAAATGCGAAAGTTTGTAAGGATGTACGGATGTTTGTTACTCTTTCACACTCAAACGGCTGAACCAATTTAAATTAAATTTGGTATGGACGTAGCTGACACCCTGGATTAACAAATAGACCACATAATTTCAATCAAGCTGTCTTCAAACCGAAAGACCAAGTTTATTTTCAACCCCCATCAAAAAAGAGGGTTCTTATGAGTTTGTTGTGTGTATCTATGTGTCTGTCTGTGGCATCGTATCTCCTAAACGAATGAACTGATTTCGATGTGGTTTTTTTGTTTGGAAGCCGACTTAATCGAGATGGTTCTTAGCTATATTTGAGTAAAATCGGTTCAGCCATTAAAAAATTGTAAGCAATAAATATCGGGGTTATAAAGAGTTTTTAATTGTAGAGTTATGCATTTTTATTATTAGAGTATGGATTTCTTTTCCTAGTAAAAGGCCATGATAGTCAATCTAACCATGTTACCTTCAGAGCTAAACCAAACCGTTATCGACCAGCTTGCACCGGGCAAATGGAACTAGGTCACTAGCACAACGGGTCATTCACCTCAGACAAGTGTACTTGAGCATCGGTAGTCTCTTCATGAGCTTCTTGAATTCGTATCATTAATTAATTTTTTAACATCTTCAATTTTCTAACAACGTTACACAATCAAAGGCCGACACTAAGATGTTCCCTTGCGTCGTGGGTCCCTCGGAACATACATAAAGACAGACAGAAACATCCATATCCCGAAAGCAAACATTTGCCTTTTACACAAATATTTGCCCCGATTAGGAATTGAACCCAGAACCCGTCGATCAAGAGACTACTACCTCTCGACCGTACCGGCCGTCGATCTATGTAAACTGCATGCTTGTTTTAATTCTAAAATAAGTAATTATATTGAACAAATTAGTAATTTGTTCAATAATGCGCTTGACTAAACTACGCACTCATTATTAGAGTCACTGTTATTTTCACTCAATTGTATTAATATTTTGAATACAATATCAAATGGGTGACAAGTCCGAGCCCAGACCAAACCCTTGAAACTCCTTTTATAATGGTGATCGTTTGAGAATAACACCACCCCAACTCTTTCCGTGGGTGTCGTAAGAGGCGACTAAGGAAACAAAAATGAGGCCTGCCTCCTAGTAATCCATCCCAGGCAACGACACTTAAATTTTTTCCTGAATCTGAGGTGTCGTCCTATGGTCTCATGCGGTGTGGTAGGCTCTGTAAAGGGCCGTCTGGTTCGCGACCACCCTCCTACTGAAGTCCGACGCCAAACAGCTTGCTGTGTTCCGTCGGTGAGTAGGAGTACCAGTGCCTTTATAGGCATTTTCTGGGTTAACTCGCTCCATCGTCGACCTCATGGTCAAGATTGAGGTCAAGAGTTAACCCATCTCATAATAAATAAAAATTATAAAGTAGGCTTTTACGAAATTCCCACAAGAACAAAGACCCGAGCGTCTATAAACATCATTTTGTCACTAATTTTCTACCAAGATGGTATTATATTTAAAGAAGCTTTAAAATGTATGAACGTTGCTACAACTGAGTTCCCACCCTTAAGATTGGATTTTGCAAACTATTTTTTTTCTTGTAACAAATAAAATATGGGAAATCAATCCTTTTTTAAATCCTACGTCATTCATCTTTATCTATTAGAAGAAGGGAGTTAATACTTCTTAGGCTGATTGTACGACATACCTATTAATGATCTTACTAATAATAGGTCTTTACCTATGAAATTGCCGATTTTTTCTCAAGCTTTATTTTATTCATAATTTATTTGATTGAACAGCTATTACTAAAATTGTTTTTTTTATTTAAAACCTTGGCTGTTAAACGCAGATATTGAGTCAAGTTAATACATATTTACTTTAGATTTATTTGCTGAAAAAGAAGCTCAAATTTAGCTCGTTTCATCCGTTGCCCGTTTCATTGCTTATTTTTGCTGTACCGTTGTTACAGTTACAACTTTCAATAAACTAAGTAGAATGAAAATTAACTTAATGTTGTCCAAACCTTCCCACAAAATTTTGCTAAATTTGGATTTCTCATTCCCGAGAAAAATCCAAAAACGTTAGTATGGAAAAATCAGTTTTCCAAAAATATTGTATGAAAAACGGCAATTTCATAGGTAAAGACCTATTATAACTTACACGATGTACAAGGTCTATTATAAAACAATGGAATTTTTTTTGCGCATATTAGAGGTGTATACGGTGTATAATATATTATATTATACTTAGAAATCATAAATGTACTTAGAAATTTCTGTTCTATTTTTATACGAGTAGATTACGTAAAGCCAGGATATACGTATCGGTTAGTTCCGTAACACTCTCTACCTAAACCCCAACGGGACACAAGCATTAGCTCATTTTTGTATGAATAATTGAAGTTCTTAGAAAATATATTTCCGTCATTACAAAGAAAAACTCCATTAAAATAACATCTCATAGTAACAGCTGGGCTAACAATAGCGTGATCTTTTTCCTTTGATCTGGGCCCTCGATGGCTGTAACCCAGATGTGAAGGGCTCAGGTCAGCAGGTCAAGTCACAGCCTCCAGAACGTTGCTATCGCAGCTTTAGCCTGCAAAAAGAACTAATAAATCTCTTTGTGGGGAAATGAGAGTGCTAATTAAAGTGGCAGTAAGTTTGCGAGAAACAGGGAAGGTTTTCTGTTTACTTTTAAAGTTTTATTAAGGTTGAGATTTGTATTCAGATATATTGAAAATAGCATTCCGTCCGGGACTTCGTTCCGTGGGAATTCGGGAATATTATGTAACTTGTGTTACTCAGGGTAATGTAGCATTCTAACGGTGAAAGATTTTTTTAAATCGGTCCAGTAGTATCGGACAATCTTTCCTCTTTTTAACCGACTTCAAAAAAGGAGGAGGTTCTCAATTCGACTGTTTTTTTTTTTTGTATATTTGTTACGCGATTACTCCGGCAATTATAAACCGATTTGAATATTATTATTTTTTTATTTGGTAGGTCATACGTCAGAGGTGGTCCCATTGTCACCAGGTCAGGATCTGATGATGGGATCCTGGGGAAATCGAGGGAAACCCTCAAATTTTGTAGGCATATACACTGTTTATCAGAAATTATCTTAATCTATGTAGATTTTTGCATCTAATGGTCACCATCTGATGTTGCTGAGCTGATGATGAAGCTGATGATGAATGGTTTAGGAGTATGGGATCTCTGTAACAAAATTATGTAATACCATCGAATTTGAATGTGTTTGAGTCTAATTAATTAATATTAAGTATAGATTAAGTGCTTCATAAAATAACAACTTTTTTGTTATTTTATGAATATTCGTAGAAAGAATATACTTACAGAAAGAATGTTTCAGTAAGTTGATAATTAATTTAATAAATAATGACTCAATGGGCCTTTTTATAATTCGAATGGCACGGCACGGCATGGCAGAATTTGTGTTACCATTGCCTCCTATGTTCCCAGGTTCTAGTATCACTAGTACATAGGAGGCAATGGTAATACAATTTTGCCGTGCCGTTTTCTAATTATAAAAAGGCCCATTGTATGTCTTAATTATAACTAGTCCTTTTATAACAGTCATGTATTAAAATGATAGAATTTCCCTAATAAAGATCGGTGAAGGTTAATTGAATATTGAAATGAAATATCAAGGTTCGATTTATTGCTTTAAAATGGGAGTGAAGGCTACAGGGTTGTTTTCATTACAAAATCTTTGGTATCCTTTGTGTTTCAATTCAAGGATTGTTTTGGAGATTGCTCAGAAAGATATTGTGAACAATCTTAAGAACGGTTGAGGTAACATTCATTGATTTTAGCTTCTTATTCATAAACAGTGTTGGAAAGATTGGAATATTTTAAATATCCATTGGTTAATCCAATTTACACTTTGAAAGCGTCAGAAAATTCAGTATAGCATTAATTGCTGGGAAAAAGGCAAAATGAAACCTAGTTTTTTATTTTTTTTCATTATTAAGAATGAATTCGCTCTTGACGACAACCTAGCCCAGGGCAAAGATGCGGTCGTGGCTAATAGCAAGCTCGCCCAGAAGCCTATTCACTTCTATTATATATGTCACAGTTAAAACCCATTTTTCGTTAGAACTCGTTTTCCGTAGTTAAAATTAGTTATTACTCAATGTCTTTGTTAAAACTAGAAATAATCAGTTAAAACTAGAATTTACCACTGACATATTTGATTTTCAGATAAAACTAGTTGTCACATCGAGCTATAGTTAAAACTAGCTATAGTAAAACTCCCCCCCCCCCCGCGGAGATTATATCGGGGCAGAAACTGTAGGTTAGGTTTGTTAGTAGCCTAGCCTAACCAACCCGTTAAGGGTTGATTAGGTTAGGTTAGGTTAGAACTGCGACCCCCAACGCACGAGCCGAGCGAGCGAAGCGAGCGTGCCGCGGCAGCGGCCGGCGAAGTGCCAGAAAAGACTTTGGTTGCGTTAAACGGTAAGCACAACAACAACATAACCTCAAGCCAATCAGATTAAGGTATGATGAACTCTAACCTCGGTCGGAACAGTTTTAACTGACTCGCTTCGGGAAAACGCGTTTTGTCTTGCAGAAACTAGTTTTAACTGATATTTGATTCAGACATTAGTCAATTCTAGTATTAACAAAGGCATTAAGTAAAAACTAGTTCTAACTAGGAAAAACGCGTTCTGTCTACTAACTAGTTTTAACTGTAACATATACACATCAACACGGTCTAGGGATATTCCACGATTTTTCATACAAAAGAGGTCTGTTTGAGAAGCTACAAAAGCATACTCGAAATATATGGAGGGCTATTATTTTCAGACGAGTAATTGCTAAACTTGAATTTTAAATTCTAGTAAATAAAATTTGTTTTACTTGAAATTTGTGGAAATATGATGGAAACGAAAACGAAAATGCACTTTTTGCCTGCTTTTGTATGAAAATGGTCGAATTCATGCATTTTATTTTTTCATTTTCGTCACGTTTTCGCAAATTTATGGTAAAACAAAATTTATTGACTAGAATTGAAAATTCAGGTTTAGCACTTGCTCGTCTGAAAATTATAGTCCTCTATGTATCTTGAGTATGCTATTACAGCTTCTCAAACAGACCTCTTTTCTATAAAAAGTCGTGAAATATCCCTAGACCGTGTTGATGTGTGTATATTCGGGTTGTATGACCTCAGATTGTCCTTTTCATAGCAATTTCAGAGCCTATATTACATATATAACCAATTCAAGCCACAGATCATTTTATCTCTGAATAGCCAGTACTCTATCAATAAGGAGACCTATCCATTGCCGCTTTGTGAGGGACAATTAGGTTTAGACCTCAAGTTCACGGGCAAGTGATAATCAATTTACTTCAATTGAGAGTGGGATCTTGGATCACTGTGGCATGAGGTACCGAAACGGTAAAGGTCGATTAAGGTCATATTTAAATATATCTACACCAATGTTATAAAGAGGAAAGATTTGATTGTTTGTCTATTTGCGTTATATAGGTTCCAAAACGACTGGATCGATTTGAAAAATTCCTTCCCCATTAGAATGCTACATTGTCCCTGAGTAACATATTCCCACGGGAACGAATGTCTCTATAATATAAGAAAATCATTCTCAGTTAAAGTGTTTTTTCCGGGGTATAATCAACAGAAACAGTACTACATTTTTAAAATTTAATACTAGGAGTTCCTAACACAGTTTAAATTAAATTAAATAAAATTTAATACATGGAGTTCCTAATCCCTTTACACGTAAATGTAAAAAAATGTTTAATTAATAAAAATTGCAACAAAAATATGTGATACCCCTATGTGATCCGGCTCGAAGGACCACTTTTGTGGTGCGCTGTGTTACTTTTTAAAAAATATAACAATACAATACAATACAATATACTTTATTGCACAATTTGAAAATAAATACAATGATGAGACAATTACAAGTAACTTTACAAAAGGTACAATATAGGCGACCTTATCGCTTCAAGCGATTTCTAACAAAGAAACTTAAAATCGATCAGACTGTCATATTTAAGATAGTAATAAAATTACATTGTGCACTGTGGAGCGCTTATCTTATATGATAATTTAAGAACTCTAAAAGGAATATAAACTGAAAAATATATTATATTATGTCTTGTCTTTCCTTATGTGCAAACAAAGTATATTGTATAAACATAAGGGCTTAGAACATGACAGTGGATTTTTGTGCTTAAACCTCACATTAAATTGTGTTTTGTCAATATAGACTAAAATTACCAAACATCTTGCTGTTAATTCCATACCAAAGGCGTTTTTGAATAGTAAGTTTCGTCAAAAACGCCCAAAGTTTAATTAAAAGCAACAAGATGCAAACCATCGCCGTCTGAGCATCGCATTGAATGAACAAACAGAACTAAGCTGACTACACGTCTTGTGATGTACTCGTACAGTGTTCACTTAAGCGGGGCTAGGGCTGGCGAGCTTTTTTAATAAAAAATCTATGAATACCTAACCAAAGTCTCTTGGCAGAGGTTTGATAAAAATAAAATAAAAGCAGGATTTCTGAACACATTGCAAATTGGGACCCGCTAATCATTTATATTGAAGAGTCGGTGACGTTTATTAATAAATGCGGCCTGATTGACAACGGTTGTAAGCCTCATACCACAAAACTTGGTGTGCGCGGCGATAAGCGACGTTTTTCGTACAGATATATTCGCTATTGTAAGAATAATCATAAATCACTATTAATTCTCCATGAACAAAGTTATTATTTAGCTT
>OX465249.1:20514273-20548482 GCA_949987775.1 Aproaerema taeniolella | reverse complement strand
AAATCAGCCTTCATATATAATCTAAAAATAAAAGGACGGTCTACGCTCTCGAGCATGCACCTTCACACGCACAAAGGAGAGTGCAATTTAAATCGTTTTTCACCTGGAACACCTCTCCTTGCACTTGCATGACACAAGTCTTTGCAGCTCAAGCTAGCATCCGGAATTGTTTTCCAGACTGGTGCGTAGGCAGAACCGTTGTCTTTTTTTTTGCCAACCCCAGCGTTCTTTGGAATCGGTAAAAAAACGTCGTGGAAAACATGGGCATCATCGAGAGAAGTCGATGTCGCATTTCATGCATATTCTTGTGAGGCTGTACCTTGCCAAGATAATGCCATCTTTGCACTTATAGAATCATTTGTTGTGCACATGTATTATCCTGCAAGTGAAACTAACGATATACATGTAGCAAGAAGGATTCTTTTCACAAAGAAAAATAAAGCTATCAAAAATATCCCACCAACGCGAGATTCAACATATCATGCACTGATTCAACATATCAAGAGGGCAATTCTTCAAATAAAAACTTGGACTAGTTGCCTCTTGGACAACCCACAGCATTTAGATTCGTGCAACTGGGGTTGGCAAAAAAAAAGACAACGGTCCTGCCTACACACCAGTCTGGAAAACAATTCCGGTTGCTAGCTTGAGCTGCAAAGACTTGTGTCATGCAAGTGCAAGGAGAGGTGTTCCAGGTGCCGATGCGTGAAAAACGATTTAAATTGCACTCTCCTTTGTGCGTGTGAAGGTGCATGCTCGAGAGCGTAGACCGTCCTTTTATTTTTAGATTATATATGAAGGCTGATTTTTATAAGTTAGATAGATTAAAATTAAAAACGTAACACACTTAATCCTCTTTGCACCTAGCGTTAATTGAAAGCTGCAAACTAGTTTGAAAGTTGTAATTTAAAATTACCCTTTACGAGGCTATATAAAATTTAGTTCATCAGAAAGAGCTTGAAACACTAGTTTACTCATGGGCATAAATGTGGGTTAAGGCTCACGAACGTTTTGCCCGCCCGTTCCAGTGTGTTATGAATATTGATGCATAAGCATTGATGCAAGTAGTTTCTCTTCCAAGTGAAGTCTTCATCCTGATTATTAGTAGAAACGGCCATCGTTAGTATGCATCAATATTCATAACACACTGGAACGGGCGGACAAAACGCTCGTGAGCCTTACCCATGTCGCGTTGTTAGCGTCCGCCGAACTATCTTTAAACTGGCAGAACTATGTCTGTTTTTTACCGATTTAGATGATTTAAATTTTAAACTATAGAAAAATAACATAACATTATACGAAGAAATCATTTTTTGTCTCTAATGTAATGGTTCTCTGGCTATAGAAATAAATAAACGTATTCCTTTCTCTAATTCGATTTATTTGTTACACATTTTTCTTATTTCTATGTTTACGCAGAGTACATTACATTAGAAAATTAGAGCATATTAAATATGCTTTCATTTCATATCCGAATGTATACATACATACATGTGTGTTACGCAGTTCAGTGTATTTAGTTAGACTCTTCAAAACGCGCCGGCGACGTCGGTTGAATATATGGCATCCGCCGCGCTTTATGTTAAACCAGCATAACTATGTCTATTTTCACCCGATTGTGATGATTTAAATTTTATACTATAGGCGAATAACGTAGAATTATTTGTACGCTACATTATTTCTCTGTAATACAAATGGTTATCTATTTATAAAAATAAATATGTATTTTTTTTTGTAATTTGTATTATTTGTCCTATATTTTTGTTGTTTTCATATTTACGCAGTTACATTTAATGAAAACAATGCAGCAAATTTAATATCCTTTCATTTGATACCCCATACATTTATGTGCACTGCGTAATTTAAGTATAATTAACATTTTTCAAAACACGCCGGCGACGTCGGTTGAATATATGGCATCCGCCGCGCTTTAGTTAACCCGATTGTGATGATTTAAATTGTAAACTATAGACGAATAACGTAGAATTATTTGTACTCTACATTTTTTCTCTGTAATATAAATGGTTCTCTAGCTATAAAAATAAATATGTATTATTTTTTTTGTAATTTGTCTTATTTGTCCTATATTTTTGTTGTTTTCATATTTACGCAGTTACATTCAATGAAAACAATGTAGCATATTTAATATCCTTTCATTTGATACCCCACACGTACATGTGCACTGCGTAATTTATGAGTAATTTACATTTTTCAAAACGCGGCGGCGGCCACATTGATGACGTCATAACTGGTGACCTTGACACCTCACGAAGTGTCTCCCTGCAGTTTTCGGGTCCAGGTGACATGCCTAACCACACATAAAAATTTGGTGCTTGTTTCCGGAAGCGAACTGTGTTTTCCGTAACGCCAGGCACTATATCGACTTGACTTTCGCAAGACACATTAGAGCAGAAACACTTCCTTTCATTTCATATTTTTTTACCACTCAAAGTCGTTGTCACGTAAAACTTTCGCCCGTATACCGACTTTACAGGCAAACGGTTTTTTTTAGATTCTGATATTGTAAGCATCACAAATTGCGTTTTTCATTTAAAGTTCTATCAATCAAAATTTTTATGTGTAAGGCTAATTCAATAATTCAATTTTGCTAATGTCAAGGTTGGAAACTACAAAGATCACGGTACAACAATAAGCGGTACAAGGATAGATATACACGCTACACACTCAAAGGCCCACACTAAGGTTTTCCCTTGTGTCGGGGGTCGGATATTTAATCTGATATTTAATATACTTACCTAAATGGTTTAGTTAGGGGTATACCGAGATGATCGAGGAACTAAATAAAGATAATAGATGAATGAACTTTATTTTTAATTCATATATTAAAGTGTCTTTAATTAAGTTCATTATTAATTTGTAATTTTTACAAGCATCACTTTTAATTTACTGTTTTATTTCCCTTTTTAACCGACTTCAAAAAAAAGGAGGAGGTTCTCAATTCGGGTAAATTTTTTTAAAATGTTTTTTACCTCAAAACTCCGTCATTTGTCGACCAATTTCAAATTTTTTTTATTAGTTCGGTAGCATCTACTTCCAGATTGGTCCTATAATTTTTTTATCGAAATCGCTTCAGTAGTTTAGGTCAAAAATAAAAAATAAACTGAAATTTACGGTCATATATGTGGATGATAATAGGTCATCAATGTTAACGAAGCAAAAGCAAAGTTGTTTCCTGAGACTTTTAAGTTATTTTTTAGGGCTCCTTTGTGTCCTGGGGCTACCTACTCTACCGGTCACCGTTTAGTGACCGGTAGAGTATATTACCATCACACATCTTTCCTGCCGTCTGGTGATCGGTTGATAATATCACCCACCACCCCATATCTTTCATGGGATCTGGCGATCGGTTTGAGAATTGTACTACCCCGTATCTTTCTTGCCATCTTGCGACTGGTTATGAATATTACCACCTCATATATTTCCGTGGGGTGAAAGTAATTGATCACTATATCGCTCTTTAATCTCGAGTGGTTTATAATAAATCTACGAGGGGGTTATATGAATGAATAGCATCCCGCTCGGGACTTCGTTCCCGTGGGAATTCGTGAAAATTATGTAGCCTATGTTACTCAGGGATAATGTAGCATCCTAATGGTGAAATAATTTTTCAAATCGGTCCAGTAGTTTCGGAGGCTATTCGTTTTATAACATTAATCTAGATAAATGTTAACCTTTAAAAAGAATAAAATAAAATAGGAATGTTTTTTTCTATTCTATTCTATTCTATTCATGCGAGTAATTTGTTCGGCGCCGACGTCAAAAAAAACATTCTTCTCTATTTACCATATTCCACTACGAAATCACCTATTTGCTGTTTTACCCGTAACCACTACTTACTCGTGAACATAGCTTTAAAAAATTATTTCACCCTTTTTGAAGGCGGGTGTCAATTTTTTGTTAAAAATATTTTTCTAAAGGTAAATCTCAAAACTCATATGGCAATATTCGACTATCTGTACCTACTTTGTGTTCCTATTGTAAGTTCATTAGTCTTATCTACTAAAGGCCTATTAGCTCTTATTTTTATTAAAACACTAGCGTACTTTCTATGACTTTGTTTTCGTGAAACGCAAAGGAAGAACAAAAAGACAAACTTTGTAATAAAGTGTTGGTATACTTTATGTAGTCACTTTTTGATTGATTAAACATAAAAGTGGAATTTTCTATACTAATAATATACTCGTATAAAGAGGAAATATTTGTTTGTTTGTTTTGTTTGTTTGCATTGAATAGGCTCCGAAACTACTGGACCGATTTGATAAATTCTTTCACCATTAGAAAGCTACACTACTAATCCCCAATGGACATAGGCTACATAATTTTCCCGAAGTCCTGGGCGGAATGCTAGTATTTAATACAGAGACACGTTGCAAATGATGCTCTGCCTATCCCGTTTGGGATTATAGGCGTGAGCGAATGTATGTGATTGTACGTTACAAATAAAATACTGTTTAATATGTTATTGTTAACTTTGTAATACCAAATTCCTTAAATAAACGAGAAATAAACTATCTAAATACCACAAACATCTGTAGGTATCACATTCAGGCTCGAAAGAGGACCCCTCACCCCTGTTTAAGGATCACAGATTTACTACCGTGTGGTGATTGGTTGAGAATAACACCACCCTATCTCTTTCCGTGGGTGTCGTAAGAGGCGACTAAGGAAACACCAATGAGACCTGCCTCCTAGTAATCCATCCCAGGCAACGACACTTCATTTTTTTCTGAATCTGAGGTGTCGTCTCATGCGGTGTGGTAGGCTCTGTAAAGGGCCGTCTGGTTCGCGACCACCCTCCTACCGAAGTCCGACGCCAAACAGCTTGCTGTGTTCCGTCGGTGCGTGGGAGTACCAGTGCCTTTATAGGCATTCTCTGGGTTAACTCGCTCCATCGTCGACCTCATCTTTGACCTTATGGTCAAGATTGCGGTCAAGAGTTAACCCATCTTATAATAAAAATAATAAAAAAAACTACGTTAGAACTGAAATATAAATCCATGTTCATAACACAGGATAAGAATTTTTCTTTTTCACCCGCCCGTATACGTCCCCACCGAGGGGCACGGGGCTCCCGGAAAAACCAATAAAAATCGATTGGGTATACACGTAGAGTTTCTATCTAAAAATACATCATTGTGACTTCATTTTTTCAGTCACTTCAAATTTTATTCCATTTTCATTTAGGTTTTTGATTAAATTTGTATTTTGGAATGCCGATCCCGTTGTTAGAACGCCTCCGCTGAAAAAGAAAACTAGTTTAGGGTTTGATTATTAATCAGTGATCGGTGGAAACATAGCATAAAGCCAAGGTGGTCTTGTCGTTCAGGCGTATTTGTGCAAATGTGTCCCACTATCAGTCTTTGGGTGTAAGGCAATAATTTGTTTTATCAAAATGAATCGCATCGATAAAACTTCTTGCACTTTCTATTTTTGGGAATCCTACAAATATTATACTTAAATGGGAAAGTTTGTGAGGATGGATGGATGCTCAGACAAAAATAACTGGATAGATATTTATAATTTAACGGCGTTGGGCCGATAGTAACATTTTTAGAGTCTGGCTAACGAAAGCCGTCCACGAGAAACGGCGGCAGATTTAAAGTTCGACCTCTGAAAACACTGAGTATGCACTGAATAAACGAAGTTAACACTATTTTATTTTCTACTGCTTTGATTTGGTTGTTTTCTTATTGTAAGGTACCTAAATAAAAGTGTGGATTTATGTGTAGAAAACAGTTTTCGGAAGACGAATTTTTAAATCTGTCGCCGTTTCTGTGGACAGCTTTCGAGGGCCAGACTCTACGAATTGTTTATTAGTAAAACACAAACCTGTATTTAAGAGCGAACCCATTCTTAATAAAAAAAAGTGTAATGATAACTTACTTTTCCGGCATCTTGTCTTTTTCTGTTAGAATAGTGATAGCACATAAAACTAATGCTACTACTGTAGCACCGTATCCGGGGTTCATACCAGATACCTGAAATTAAGATAAAACTGATGATAACCCTAGATCAGAGGAAAAGCTTTTGGATTTGAAATAGCAATAGGATCGATACACACCCTGACACACATTTTATTAGAGGGTTTAGTGTTTAGATTGTCACCTTGTGCCCATCCGACTCCAAACAAATTAAACCTAAAGTAAGTGTTCTGTGTAACTGCATCAGTGGGGCCATGTGTACTAACAAAACCAAAAGTACACAATTTCGGATTATTTAGTATTAATTTTCTTGTAATTTTGGTCATAGACATGATGAAGAGGAATACAACACTAAAGATTAGCTTTAAAGTAGAACTGAAGCTGCCAATTTCAAAATAATTTTGGAACTGGACAGGGCGTTTCTGTTTTTTCTCATGTAAATAACGCTGAGTTCGGTGTATCACAGATTCATCGAAACCTATAAAGGGAATGGTCCATTTACCGGAGCTCTTGGTGATGAATCTGAAATTTGAAAACAGCACAAAGACATTAATACTGAGATTATTGTATTGCATAATTCATTAGTATTATAAGTTTTGTTAATGCTGTAGACTTAAGAATAAAAATAAAATAAATATTAAAATAATAATATACGTGGTATATATCGAATAGTACTTGAATTTCAGTACCAAAAGCATGTTAAATAACATACCGCATCTTGAGCTCGGGTTTAAGACTTGGAAGTGGTTGAGGGAATAATTTTTTTCTCAGAGAACCCATCTCAAAGAACTTTGTTAAACTGAAAAAAAAAGAACTTATTTGTATACCTACACGAAGCAAAGTTTTAATAGTAGATTGCCCAACAAGTGAAAAAAAGGTGAATTATTTTCGAGGCATTGAGTTGTATCCCGAGAGGAGCGACGGATTCTAGATTAGAATCCTGAGCGGATCGAGGGATACAAGAGCCGAGATGAATTTTTTTTTCACGTGTTAGGTACTCTACTTTTTACCATTGACTTCGAGAAAAAGAAATAATTACTCTGTGACAGTAAATTATCAACAATAACTGCTGCTTTAATGCGTAATGACTCTGGAACGAGAGGTTCACTTTCATCACTGGATGTCGAACTCATTTTATGATTTTGAGACAAAAAAAATTAACAGAAATTTTTGATTGCATGAAAATTGCACAGAAAATAGGCTGAATTCCTTATTCTAAATTTAAAATTTTTAACCGAGCCATATTCTATACAGCCAGTTATTACATACAGACAAGTTTTAGTACGTTTTTATAGCGAGAATATATGCAACCTCCTTGCACATTTTCTTTTGTTTTCTTACTAAAATCCGTATACTAGCGCATGTTCCAAATTCAAAATGTTTTATTCACTCAGTGAAATAAACAGCGTTTTATTCACTGTTTTTGAAGAATAACGGACCCTTTTTCGAGGGGCAATGGTAAAAAGTGTTATTTTACCACTAAATACAACTTTCTCTAGCAAAACCTTTATGAAAAAACGCCACATCGTTTCTATGTCGTACGCTCAATAAGAGGTTTTTTACCTAATATTTTTTTTATCTTTTATAAAATACATTAGGAAAAGTTGTTTATTTTCGTGGGTTATTTGCACACTTAACTTTTATGAACAATGTTAGTCATGACTTAATGAATTTCCTTTTTCCTTTTTAACTATTTTTACCCATAAACAAACGACTCGTAAGTGCCACGATTTACTAGACCGTATTTTTCCACATCGCTCTTGTATTTCTCAGGTACATCTACTGATACATAAGACTCCACAGAATTCACCGTTCCTAAAACATAGAAAAGCGTGTCAATACTATAAAATATATTATAATAATAAAAACAAAAAAATAACTTTTGTTGTATGGGAGCCCCCTATATATTTATTTTATTCTGTTTTTTAGTATTTGTTGTTATAGCGGCGACAGAATTATACCGTAATAGGGTCCCGTTTTACCCTTTGGGTACGGAACCCTAAAATACAAATAAATAGCTTTCCGCCCGGGACTTCATTCCCGTAGGAATCCTGGAAAATTATGTAGCCTATGTTACTCAAGGATAATGTATATGTAGCATCCTAATGGTGAAATAATTTTTGAAATCGGTCCAGTAGTTTTTAAATTTATTCGTTACATACAAAAATACAAATCTTTCCTCTTTGTAATATTAGTGTAGATTACGTATTTATATCTATTGTTCTCATTCGTCGCTATTACTTAATTTATGGGGGACAGGCCCTGAGAGGATTCATTATAACAGGCTTAAGGGATCAACCATAAAATACTAGGAAAGAAATTCTTTTCTGTAAGATAAACCTACCTTCAAATTGCTGCTCTAGATAAATAATACCCATATCGTTTGGGATGCTATCGAAACCGCAAGCGTGGATTATATAGATCCCAGCTTTTTGTGCAGCATCACCATACTTGAGATGTATTGTCTCCATAAACTAGAAAAAATTTACAGTCATTTCAAGACTGGTGGTTTTGGACGCTACTTATTATACATATACATACGCTCACGCCTGTTACCTATCCCTTACGGGGTAGGGAGAGCATCAATGGTTCTAGCGAACCACTTGATGCCACGTTTGACACAAATAATAATACTACATATTTTTCCTTGGGTTGTAAAAATTTCGCAATACTCTTGAAAAAATAGTAAATTTTACTAACATATGGTTCACCTGTGACGTCCACATAATCGGTCTTAGACTCGATAGCAGCCTTTACCACAGGTTCTCCGTAGATCCAATAAGGGCCACAGCAGTTTATAAGCACCTTGGCTTGTTTGCACATGTTTAGAAGTGAAATTTCATCGGTCACATCTGCTTTTATAATTTTGGTTCTTGAATGATTCTCGCCTGTCAAAAAATGTAAGGTAATCGTATCAATAAGAAACTAACTAGCTTCCTTTCTCAACTATAACTCTATAACACAGGTAAATTATCTCATCCAAAACTATCTTACTACAGATATTTACATAAGCCAGCAAGGTGATAAATATACAACGAATTTGACCGAGGTTACTTATGATGTAAAGGGTAAGGCACTTATAAATCTTTATACTAGTAACTCACGAGAACAGAAAATTTTCCTAGATACCTAATTACAAAACCCCAGCAATGAGCACTGCCATTAGTATAATGACTATGATTTTCCCAACCATCATACTTACAACAATCGTCTTTAAGAATTGTACTGCAGATCGACGTATTTAACATCTTTGGTAGGTTTCCTTTAAATAAAATTAGAAGTAATTTTTTCATTGCATCACACAATTATTTTAACAGAGCTAACGACAACTTTTACCTTTCATCAATTTTTCAAGTGGTTCTTGATGTTCTGCCTACCCCGTTAAGGAATGTAGGTGTAAAAGTTTGTCATATACCTACATTTATTTAATGATAGTAACCAAGACATGACAAAGTTCTATGAGTACATTGCTGTCATTAAAACTTTATGTATATCTACTTTTCTACTTATATCTAATACACAATTTTCAATTTTGTTTTGGAACAAAACGTTTTATTGTAGAAACGCGACCCGTTTTTCCGATAGTAACTGCAGGTTCTGTATACTTACCATATATAATTTAAAAGTAATACTGACCTGTCATTTTAGATACTTCTTGCAAAAGATTCCTCAACTTGCTATCGGAACGCCCTGCGATAGCCCAATTCAACCTATATTTCTTTGTTTGTTTAGCCACTTCAATGACTGCTCGATTTCCCGTATAGCCAGTTGCTCCAAACAAAACAATATCATATCTCAACATCTGCAAAACAAATGTACATAGTTTTAATTTATTCTAATTACCTTTATTTGAAAAAAAAGAGATAAATAAGTTATGATGGTTTTGCGTAAAATTAGTGAATAGAAATAAGCACTTACTAAGCACTTATCTATTAGTGATTAGGTATTAGTGTCAAACAAATATAAATCAGCTAAGTAGTTGAAATATTACATTACAAATCTAAAACCTCTACTATATTTTTATTATGGTTAGAATGATATGACTTAGGGAAAAAAAAAACAGTTAAGATCATTCAATAGAATATACACTTGATAAGTTAATTATTTTACTCGTACTTACGTTTACAGTTTTTATAAAATAAAATGAAAACACTTTTGTAACTTCACTTTTGCTTCATTTGCACGTAGAGATTTCTTACTTTGATCACAAAAAATAGTTCTAACATTTACGTTGATCTCAAATCTGATATATTTCACACAGCTTATGTGAGTCACCCAAGATTACACATGACATGCAGTCGGCTGTTTGCTACAAACTAAATTAAAATGTAAGTAATCTATTGCCCTTGAATCGTATTCGACGTACCCAACTGCTATGATATATACTCGGAGATGACCTTTGCCTTTGGTCTCATATTTGAAAACGACGAATTACTGGTTTGGTTAAAAATTAACAAACAAGTTTATTGGTACCGTTTTGTCTAGGAAGACGTTATTCAAATTATCCCTATCCCTTTTTTAATATTATAAATGCGAAAGTAACTGTGTCTGTGTGTCTGTTACGCTTACACACCTTAACCGCTAAACCAATTTCGTTGAAATTTGGTACAGATATAGATTAGACCTTAAGAATGGACAAAGGCTACATTTTATCTCACAGCTGGACACGATATAACCTGTAGTCCACGCGGGAGGAGCCGCGGGCGGAAAGCTATTAGATATAAATAAGGAACGTCCGCGTTAGTGGAGTGGTAAGTGGCTACGATGCAATGCTGTAACGGTTCCACATTATGACGCATTCCAATAAAAGCAGGTGTTTGTTTGTTTTCAAGATTCGCATTAGAGTCTCATACAAATCTTGTCAATTCGTACCTATGCGAAATTCTATTGTTTCAAAAATCAGGCCCCTAGACCATCTGGGTGGTAGTGGTAGTAGATTAGTACAGTTATTGTTCAAAATATGACACCTAGGGTATCAGAGTTCTTTTTTTTTAAGTTTTATCGCCAGCGGACTAAAAACTAAATGCATATAAATCATTGAGGGAGCTGCATTATCTATGCATCCCGGTAGACCAACGATGCCTAAATGATTCCCTCTGAGTATATAACAAAAATTTAATGTTTAAGATTCTCGCGGTTATTCTCACTAGTTTAAAACATATTATAACGTAATATTAACACGATAACTGTAACAAAAAAATAATAAATAAACTTATTCGTAATTTTAAACGGATAGGTACCGAGTACAATTCCCAGTGCCGCCATGTAATACAGATGCTCTTAGGATGAGGGAAAACATTGTGAAGAAACCATTATCCAATCCCGTCAGGTTCCCCTGTTAAGAAGCTCACGGAGGTTTGATGGTCAGTCAGCGATCCACTGTAGTTACCTGACTGACCTGCCAAATCTTGGATCATGATGAGAAACGGGACTAAGCGCTAAGAATATGTGGAAATAAAAATTTAGATTTTGTAGTTGATTTATTTTTATATTCTAATAGGATTTCTATTCGGTTAAGATTACTATAGAATTTCAACAAATAATTTCAATCGCGGCGCGTGTTAAATGCTGAACAAGTATGAAATTATCGATAAGCTCAGTCAGTCACAACTCTATTACCGTTTTTTTGTAAAGTCTTTAGTTGAAGTGTTAAACTAGAGAGTGATAGGGCGTTACTACTAATAACCTGTGCATCTCTTTCTTACTTCTCTTATGTTATGTAAAAATACAAAGCCATTTCGTTGATTCATAACCTATAAATTCTTTTTCTATTTTTCATAAAAAAATATTCCTGCTCGAAATGGAGTTGCCCGAAAAAATTTTACACTATTTAGAAAAAGTTGACAATGTGGACACTCTAGTGTTAGCAAAAGAATTCAATGAAGATCATCAGAAAATTGTTGGTGCAGTGAAAAGTTTGGAGGCTCTCGAAATGGTTACTTCAGAAAGTGTTAAAAGTGTTAAATGGGATCTCACTGACGAAGGTCAGTTAGTGGCTGAAAAGGGGAGTCATGAGGCTGTACTTTTCCGCAGCATTCCTGATTCAGGGATGCCGCAGGCAGATCTCATGAAGGTAATTGATAACCTCTCCAAATTCAGATAGCATTAACTTTTTCCATTCAATTACGTAGTTTTTGATAACGTTTAAGTGTTCCTAGAGAGATAATAGCATTGTATTAAGTTGTAAAGTAATTATGATTTGTGCCTTGCAACTTTTTATTGATCAAAATACTAATGCATATTTCGCATTTCCAAATAACATATAATATTTTGTTATTTGTATATTTATATATAGTGATCTAAGTACTGAGAAAAAATTAGGTATTGATAATACTATTACTGATGTTAATGGTAACAGGATGCATGATTATTTCCCTAACATGACCCACTGATCTTTTATTCATTTAATGTGTTCCTTTTTGATGAAATTTTTCAGTCCTTACCAAATGCAAAAATCGGCTTCAGCAAAGCTATGTCAGCTGGTTGGGTCTTGATAGATAAGTCGGGAGGTCCGCCAGTAGTTAAAAAAAAGGTGGATAACATCACAGATACAGTACAGGACCATCTTATCGCCTTAAGAAAAGGTTTCGACAATATTCCTGACAATGTAAGGACTGATTATAAAAAACGGAAACTTGTTCAAGAGATCACCATCAAAAGTTTCGTTTTAAAAAAAGGACCACAGTTCGCCACTACGATTAAGAAGCTAGAGACTGAGTTAACTAGTGAAATGCTGCTTACCGGCTCCTGGAAACATTTAGAGTTCAAACCATATAACTTTGATGCTTTAGGTAAGTTTGTAAATGAGTAGTAAATATAAAAAACAATTTTCATCATGAATCTCGATTTAATGCATATTTTGCTGGAGTGTGTCCGGAATGCAGATCTGAGACAGAGGTATATAGGATTAGTTAATACCCATAATGGACAGCTCAACTGCTGGCTGTCCAACCCACTGTCGGAGCGAGCAGTTGGGCTGTATAGATTCCTCAAACTGTCATTGTGAAAACTAAAAGAATGATCCTATGAGGCTGGCATGGTCATCTAGGGTGACTGAAGCCTTTATAAAAACTTGAAAAAAAAACATGAATCTTACATGAAGCCTAGTATTGGTGGTAAAAGCATTTTACCGAGTGTTAAAAATGAATGAATGACTTCATAATCTTCTAACCCCGGCACCAGTATCTTCAAAGACCTTCTAAATACTATTTTCGTTCCTGCATTTCAGCTTCTTCCTTAATTTCAAAGATAATTTATCACTTTACTAGTTAAAGTTTAGTTATTATAATGTTATTTTAAGATATACTGATTCCCATCTAGAAATCCTAGAATGATTCATCCAAAATTTAAAAAATTCTTGTTTTAATTCACAGGCCAACCGCCAGAGAGTGGGCATCTCCATCCACTGTTGAAAGTCCGGTCAGAATTCAGAGAAATCTTCCTTGAAATGGGATTCACAGAAATGCCAACAAACATGTACGTAGAGAGCTCATTCTGGAACTTCGATGCGCTGTTCCAGCCCCAACAGCATCCGGCGAGAGATGCCCATGATACTTTCTTTGTGTCCTCTCCGGCAAAGACTACGAAGTTCCCTATGGATTATCTGGAGAGGGTCAAGAAGGTGCACAGCGAAGGCGGTTATGGATCTCAGGTACGTTTGACAATACAAAGAAAAAAAGAAGAGAGTTTCAAAAACCATAAAAAAACTGAGAGCAAAAATCAAAATCTAAGCAAATCAAGACCTAGCAAGTACAGTGAGACTTCACTCTCAACTCTAATGAGAGTGTAGTCTCACAACAGGGTTAGGTTATGTCTTATGTGTTCTTTGGCTCTCAACTGTAATGAGAGTGAAGTCTCACAACAGGGTTGGGTTGTGTCTTATGTGTTCTTTGGCTCTCAACTTTAATGAGAGTGATGTCTCACAACAGGGTTAGGTTATGTCTTATGTGTTCTTTGGCTCTCAACTCTAATGAGAGTGATGTTTCACAACAGGGTTAGGTTATGTCTTATGTGTTCTTTGGCTCTCAACTTTAATGAAAGTGAAGTCTCACAACAGGGTTAGGTTATGTGTTCTTTGGCTCTCAACTCTAGTAGGGGTGAAGTCTCACAATAGGGTTAGGTTATGTCTTATGTGTTCTTTGGCTCTCAACTGTAATGAGAGTGAAGTCTCACAACAGGGTTAGGTTATGTCTTATGTGTTCTTTGGCTCTCAACTGTAATGAGAATGAAGTCTCACGACAGGGTTAGGTTATGTCTTATGTGTTCTTTGGCTCTCAACCGTAATGAGAGTGAAGTTTCACAACGGCACTAGGTCACTTGGGTCCGCAGTCTGTATGTGCGTCCCACAGGGTTCAATCCTAGGACCATTCCTGTTTCTCGTTTACATTAATGACTTACCATCTCTTGTTAAAGACGCCCATGAGATCGTACTATTTGCAGATGACACATCACAAATATTTAAAGTGAAGAGGTACGACTCTGATTGTGACGATGTGAATACTGCGATCTCAAAGGTAGTTGAATGGTTTACTGTAAATAACCTTCTTTTGAACGAGAAAAAAACCAAATGTGTTAAATTTACCTTGCCCAATGTTAAACAGGTTAATACCAATGTACAGGTTAGGAATGAAAAACTGGGCATTGTGGAATCTACTGTATTCTTAGGAATAACTCTTGATGCAAAGCTTCAATGGGGTCCTCGTATTGATAAGTTAGCGAGCAGACTCAGTTCAGCAGCCTACGCAGTTAAAAAAATCCGTCAATTATCGGACGTTGAAACCGCGAGAACCGTATATTTCAGTTACTTCCACAGCCTAATGTCATATGGCATTTTACTGTGGGGTAATGCTGCGGATATCAATAAGATCTTTGTTCTGCAGAAAAGGGCTGTTCGCGCGATTTATAAAATGAGACCTAGAATGTCTCTTAGACAAATGTTCAAAGAAATAGATATTTTGACTTTTGCATCCCAATATATATGTGACAATCTTTTATATGTGAAGAAAAACGAACATTTGTTTAAGAAAAATAGCGATAGGCACAATGTTAATACAAGGACCAAGCATAAACTGGATGTACTAGACAGTCGTCTCCACAAGGTCACGAACTCTTTTATGGGTCAATGTATACGTTTCTATAATAAGATTCCCATGTGTATTCAAAATTTACCTTTGGATAAATTTAAGACATTGGTTAAACAAAAACTTTGCAAAAAGGGCTATTACAAAATTTCTGATTATCTATCAGACAGGCAGCCATGAGAATGAACTGCTCAGCTCTAGAGTTATTTCAGATTTAGTTAAAATTAGTAAGTAAATAAGAAAATTTGTAATGCGATTTAAAAGAGCAACCTCAGAGTTTCTTGCCTGTTCTTCTCTGAGGAAGACTGCACCTTTGCGAATAGGCGTAGAGTCAGTAGGATCAGAGGTAAGAATGCGTATGTATGTATTTAAATTGTTTAATGTATGTTTGTATCTATTTCATTGTAATCTTGACTTGTTTTAAGTGACATCCTGAATGTCCTATAAAATAAAGATTTTTCTATTCTATTCTATTATGTCTTATGTGTTCTTTGGCTCTTAACTGTAATGAGAGTGAAGTTTCACAACAGGGTTAGGTTATATCTTATGTGTTCTTTGGCTCTCAACTATAATGAGAGTGTAGTCTCACAACAGGGTTAAGTTATGTGTTATGTGTTCTTTGGCTCTCAACTATAATGAGAGTGAAGTCTCACAACAGGGTTAGGTTATGTCTTGTGTTCTTTGGCTCTCAACTTTAATGAGAGTGAAGTCTCACAACAGGGTTAGGTTATATCTTATGTGTTCTTTGGCTCTCAACTATAATGAGAGTGTAGTCTCACAACAGGGTTAGGTTATGTCTTATGTGTTCTTTTGCTCTCAACTCTAATGAGAGTGTAGTCTCACAACAGGGTTAGGTTATGTCTTATGTGTTCTTTGGCTCTCAACTATAATGAGAGTGAAGTCTCACAACAGTGTTAGGTTATGTGCAATGTGTTCTTTAGCTTTCAACTCTGAGGAACTGAATTGTGCTTGTTAGGTTTTGAATGGCTAAAGATCTTGATCTTGATAAAGAATTAGATCTAAATTCCAAAGTCAAACGCAAAGGAAATTAAAACTTTTTAGTATACAAATATGGTCTGATTATCCGTCGCGTGCTTGTTTACGCCGCGTGCGATACAAACCTCGTACACCATGTGCTCAAAAAACACGCGAAGGTTTATCCAACGATACCTAGGCGTTAGGCGTTATAAAGGGGGGGCTGGGTGGGCCGTGAATTCTTCTCAGACTCTTTTAAATTAGTTTCTGTTTTAGTTTATTTTAATTGTATTCTAATAATTAGCAAGCATGTTAATTTATTGTTTAAACGTGTGTTAAACTTAAAAACATTTGTACGCTCATGTGAGCAGAATTCGGAGGTCCTTCTATTATTTTTAACATAATAGAAGGACCTCCGAATTAGAATTCGGGGTGTATACAAAAACACCCGTTTTTTACAAATAAACAATTTTGATTTTGATAGTTGCTTAGGTCTATATACAGGGCTTTAGGTATCTCTCTTTCAACCTCTCGGGTGGTTAATCAGTCCATGAAACTGAACAACTTCCCAAGGAACATAGGTCAAAATACGAAAAAAAAATGTTGAACTCCCATACAAAATGCGCTATATGCTGATGAAGTTTGTATGGGATGGGAACTTAATTTTTTTCGTATTTTGACCTAAGTTCCTTGGGAAAGTTGTCCAGTTTCATGGACTGATTAACCAACCGAGAGGTTGAAAGAGAGATACCTAAAGCCCTGTATACACATCAACACGGTCTAGGGAGCCCTCCATGTATCTCTAGTATGTTTTGTAGCTTCTCAAACAGACCTCTTTTGTATGAAAAATCGAGTTATATCCCTAGACCCTATTGATGTGTGTATTAGTGTGCAGATGGCAGCACTACTCGTATTTACAGTTCGGCAAGTGGCCGGTAGATGGCGTTAAGAACCTGTCTGTGACACCCCCCCTGAAAAATAACCCTAGATACGCCAGTGTCTACCGTATGGTGATCGCCGTGTGGTGATCGGTTGAGAATAACACTTCCCCATTTATTTCCGTGGGTGTCGTAAGAGGCGACTTAGGAAACACAAATGAGACCTGCCTCCTATTAATCCACCCCAGGCAACGACACCTCAAATTGTTCTGAAGTTGAGGTGTCGTCCTATGGTCTCATGCGGTGTGGTAGGCCCTTTGAAAGGCCGTCTGGTTCGCGACCACCCTCCTACCAAAGTCCGACGCCAAACAGCTAGCTGTGTTCCGTCGGTGCGTAGGAGTACCAGTTCCTTATAGGCATTTTCTGGGTTAACTCACTCCATTGTCGACCTCATCTATGACCTTGGTCAAGATTGAGGTCAAGAGTAGGGCATGTAATATCGGAAGATTCTGAATTCCGATACTGATTTTTGATATTCGACATCAATATCGGAATTCCGATATTAATATCGGAATTCCACATATTCGTCATAAAGGTTGATTAAGAGTTAACCCATCTTATAATAAAAAAAATAAAAATGTAACGGGTGGTTCCTGTCCAGGGTTACAGATACCCGTGGAAGCTGGAGGAGGCCCAGAAGAACTTACTCCGCACGCACACCACGGCCGTCAGCGCGCGCATGCTGCACCGACTCGCGCAACAGGACACATTCACGCCTGTGAAGTACTTCAGTATCGATAAGGTTAGTCCTACCTTCTATTTTCTTTACTTAATTTTTAGGATTTTGTTGTCAACAATGAACTCTAATAGTTTCCTGTCGAGCACCAAAAATTCATATCAATCCTGTACCATTTATGATCGATTGCTCGAAAACGGCTCTAATGATTTTGATAAATATAGCCAGGGGGGTGTCACTCCGCAGTTTAGGCATGTTCGCGCGGCGGGCATACTGAGTATGCCAGCGAGCGCGGGCTGTTACTCGCCGCGCGCGCGTGAACAAAATAATAAGTGTACCTACTTATTAACAGTATTAAAACCAGACAGAAACACGTTTTGCCATCACAATAGTCTGTAGGTGTCTGTAGTTAGTAGGTATGTAGGCTAGGTACCAAATAACATGGTTGGTTATGTTAACTTGTGTTTTTACTTACTACACTTCCTAACTAAAGATACTCTTGATTTTATAAGCAGTGTTATCTTACTTAATTAATTTCAATAATATTTTACCTCTAAATCGGCAGCGAGTGTTAACCCTGAGCTCTCGTCGCGAACGCGTCATCGAGTCGAGTCGGCGGTGCGCAATAGAATATGAACGCTAGCGGCCGACTATAAGTTTCAATTTCTCTTGCAAGCCTGTGCCGCTTGCAATAGTAGGCAAATTTTTATGCCTAAAGTTGACTTTTGTTAGGGAGTGAGACTTCTGTACGTTAGTACTATTATTTATTCTGTGATACAGCTTAGAAGCATACATATACATAAACTTACGGCTTATATCGCTGCTGGGGTAGGTAGAACATCGTGTAGTTCTTAAATCGCTTGACGCCACGTTTGATATCCATTCTGAGGGTTGTTAGATGAGATTGTATAATTTGTACGGTTGTAGAATTGTCACCCAGAATAATCTACTTCAAATAAGTGGTATGAGTCTGTAGTTCTCCGAACGTGACACGGATGGCGCTAACCTACACGCACGACGTAATGTGGAATTAGAAATTTCGCCGCTCGACTTGAAGGCACGATAGCTCAGTTGGTTAGATTAGAGCACCGGCGGGAGATCTAATCCTCGGGTAGTGGGTTTAAGGCGACTACAGCACCCGATAAAGGCAGCACACATAGGAATAGCGCCATCTCCGTCTCTCAACAGGCCTGGGCCGGCAGTGCGAACAGTGTCGATACACGAAGTTTACGGGCTATGAAAGCGCGCGGGCGTAAAAGCATGTTCGAAAGTTATAAAAATGAGGTTTATGGAAAGGTAACAGCTTAAATCGAAAAATGCGTTAACTACTTATCCAGAGTGTTTAATCACGAACATTTTGATAGCAAATTCAAGTTCCTGTGTGCATTTTACTATCGTTTTTTACAGCTTAAAAGATACACAATATTGGTATTTAGAGGTGACTTTGTGAGCTTTTTCTATCGACTCAAAAGTGCTGAATCATGTTTTCAGCAAACTACTTATCTAGTTTATGTCCTGAATATTACCGTAGTATTTTTTTCTTCGATTTAATGCAGTGCGTCATGCTTATCTACGCATCATAAAATCGTAATTTAGGTGCTGTAGTCGCCTTAAGTCCCATTCGCGCCGAACATTTTTTCCCCACTTACAACATTTTTCGTCGGTCCCACCTCGGTGTAGAGATGAAGCAGGCCAGGGCTCTTGCTTTCTTCACTACACACACTCCTCGAAGGTTGCGTTCCTGAAGTTATCATTGTGGAGTAAAAGAGCCTCTTTTATTGGAACCCGTTGGTTAACTGAGTTTGAAAAGGCAGGAAAATAATTTATATAAGACACACAGCAATTTGTAGTCAAACTTTTTTTAAGAAGTTTACATATTCTGACCGAAGTTTATATACATTTTTTTTTGAGAAAAACAAATTTCTTCTCCTTTTTCTGGGGATTTCGCCTCTATCGTGGGCTTGCGGCCAAAACGATAGGAGAGTTTTTTGTTTTTTTTTTACATGTCCAGAGAGAGAAAGTTTCTAACTACATATTCTACACTTGTTAAATATAATAATAATATTATTATACATTCTGGGCCGAAAACCTTTTGATTGACTTTGATTTGAAAGTGTATTGAATTACGTTAGGTACAGTCACGAGTATTAGTAGGCCAGGCAACAAATGCTCAAAAATAAGGTATAGAGGGAAACGCTTGGAACACAATTTTTGACTTTGTAACTTTGATTGGACTAGTTAGGTGGTGAACATATCAAAAGTCCCCGCCCGTAGCTGTTAAGCAGAGGGGGGAGGGGGGTTTGAAGGTCCCATTTTTTGGTTTTTCGGATATATCTCGGAAATTATGCGCCCTAGCGACATGAAACCTAGAACAAAATGAAAGTTGATTAAATTTGCTACAAGTACTACTCACTCAAGTTTTTAGATATCGCTCACTACCGAGGTTCAAAAGGGATTCGGTCTGTCACGTCACAAAATGTAAGGCAAAAATGTTTTTTTTTCCTAAATTATAGACTTTCAAGAGCGGATATCTCGAAAACTATACAAGATATCAAAAACTTGAATGAGCAAAACTTGTAGAAAATTTAATCAGCTTTCATTTTGTTTGAAGTCTCATGTCACTAGGGCGCATAGTTTCCGAGATATATGTTAAAAACTAAAAAAAAATACCTTCAAACAGGGGGGATTTAAAAAAATCTTTAAAAAAACTATTTGGCAAAAACAGTTCAATTGGCCAGAGCACATAGCCAATGAACCTAGCTACTCAACCTACTCGTTTGGCACACGCTCTTCCAAGCACCCTGTATAGAGGAGAGATTTGTTTTTTGTTTGTTTGCATTGAATAGGCTCCGAAACTACTGGACCGATTTGAAAAATTCTTTCGCCATAAGAATACTACATTATCCCTCAGTAACAATACATTTTAAAAAATTCCCGCATTCCCACGGGAACGAAATCTCGGACTGAATGATAGTTTTCAATAAAAAAGTTTTCAAGACCGTATATTTTGAAAACTATATAGGAAATCGAAAAACTTGAGTGAGCAAAACTTGTAGAAAATTTAATCAGCTTTCATTTTGTTTAAAGTCTGATGTCGCTAGTGCGCTTAGTTTTTGAGATATATCCGAAAAACCAAAAAATGGGACCTTCAAACCCCCCTCCCCCCTCGGCTTAACAGCTAAGGGCAGGGACATATGATATGTTCACCTCCTAACTAGTCCAAACAAAGTTATTAAGACAAAAATTGTGTTCCAAGCATTTCCTTCTATATATTTTCGTTGACTGGCCTATCGGTACATTACATTGTTTAATTTTCTAAAATATTTGACATTGGCTTAAAAGTAGAGAACACACAGACAGAGTTACTTTCGCATTTATTATATTAGTAAGAATTAAATATGTAGTACATTATTATGGTAACTAGTTTCCGTGAAATAGTGTCATGTCATGTGTTCAGGTGTTCCGTAACGAGACCCTGGACGCGACGCACCTGGCGGAGTTCCACCAGGTGGAGGGCGTGGTGGCGGCGCGCGGGCTGGGGCTGGCCGACCTCATCTCCACGCTCGACGCCTTCTTCCAACGGCTCGGCTTCAACCGGCTGCAGTTCAAACCGGCATACAACCCCTACACCGAGCCTAGCATGGAGATTTTCGCTTACCACGACGGTGAGGACTATGTTGGCCCGTTTTTGTGCTTCTTACAAAATATCTGGCTGTCTATCAGACAAGCAGCCATGGGAACGAA
Organism: Aproaerema taeniolella; assembly: GCA_949987775.1. Taxonomy (NCBI): domain Eukaryota; kingdom Metazoa; phylum Arthropoda; class Insecta; order Lepidoptera; family Gelechiidae; genus Aproaerema; species Aproaerema taeniolella. The sequence goes on along the minus strand of OX465249.1, from coordinate 20,527,127 downwards.
CTGCTCAGCTGAGTTATTTCAGAATTAGTTAAAATTAGAAAATAAGGAAATTTGTAATGCGATTAAAAAGAGCATCTTCTGAGTTTCTTGCCTATTCTTCTCTGGGGAAGACTGCACCTTTGCGAATAGACGTAGAGTCAGTAGGGTCAAAAGAACGAAATGTACGAGTATGTATGTATTTAACTCCTTTGATGTATATTTGTATGTTTTTCATGTTAACTTATTATAACATACTGAATATTCTATAAAATAAAGATGTTTTGAATTTGAATTAATAGAGCTAACCAATATTCGCGAACTTTGTAACGAATCATTAATTTTTCCAGGTCTCGGCAAGTGGATAGAAATTGGCAACTCCGGAGTATTCCGACCAGAAATGCTTCTCCCGATGGGATTACCCGAAGATGTGAACGTCATAGCCTGGGGGCTGTCCCTAGAACGACCGACCATGATCAAATACGGACTTAACAATATCAGGGACCTTGTGGGGCCCAAGGTTGACTTACAGATGGTGCAAAACAATCCCATATGTAGGCTCGACAAATAGAGTTAAGATGAAGCTATAAGTTATTTATTGTTCTTATAAAATAAATTCTGATTATATTTTGTTAGTTTTATTATTATTTGGGACTGTTTATTGAGACCAACATAATTATCCAATGTACCTAATGAAAAGAACGCTATATTTTACTACAGGAAAATAGTTCAAACATCTTTCGAGTTCCCGACAAATCAAGACCTCGCACATCCTGTCCATACGACATTCCAGGGTTGAATCCATAGACCAGAGCTTCCCAAACTGTTAACGTTGTGTCGTGGTATGTTATTCCACATAGAATGCCTGTGACGACGCGCCCGAATTGAGTCCTCAAAAGTAACGCAAGTAACGGTTTATGTTTTGTAAATGTGGTAGGTACAAAAACATGTTTCTGTTCTTCTCTGCTATTGTGTCAAAAGTGAACGGTAATGTGCCGAGCACGAGGGGCGTCCATAGACATAGAAAAAAATAAGTTAAATGGGGCGTCGCATTACCTAATCAATGGGGCGTCGGTCGCAAAGAAATGATTAAACGCCATGACCCACTTCGAAGTTTCTGCACATAGGTGCCCTTAAGATTGCGCGAGTGATCGGCGACTTTTTCTACTTCCACCAGCGACGTGGAGATGCAGGCATTCAGTTCATCATTAGAACAACTCTGCATCTGAGTTTCAAGTTGCTCTTGACTGGGCAACTTCTTCTTGGTCCTGCTGTTCGTTGGACTCCCGAGAGGCGGATCAAGCAAGTCCTCCATGCTTTTCTCGGGATCTCCTTCTTTTTTTTTTTTTTGATAGTGGCAACCGTCCAACAGGACATTACTGCCAGTGTCACGTCGATTTATGTTAGAAAAAAAAACAGAGCGAATCAGAACTAAATACAGAACAATCCTGAATCAGAGTGGCTTATAAATTCCCTTAGAGTCTAATATTGTTTATGTGACAAAAATGAGCCAGAGCAAAAATAATGTTGGGATCTTGAAATTGTAAAAGAATCTTTGCATTGATAGGAAGAGGAACCTTAAGTTTTATCAGATTTGTGGGCCTTCTTTTGGGGTCAGGAGACGTATTTTTGAAACAATAGAATTCCAATTCGCATACGAATTGACAAGATTTGTATGCGATTCTCATGCGAATCTGGTCAATTCGTATGCGTATAGAATTCTATCGTTTCAAAAATACGTCTCCAGGGTCTTCCCCGCTACTTGATGTTGCCGTCGAGGCTGAAGCCTGTGAAGAAAACGACATCACGGAGCTGTCAGAGTCTTCCACGGCGTGACGAGGCTTACTCCACCTGCTGCCATAGTCGTAGTTGGTCGCTTAAATCGTCCTTGCGAGTCACGCGCGGACCCTCTCCCTCGACTTTTCTTATTTGACATTAAAACTATTAACGGCGAACTCTTGCCCCCCCGCCAGAGTACGAGGGGCTGCCCGAAGTGTCCTGAGACACAACGGGGGAGGATTCTCCGGCATCGCCGGTACCTCCCTGGGGTATTACTCTTGTTAGTAGCCTAACCCAACCAACCCGTTAAGGGTTGGTTGGGTTAGGCTACTAACAAACCTACTTGTCGCAGTTCCGTCCGTCGCAATTGAACAAAAAAGTCGAATGTAAGTAATACATTTCCGATAGTTATTTAGGAATACTAATAGGTACTATGAACGCGGTATGTAATGTTTGTTACTCTGTCACGCTCAAACGACAGGACTAATTTTGGTGTGGAGGTAGTTGACACCCTGGATAACACATAGGCTATATAACTTTCCCAAACTTCCACGGGAATGAAATCTCGGGCAGCTAGTAAAGTATATTAAATACGGTTGTGAGTTGTACTAAGCCAAGTACAAATCTTCGCCTTTATCAATTAAACTTGGTTTATTAGATTTATAATATTACTTAGTTCTAAAAAAGTCAACTGATATTTTTTAGAAAAAAATACTGAAGACATGGCTGTATGGGCAAAGATTTCTTTGCCTTTTTCGAAATGGAAATAATACAATAAAAGAATTTTAAATTAAGTAACCGCAATGCAATTTTTAGTTTATTTCGGGTAGTTGTAGGATGGATGAAAAAAATTACTACTACTGTCTATGGTTTATTTCAACTTGAATATACTGGGAAGTTTATTTGAAGCACTGCCGTTTAACTGCCATAGTAAAAAGTCTCGGCATAGAGCATCGCTCCGGTAATAGAACCTCGCGCACTCCACTTCTCCCCCGCTCTTGCCCTCCGTTACGTGCTCCTGCTGACGACTATATTGTAAAGTGAAACGTCAAAGTTTTCCGCGACTTGAGGTTATTTTTGTTGTAAAGTTAAATTTACTATTTTCCAGTGTCTTTTTTGGTTAGTAAAGTTTGTTTAATGAGCTCTGCTCTTTTGCCTTTTAGCCAAGATTCTGCTGTGAAGTTTTCTGTGTCATATTGAGCCTAGAGACTGATTTTAGCCTAGTGACTTTAAAAAAGTGAGTTTAAAACCAGAATTTCAATGTGATGTGTCCGAAGCACCAAATTGAACAGTTTGTATTGTTGGTGACAGTTTTTGCAATAAATAAATGGTATAATTCAATTAATAAAATTTTAAAAGGCACTGACATTCGTCGCAGGAGTCATTGCTATTGATGCAAAAAAAACTTGAAACAAAATTAAAAAATAAATTGTTATAATAACATTTTTTTGTTTTAAACAGGCTCTTTATCCTAGAAAAGAAGATAAAATAAAAAAAATAAAAAAACAACCCACTAAAGTGCTGGCTAGGATGAATTGGTTGAATTTATGTGGTAGCCTTTGCCTAAATGAAGTGAAGAACGCTACAACATGTCAAAATCATTTACCGGATAGCCACAGACTAAACATATCCCTTGAAAATGATGTATGCGAGTCGGTCGTCTGATACGTAGTATCTTCTAAGTAGTCTGTGATTTGAAGCGAGCCAATAAAACGGAAGTGATTTAAATTCTCTTAGCGAGCGAATCGTTGATGTGATGTTCATGGATGTATAATTTTGGATCGTGATGTTATAATCGAAAGGAAATAGGAAGAAAGAAGATCTAGCCATTTGAGATCTTTGCTAACTGCAATCAGTTCCAATACCTATAATGTCTTTGGGCCAAGAAGCTTCGCCGGACTCTTCCAGCTGTGAAGACGTTTTTATGGGACCACTGACGATCGAAGAAATTAAATATTGTTTAATTGGCGCTCGTCACACGTTTGGGTAAGTAATAGCCTAGTCTTTACAAACAAGAATCCATTACACTACGAGTACTACGACCAAACTAACGATGTTGAATGAATACCTACAGCTTCCTATAAGACGTCCCTATTTCAGTGGTCTTGAGGGGCAGACGGTTTAGTGAAGTTATGTTTTTTTGTAATTACTTTTCGATTAAAGACTCCATCGTTACGACCCGTTGATGGGTGCTAACATAATCCACTAATTTTACAATCTGAAAGTAGGTAAATGATTTGTGCAGTTTTTTAAAATTTCAATAAATACAGGGCTTTAGGTAAATCTCTTTCAACCTCTCGGGTGGTTATTCAGTCCATGAAACTGAACAACTTTCCCCCAATAACAGGTCAAAATAAGAAAAAAAAATGTTTGAGTTCCCATACAAACTTCATCAGCATATTGCTCATCTCATTTTGTATGGGAGATCATCAAATTTTTTTTTTCGTATTTTGACCTATGTTCCCTGGGGAAAGTTGTTCAGTTTCATGGCCTAATTTAGCACCCGAGAGGTTGAAAGAAATTTACCTAAAGCCCTATATATTGAGTATTAAAATCTGAACTATGTGATGACTTGTACTACCCTCAAAATACCTACTTTAGTATAAAAATTAAATTTATAGCTTCCTCTAAATTCTTCTTTTTATTACTAGCTACCCACTTGGGGCTAGGAAATTTGAAAAAATTATGTAGTCTGTGTATTATTCTGATGTCTAATCTAAGCTATAATATAACTGCCAAATTACATCAAATACTTAGTCGGGTCATAAGTATTGTTACATACATTTATTGTAATAAATAATTTAACTTCTTATCTATCAGTATATTTTATACACCAAATGAAAGCCTAGAAAATACTGTTTTAAATAACATTTTATTTATTCAAAATGACCGCCCTTATTTTTTATAACCGCCTTTAACCTGCGTGGCCAGTCGTCAACAGCGGCACGCACCACTTCCATGTCTATCTCTGCCACTGCCTTAAGAAGGGATGCCTTCAGAGACTCCAGATTGGGATGAGATTTAGAGCAGACCTTCGCCTCTAAGTGCTGCCATATTTTATAATCCAATGGATTTAAATCAGGACTAGCAGACGGCCACTCCTCGTGCCTGATGAAATCGATTCCGCGCGCCGCGAGCCAGTCTTGTGTGCTCTTTGCTTTATGTGCTGGCGCAGAGTCCTGCTGGAATACCCAATGCCAGTTTTGAAACATTGTGCGTGAGAGAGGTTCCACAACGTTTGTCAGGACAGTGTTTTAATAAACATTAGCACTGGTTTTCACACTTTTTTCGCAAAAAAACATCTCTGTGAGGCCCGAATACGAGACTCCCAGCCAAACCATGATTGAAGAAGGATGATGACCTCGCTGAACTCGTGGAATAGGCCAGCTCGCTTCCTCACTGCTGTGCGCATACACCTTATCATTTTGCTTATTGAAGCTTTCCTCGATATTGAAAATTTTTTCATCCGAAAAGAGGATTTCTCTGTACTTTTTTCCCGCGTACCGCTTAAACAAAATTCGCGATCTGTCTAGCCTGATCTTCTTCAGACGTGCATTAAGGAGATGTGCTGTTCTTTTTCGATAGGTGCGTAGTCCAAGGTCTTCATTTAATAACCTTTTGACTGTGGTCTTACTTATTCACATCTGCAGGGCCATCAGCTTTTGCTTCCGGACGGGATTTCTCTCAATTCGAGCCTTCACAGCTTTGATGACCGCTAGGGTCCGAACTGTACGAGGACGACCGCTTTTCTTTCTATCATCTATACTGCAATCCTCACTGAATCGTTTTATGGTATGATAAACGAACCTCAACGTTATTTTCAAATTTTGAAGCAGTTTGAAAATCACCTTTGGCGCGTAACTGCAGCGGTGCAACGCGATTACTGCGACTTTATCGTCTTTTCGCATCCACTCCATGTTGGAAAATAAAGAAAATTCCAGAAATTCAGTGCTTTTAATATCGTCAAATATTCAAATTTCGAATATGTGTTTCAGTTTTTTTTTACCCGTTCTAAATTTGAAATTTAAAGCTTGTGACAGTACTTATGGACCGACTAAGTATATCCAGTAGTTTTAGTGTGAAAGAGAAACAAACATTCATCCATCCATCTATCCTCATTCGCATTCATAACATTAGGAGCCATCCATAAATAACGTGATACGAATTCCAAGATTTTTTAACCCCCTCCCCCTCATTGTCACAGCTGGTCACATTTATAAGACTCCCCCTCCCTAGTTTTTTGTATATTAACTATTTTTTTTGTATTTTTAAAATAAAAGCAGTACTTTTAGAGTTTTTTTTTTTGGGAACTCAAAACTTGTTGTCTCAAGGTGAGAATAATTATAAAAAGAGTGCTTGGGACTGAAGAGGTTAAGTTTGTCGTTAATAGTTAACGCGTTTGATACTTATAACACATTTTTTAAATGTGACGTCACGAAACTTATGACCCCTCCCCACCCCTTGTCACACAATGTCACACTCTCCCCTCCCCTTAAAGTGTGACGTAATTTATGGATGGTCCCTTATCCAGAGTAGGTTTTTGATGAACAATAGAAGCTTTTTGTTAGGTAACTTTCAAGTACCTGCATTTAACTATTGAATATTTATTTGAAGTGAACATTTATTTTCAGAGTCAACCAAGCTCATGATGACAATAACAGAAGCTTACGGTTTATTGAAACTCATTCTACCCCAAACCTATTACAAGGGAGTAGTACCCAGCAGTGGTGGCTGCTTAAAAGAACCTGTGGCTTCAGATGAAATGTCAGGGCTTAACTGTTCACCAGTTAAAAGAACCTGTGGCTTCAGATGAAACGTCAGGGCTTAACTGTTCACCAGTTAAAAGAACCTGTGGCTTCAGATGAAACGTCAGGGCTTAACTGGTGAACAGTTAAGCCCTGACGTTTCATCTGAAGCCACAGGTTCTTTTAACTGTGATATCACAGCCGATGAATCCGATGATAGTTTTCACAGATTAGAAATTGCAACAACAGCCAATAATGAATCATCACTGCCAAGCATACATCATGTTGAAAATGCTGCTCCGAAATCAAATGAAACAGTTAATAAGTTAAATGACATATCTGGAAGGATTGGAGATTGTGTTGATCAAGATAGTACAAATAAAACTCCATTGAAAAGTATTTTAAAAGTCCAAGATCCCCCTATAAAGTCTCCTAGGGAGGTATTCTCTACACCATTGCAAGAAATACATAATAAGACGCCATTTAAAACCCCAGGAAATGCTCTTTCTCAACAGAAACTTTATGTCACTACCTCAAAAAGATTTCAACATATTAAGAGCCCAGTTGCTGCATATATTAACAAACCTCCTGCAACACCTTTAGTGAGGGAAATACGTTCTAAAAAACATTTGCATGGAGTTTCATCGATTCCCAAACCTGTTAAGAGTGCTCCACAGAGAACTGAGACTAGTAAAGAAAATGTAAATCAAGACGACAATAAACTACCTACTACGAACTATGTAAAGTTACCCTCGATTGCATATCGGCCTGCTAAGAAAACTGAAGTGGTAAGTTATTTTAAATTAAATTTTTTGAGCTGGTCGATACATAAACTTAATGAACTAGTGGAATAGATACATAGATGTGTCTATCTATCTATGTATCTATTCTACTAGTTCATCAAATTTAACTGACATTTCTGTTCATACTAAAGCATTTGGTCAACAGGTCATGGGTTTGATTCCCGGTCGGGGCAGATATTTGTGTAAAAAACAGATGTTTGTTCTCGGGTCATGGGTGTTCTTGTCTGTCTTTCTGTGTGTTCCAAGGGACCCATAACAAGGGAAACCTTAGGGTCTTTGAGTGAGAAGCTTAAATGGTTTAAAAATGATTTCATAGGGTATGTTTCAACATCATACATTTACAACTTTAATAACTCACTTAATATTACATAATTGGAGGTGTTACTGGACACTTACCTTGCAAGCCTACTGTCACATTCGTAACATCTAGCTAAATGTCCCCGGATAGATTGCAAGACAAATGGAGATAAAAAAAAAACAAATTACTCACATGCGCCGTGCGTTCGCGCGTACCAGTTGACCCACATTTACACTAGCCGAACGAGCGTAATTATCTTGATAATTTCGAACCCTGCTAAACCGTACACATACTTGTTCCAGATTCACATACCCGATAAGCAAAAAATGCCCCAGAGTCAATAGGCCAAGAAAGTGGAATCGTCTATTCCAAGGGCATTAGTCATAAGACATCATCACAGGGAAATTAACCATTTCAAAGAGCCAGAATTAAAGAATCAAGAAGATCCCTCCATCAGGCCGATTTGTCGGTGTCTACACAAAAGTCTGCTTTTAAAAAACATTAATATAGAAAATAAACCATTTTTAACCCCTGGCAAAAAAGAGGGGTGTTATAAGTTTAACGTATGAATACCAAGATCCCCCTAAAAAGTTTCCAAGGGAGGTATTCTCTACACCAGAATACCTCCCTTGGAGACTTTTTAGGGGGATCTCGGGGGTTTTTTTTGTGTCATAGATAATCTGTTCAGCCGTTTAAAAGTTATAAGCAATCGAATGTCACGGGTGTGGTTCAAAATTTTTAATTTTAGTGTATGGTCTAGGTTGGTAAGTATAATAGGTAATTTTTTTTTCTGTCCAAATATTTTTTTCTTCTTACATATAATTTTTTAGTTAATAATTTGTATAATAATTTGTTGTCTTGTTTAAATAAGTTATTCATTAGTAAAATTATGTCAAAAGGTTTCCATTTGTTTATTAAATCATTGATAATTAAATCGCTAAAACAGCAAAATTTTGTATCTAGTAACTTGACAACCTCACATTCACTGTTTACAGTAAATATAGTCTATATTACCATGCTGCACACTTCCGGTTGACTCGGAAGCAGCCCGTGGTGTATTAGTGGGCGCCCCACGCATTTAATTAAAAAAAAAACCGCGAATCGGTGTACAGTTTAGCCGTTTGGCACACGCATACAAGAGGTTAAAACAAAATTTTTGATCCGCAGTTCCTAAAAAAATTTCCCTTAATAGGAGAAGTGTGCTGAGTCATCATTTTTTTTTGCTGGTATCAAATAAAAGGGCTAATAAAGGCGGTTCTAAAAATACACCATATTATTAGCTTTTAGCAGATACGGTACATATCTACACTTCTACACTAATATTATAAAGAGGAAAGATTTGTACCTATTTTTGTATGTTTGTAATGAATAGGCTCAAAAAGTACTGGGCCGGTTTAAAAAATTCTTTCACCATTAGGATGCTACATTATCCCTGAGTAACATAGGCTACATAATTTTCCCGAATTCCCACGGGAACGAAGTCCCGAGCGGGATGCTATTAATCATAAAACGATACGTAGTATCCATATTTCCAACTGAGGATACCTCATTAACCCTTTTACTGCGTTTTTCCATCAGTTGGTACAGTTTATAGTTTGTTTAGTGTTTAAACAAACTACACCTACTTAAAAAATGGCTTAAACAATTTTAATCAATCAATATTGGGAGATGTTTTTCCCGTTGCTTTTATCGTATATTTACTATATAATTGCTTTTTAAAATTATTTTTATATGTTTTTTGTTCTTTTTCTTATTTCTTCCTCGCTGTCTTTTATATACTTATTGCTGCAAATAAAAAGCAATAAGCATAAATGAATTCACATATCTACGAAAAACGGATAAAATGAGAAAACGATAGCGCACCTCGTGTTATGGCAATCACCGTGGCAAATTTTGCAAGCTGGGGTGCAAGAGAGGTTTTTTTTGCACGAGCATCGGTTGGTTTCGCAAAAATAAACATTGGGCTGCTAAAAATAATAACTTGTAATGACTTGTGGATTAATAACATTAGCCAGGTAGCGAAAAAGTTTTTTCTGGTTACTTAAAAACAGCTTAAAGCAAGAAAAAGCAAATAAAAATTTTCCATTGAACAATTTTCCTCCAAAAAACTTGATATCCGCCATTTTAGATAAAAAATGGGTATCTCTTTATCCCCCCATCTCAGAAGCCCTGGAAAATGACTGTTTTTTTTTATTGTACGACATTTGTATGCTCAACCTAATAATATTATCCCATTTTCGCAATTTTTTTAAGAGCAAATTTAGGGTTTCTCTGCTATCATTTTGTCGCCTGAAAATAAATTTTATAGCCAAAAATGAATCTTGCGGGCAGTTTCCAATGCAATTTTTTTTTTTAAAGAAGCCGGTTTTTAGATAGATTAGATATATTAGTCACTAACAAATTAATTGTGAAAGCTTAATTTTTTTTGACCCTTGATTAAATACGATCCCGGTGTAAATCTTACTTAAATAAAATGCGTATAGAACCGGCCAAATGAACTTAGCAAATACTAAAATAGTGAAAAACCGCAACTTGAGGAGCTTTTATTATTCGCACTGTGGCGCTAGTACGCAATGTATCTACAGCCAATGTACCTACGCAATGTAGGCCAGCGCATCAGATTACTCCATTTTCACTGCAAAACCGCTCTTATTACAACAGCATAGAGTGCACGCGTGTGGTAACCTAATGTGCGGCCGTCCGTACTATAGCGCACAATGCTGACAATAAATCTATTAAAATAAAACAACAAATCTTTAATTGATATTTATTTATTATTGATAATGATAACCCACATGTAAACAATCAAATTAACAATAGACAATATAACATTTTCTTACATTTAATTAATTTTACTGAGTTGCAGATACTTCCATTAAAGTTAAAGCTGCTTTAAATTTACGAACGTTTCTACAACCAAGTAAATATAACATATACAGGGTGATAAAAAAACCTCCTAGCTATATTCAAAATCCTGAACCAGTATCACTTAGAACCCTTTTTTCTTTTTGTTTTCGGTGGGTATTTTTTTTTCCTAAACGTAGACACCACTCGGGTGCACCCCCCTCGCGCTACCCGCACCCCTCGCGTGCCTGCTGTAGGAGTAATGTCTACGTTTAGGCAAAAAATGAACTATTCCCATTGAAAAAATATTAAAAAATATTTTTTTTTTCATGAATGTGTTCTTTGAGTAATAAAATAATAATAATAATAAACGCTACACACTCGAAGGCCCACACTAAGGTTTTCCCTTGTGTCGTGGGTCCCTTGGAACACACATAAAGACAAACACAAACACCCATGACCCGAGAACAAACATCTGCTTTTTACACAAATTTTTGCCCCGACTGGGGATCGAACCCAGGACCCGCCGATCAAGAGGCAGCATCACCTACCACTCGACCAAACCGGCCGTCACTGGTTCAGGATTTTGAATATAGCTAGGAGGTTTTGTATCACCGGTATAAATTACATAAATGCAAAAAGAAAATACATTTTAATAATAACAATAAATAATAGGTCTTTACCTATGAAATTGCCGATTTTTTGTCAAGCTTTATTTTATTCATAATTTATTTGATTGAACAGCTATTACTAAAATTGATTTTTATTTCAAACCTTGGCCATATAACGAAGATATTGAGTCAAATTAATACATATTTACTTTAGATTTATTTGCTGAAAAAGAAGCTCAATTATAGCTCGTTTCATCCGTTGCCCGTTTCATTGCTTATTTTTGCTGTACCGTTGTTACAGTTACAACTTTCAATAAAGTCCTCTGTTCTCAGTAGTTCAATTAACTGTTCAATTGATTGAACTAGTGAAACTTTTTAGTATCAGTAGTTCAATCGATATTTAGTATTGAACTGATAATACTCAAAAGTCTCACTAGTACAATCAAACAATAATAATATAATATTAATATAAGTACTATTAATTGATCATGTACCAGCTGCATTTGCGATTGTTGGATAAAATTGTCGTTTTCTATATCAATTTTTCGGCGTTTTGGAAGTAACTTTTCGCCAAATTTTTGGACCTGATCACACCGCAACTCGAAATATATGGCATCATTTTTTAATTCATTTAAAACTTCCAGAATATTTAGATTTTTATGGAGTAATGTGTTCATTTTAAAATTCCACCCTTCCACGACGTTAGTAGTTCTATAGCGTTTTCCAAATGTACACCAAATTTTTATAAACTCGTCCTTTTTGAAGAACTTGTTTTTTAGCCAATATTTTACAAAAGAGTTTTTTTAAATTTCACATAACCACATGTAGGCTCCGGTACAACTAGAATAAGTATATGCTTATTTCTATGCAGCTAATCAAATCTCTTTTCAATAACGGCCACTTATAAATCATGTGTCAGTACTGACAACTGATAAATATCTGTTCGAGTCTTAGATTATTAAAAGGTTTTTAGTCTGAGGTTCGAGTTATAAATAATTGAATTAAAATTCATTATCATTAAAATACTTAGCTCCAAGATGAGTCAGGAAAGTATAGGTTATTTAAAAATACGAAGAGGACGGGGGTGGGTTTTACTACACTCCGGCTACCAGTATCACAGGCACTGCGCATTCCAAAATGGAAATGTTTTTTGACGATGCAAAAATTTTAAAACAAAATGCCCTGGATCCCTTACTATGACAGAGGTAAGCTAAGAGAAAATAAAACAAACTTGATACTGTACATTTTTCATCCGCTTCGTCCGAGCCACTGAAAAAGCTCGGACATTTTTTTTCCGAAATTCATTTGGATTTCCGAAACGTCTTGATTAGATTGTGTGGCAAACAGTGGGGCGTTAAAGAGTTTTGCTTCATCCACCTTTTTAGGGTCCCGTAGTAAACTAACAAGGAACCCTTTTAGTTTCGCAATTTATATTTATTATTAATTATGAATAATAACGAACTTAAAAGGAAAACTATCACCGCTAAGTAGGCTCTGCTTGTTAACGAGTAGTAGTCGATCGAGTGGTAAGTATCGTCGTCGTTCGTCTGTAAGGCCAAGCTTTTTAATCCCTACCAGAAATGTTTTTTTAAATTTGTACAATGGTACGGAACCCTTCATGCGCGAGTCTCGCTAGTGTTCAATATTGTTTTGCATCTATTGTTTGTTTTAGGACACTAAAAGTGTTATCAAATGTAAGGAACATAGTAACCACTGTGTGCCCGACGACATTGAAAATCATGTTAGTGCAAAAATTCACGACGCTATTGAAGAAGCAGCTCAGGGTCCCACATCTGCT
>OX465249.1:20436415-20514073 GCA_949987775.1 Aproaerema taeniolella | reverse complement strand
TAGTTAAAATTAGTTCGGATTTCTGTCACATAGGCGTCACATTACTTTTGATTAGGAACGAATCCCGAAAACCCTTCAGGAGCTGAGATCTGATGTGCTCCGAAAAGTGCAAAATCCGGCTGGCTGAACCATGTTTTTTTGATTTTTTGGCGAAAGTATACCGTCACAAACGATGAAAGTTTGCTTGTTTGTCGTCATAAACGATTTGCTATCGACCTGAATATGCGAGATCTCTCCGGGCGACATGTCTCAGCTGTCCTGACCTACATCAATTGAACAGTTAATTGAACTACTGAGAACAGAGGAATAAAGTAAGTATGATGATTTACTTAATGTTGTCCAAACCTTCCCACAAAATTTTGATAAATTTGGATTTCGCATTCCCGAGAAAAATCCAAAAACGTTAGTATGGAAAATTCAGTTTTCCAAAAATATTCTATGAAATACGGCAATTTCATAGGTAAGTACAACCTATTAAGTACAACAAGTTTTATAAGTTACACTTACACCGACGACGCGACGTAATGAATTTTTATTTTATAATGTTAGGTACATATATTTTAAATACTTCCCGCGTCGAAGGAAATTCACAAGGTTTTTAGAGAAAGAAAATCGTTACGTTGCGTCCCGAGACTCCAAAAAAAAAAGTGAACATTCTAGCTGTGTTGCGCTTATACACCGTGTTCCTGAGTATATCCATTAACTTCAACATGCTGTTCAGACCATCACGATAAACATTTTTCATTATGAACACATTACCGAATTATTATTAACTATTTTTAACTTTCATACAAACTAAATACCTTGACATTAATTATCTGACATGCAAGGCTCTTTTACAGGATTTAGCTCTTCTTACCAGCCCATATAAGTCCTCACCTCAGGGCACGGGCCTCCCTTCGAAACACGAAGGGGATTTAGGCCATAGTCCACCACGCTGGCAATGCGGGCTGGTGGACCAGGATTTAGCTCACGCAGCTCGAATAAGACCCTTTCTCACTTCACAACCCAATTAAATAATTTCACAAGTAACCTTGAAACGAAGCAATTTTAAGCAGGGCTTGAATGACAGAAAAAATATCGGTCAAAACGGTTAAAGGTATGACGTCATACCTTTAAATTTTAGGTACCCGTAAATAACGGTATCGTTATTTTCCGGTAGCTAAATTATTTGATAGCGCTAAGTAACGGTATCGCTATTTTTTGTGGTACATAAATTATTAAATAAAGGTTTTCTTTACACCGACCGCTGCCGGCGACGTCGCGCTGGCGTTTTTTCAGTATACCGAAATAATTTAGGTTACGGTAGCGATAAAAATAAAGGTATAATATTATCGTAAAATGATAGTTATCGGTTAAGGTACCGGAATAACCGGTAGCGTAACCGTAATTCTTAACCGTTTTGACTCTACCTTTAAATTGATACGGTACCGTACCGTTATACATTAACCGTTTCAAGCCCTAATTTTAAGTACTACTTCCTTTATAAGATTTTATTAGTTAAAACTATAGAAGTGTTTGCATTAGTTAATGGATGGCTCCAGGAGCACGGTGTGTAATACGAATTTCTTCAGTTCGACTGAATAGACATATTTTATGCGAATTTCCTGTCTTCGCCCCTGCACTAGACTGTGGTCACGGGCGAAATTTATGAGGGATTTTTTTTTTTTTTTAAATTTTTCCCCAGTCGCCGGATAGATGGCGCTAAACTAGGTACGTTACTGCAAGGAACGGAACGTTACATTATTTTTGATTTATTCACTTTAACGTAATTTTGAGATCATAAAAGGAAACGTTATTGTCATATCACATCTACCACGCGTAGTTAGGCGATTTTACGAAAACAACGAACAAACAAAACTGAATTATAACAAAGCGCGCGAAAACTAGGATGATCGAAAGCCAAAGCAAACGAACAGAATATTTGATGCAATGTTTTTCTCCAAGCCTTTTGGCTTTGGCACCTAGTAACGGAGTCAGTTCAGCGCTATCTAGAGAGCTCTGAGGAACTACTTTTTTTTTAATACCCAAAAAGAAAACCTCCCATTCATTTGAAAAACTAAGAGAAAGGCAACGTTTTAGTCAACATATGTCTATGGGTCAGCTCACACCGCGACGCGATGTTGCGGATAGAGCCACTCAAAACTGAACTTTATTTATTACAAGTGAGAATTTAAAATACGTCGCACCACGCAGCGCCGCGCCTCGGCGTTCTCACAATGAAATGTTTATCTTTTCATGTACTAAATAAAGTTCAATTTTGAGTAACTCTATTCGCAACGTCGCGTCGCGGTGGGAGCTGACCCTAACTCTGAAGTGCTATTTAACAAAATGGAATGTGCAAGTTTCAAACCCTAGCAATTTCTCGATTCGCTTTAAACCAATCAACGGTATCTTGTATAGCTTTATCAAACGGAGTGAATTGAAAGTCCTTGTATAAACTCCTAAGTTTTTTGTTAGAAGCTGTTTTTTTGTACTGTCCATCGGCTTTGCTTGTATCGTATACGATGGCGCCTGAATACCCGTGGGCTTTTTTTATGGCTTCCGCTACTTCTGATATTGTTACTTCGTCTGCTTCGTCCACTGTAAAAAAACAATATATTTTAAAAAATACATTTTTAAGTTCTTCCATGCTGGGCTGGGAGAGAAATAAAAAACCGGCCAAGTGCGAATCGGTCTCGCGCACGAAGGGTTCCGTTCCATTATCTATAAAAACGAGCAAAAAAATCACGTTTGTTGTATAGGAGCCCCCTTAAATATTTATTTTATTCTGTTTTTTATTGTTGTTATAGCGGCAACAGAAATACCTACATCATCTGTGAAAATTTCAACTGTCTATCTATCACAATAGGGATGTTGAATAAATTTTTTAAATTGTTAATCTTAAAAGGAACTGAATCCAAAACCCAAAACCATTTTTTAAATGCTATTGAGAAACAAAAAAGTTACAAGCTATTAAATTTCAATAGACCCCTCTAATTAGCTGTCAAACAACGAAGAAGAGATGAACTTACTGGCACGTGACGTCACCGCCATTTGTTTGCGTAGGTAAAAACGAGATAGCTAGTCCTTACGATAATATAAATGCTAATAACTTGGTCATTTATAAACCAATTTTTACGCTGTTTTCGGATATTAATATATTTCTAGCATTATTTTTTTGTTTCACAAACAATAATTCATAAAATCAAACACTGTCAACATCCCTTTTCATGAGATACAGCCTGGTGACAGACGGACGGAAGGACAGCGGAGTCTTAGTAATAGGGTCCCGTTTTTTCCCTTTGGGTACGGAACCCTAAAAACTTCTAATAGCCGTTTAAAGATCAAAAATGTGTCAAGAATAAGTTTTACCGGACAATATAAGTGGCTCCACGCTTTGGTAGTGTCTGAGCGTCCAGAGGAAAAGAGCGGCCAGATCCAACGAGTATATGAACTGCCGCAGCGGTTTGCCTGTACCCATTACGGTAAATGTTGGTTCACCTGTAAACAATTGTAGTACTGTATCATGGATAAATTAACAGGGTTACCGGAAATTCGATACATTCCGGGTTAAAATAGAGCTAAATTTTATTGAAAAGAAAATCTATCGCACTTGCTCAGCTCCAGAGTTATTCAGATATTAAGGCAATTAAAATTAATATGATTGAATTAAAAAGAGCGACCCTCGGAGTTTCTTGCTTATTCTTCTCCTGAGGAAGACTGCAAGTTTATTTTATTTATTTATTTTATTAGAGCTCTTCAACGTTACTTGTTGTGATGTTAGCTAAGTAACAAGCTGCTCTATGTGCTCCCAATGGTAAAAAATTTGACACCTTGTTGGTCAAAGAATTGGCCTTCCTCGGCCAGTTCCTTGTGAATAAGATGTGACATTGGTTAACTCTCTGCATAGTGTCATCCATCCACAAGATGTGACATTGGTTACCTCTCTGCATAGTGTCGTCCATCCACAAGATGTGACATTGGTTAACTCTCTGCATAGTGTCGTCCATCCACAAGATGTGACATTGGTTACCTCTCTGCATAGTGTCGTCCATCCACAAGAAGTGACATTGGTTACCTCTCTGCTAGTGTCGTCCATCCACAAGATGTGACATTGGTTACCTCTCTGCATAGTGTCGTCCATCCTGCGTACGAGCGCGGGGATGACGTGTGAGGAGTGCAGCGTGAAGTTGTCGTGAACAAAATGTGACATTGGTTACCTCTCTGCATAGTGTCGTCCATCCTGCGTACGAGCGCGGGGATGACGTGTGAGGAGTGCAGCGTGAAGTTGTCGTGAACAAAATGTGACATTGGTTACCTCTCTGCATAGTGTCGTCCATCCTGCGTACGAGCGCGGGGATGACGTGTGAGGAGTGCAGCGTGAAGTTGTCGTGAACAAAATGTGACATTGGTTACCTCTCTGCATAGTGTCGTCCATCCTGCGTACGAGCGCGGGGATGACGTGTGAGGAGTGCAGCGTGAAGTTGTCGTGAACAAAATGTGACATTGGTTACCTCTCTGCATAGTGTCGTTCATCCTGCGTACGAGCGCGGGGATGACGTGTGAGGAGTGCAGCGTGAAGTTGTCGTGAACAAAATGTGACATTGGTTACCTCTCTGCATAGTGTCGTCCATCCTGCGTACGAGCGCGGGGATGACGTGTGAGGAGTGCAGCGTGAAGTTGTCGTGAACAAAATGTGACATTGGTTACCTCTCTGCATAGTGTCGTCCATCCTGCGTACGAGCGCGGGGATGACGTGTGAGGAGTGCAGCGTGAAGTTGTCGTGAACAAAATGTGACATTGGTTACCTCTCTGCATAGTGTCGTCCATCCTGCGTACGAGCGCGGGGATGACGTGTGAGGAGTGCAGCGTGAAGTTGTCGTGAACAAAATGTGACATTGGTTACCTCTCTGCATAGTGTCGTCCATCCTGCGTACGAGCGCGGGGATGACGTGTGAGGAGTGCAGCGTGAAGTTGTCGTGAACAAAATGTGACATTGGTTACCTCTCTGCATAGTGTCGTCCATCCTGCGTACGAGCGCGGGGATGACGTGTGAGGAGTGCAGCGTGAAGTTGTCGTGAACAAAATGTGACATTGGTTACCTCTCTGCATAGTGTCGTCCATCCTGCGTACGAGCGCGGGGATGACGTGTGAGGAGTGCAGCGTGAAGTTGTCGTGAACAAAATGTGACATTGGTTACCTCTCTGCATAGTGTCGTCCATCCTGCGTACGAGCGCGGGGATGACGTGTGAGGAGTGCAGCGTGAAGTTGTCGTGAACAAAATGTGACATTGGTTACCTCTCTGCATAGTGTCGTCCATCCTGCGTACGAGCGCGGGGATGACGTGTGAGGAGTGCAGCGTGAAGTTGTCGTGAACAAAATGTGACATTGGTTACCTCTCTGCATAGTGTCGTCCATCCTGCGTACGAGCGCGGGGATGACGTGTGAGGAGTGCAGCGTGAAGTTGTCGTGAACAAAATGTGACATTGGTTACCTCTCTGCATAGTGTCGTCCATCCTGCGTACGAGCGCGGGGATGACGTGTGAGGAGTGCAGCGTGAAGTTGTCGTGAACAAAATGTGACATTGGTTACCTCTCTGCATAGTGTCGTCCATCCTGCGTACGAGCGCGGGGATGACGTGTGAGGAGTGCAGCGTGAAGTTGTCGTGAACAAAATGTGACATTGGTTACCTCTCTGCATAGTGTCGTCCATCCTGCGTACGAGCGCGGGGATGACGTGTGAGGAGTGCAGCGTGAAGTTGTCGTGAACAAAATGTGACATTGGTTACCTCTCTGCATAGTGTCGTCCATCCTGCGTACGAGCGCGGGGATGACGTGTGAGGAGTGCAGCGTGAAGTTGTCGTGAACAAAATGTGACATTGGTTACCTCTCTGCATAGTGTCGTCCATCCTGCGTACGAGCGCGGGGATGACGTGTGAGGAGTGCAGCGTGAAGTTGTCGTGAACAAAATGTGACATTGGTTACCTCTCTGCATAGTGTCGTCCATCCTGCGTACGAGCGCGGGGATGACGTGTGAGGAGTGCAGCGTGAAGTTGTCGTGAACAAAATGTGACATTGGTTACCTCTCTGCATAGTGTCGTCCATCCTGCGTACGAGCGCGGGGATGACGTGTGAGGAGTGCAGCGTGAAGTTGTCGTGAACAAAATGTGACATTGGTTACCTCTCTGCATAGTGTCGTCCATCCTGCGTACGAGCGCGGGGATGACGTGTGAGGAGTGCAGCGTGAAGTTGTCGTGAACAAAATGTGACATTGGTTACCTCTCTGCATAGTGTCGTCCATCCTGCGTACGAGCGCGGGGATGACGTGTGAGGAGTGCAGCGTGAAGTTGTCGTGAACAAAATGTGACATTGGTTACCTCTCTGCATAGTGTCGTCCATCCTGCGTACGAGCGCGGGGATGACGTGTGAGGAGTGCAGCGTGAAGTTGTCGTGAACAAAATGTGACATTGGTTACCTCTCTGCATAGTGTCGTCCATCCTGCGTACGAGCGCGGGGATGACGTGTGAGGAGTGCAGCGTGAAGTTGTCGTGAACAAAATGTGACATTGGTTACCTCTCTGCATAGTGTCGTCCATCCTGCGTACGAGCGCGGGGATGACGTGTGAGGAGTGCAGCGTGAAGTTGTCGTGAACAAAATGTGACATTGGTTACCTCTCTGCATAGTGTCGTCCATCCTGCGTACGAGCGCGGGGATGACGTGTGAGGAGTGCAGCGTGAAGTTGTCGTGAACAAAATGTGACATTGGTTACCTCTCTGCATAGTGTCGTCCATCCTGCGTACGAGCGCGGGGATGACGTGTGAGGAGTGCAGCGTGAAGTTGTCGTGAACAAAATGTGACATTGGTTACCTCTCTGCATAGTGTCGTCCATCCTGCGTACGAGCGCGGGGATGACGTGTGAGGAGTGCAGCGTGAAGTTGTCGTGAACAAAATGTGACATTGGTTACCTCTCTGCATAGTGTCGTCCATCCTGCGTACGAGCGCGGGGATGACGTGTGAGGAGTGCAGCGTGAAGTTGTCGTGAACAAAATGTGACATTGGTTACCTCTCTGCATAGTGTCGTCCATCCTGCGTACGAGCGCGGGGATGACGTGTGAGGAGTGCAGCGTGAAGTTGTCGTGAACAAAATGTGACATTGGTTACCTCTCTGCATAGTGTCGTCCATCCTGCGTACGAGCGCGGGGATGACGTGTGAGGAGTGCAGCGTGAAGTTGTCGTGAACAAAATGTGACATTGGTTACCTCTCTGCATAGTGTCGTCCATCCTGCGTACGAGCGCGGGGATGACGTGTGAGGAGTGCAGCGTGAAGTTGTCGTGAACAAAATGTGACATTGGTTACCTCTCTGCATAGTGTCGTCCATCCTGCGTACGAGCGCGGGGATGACGTGTGAGGAGTGCAGCGTGAAGTTGTCGTGAACAAAATGTGACATTGGTTACCTCTCTGCATAGTGTCGTCCATCCTGCGTACGAGCGCGGGGATGACGTGTGAGGAGTGCAGCGTGAAGTTGTCGTGAACAAAATGTGACATTGGTTACCTCTCTGCATAGTGTCGTCCATCCTGCGTACGAGCGCGGGGATGACGTGTGAGGAGTGCAGCGTGAAGTTGTCGTGAACAAAATGTGACATTGGTTACCTCTCTGCATAGTGTCGTCCATCCTGCGTACGAGCGCGGGGATGACGTGTGAGGAGTGCAGCGTGAAGTTGTCGTGAACAAAATGTGACATTGGTTACCTCTCTGCATAGTGTCGTCCATCCTGCGTACGAGCGCGGGGATGACGTGTGAGGAGTGCAGCGTGAAGTTGTCGTGAACAAAATGTGACATTGGTTACCTCTCTGCATAGTGTCGTCCATCCTGCGTACGAGCGCGGGGATGACGTGTGAGGAGTGCAGCGTGAAGTTGTCGTGAACAAAATGTGACATTGGTTACCTCTCTGCATAGTGTCGTCCATCCTGCGTACGAGCGCGGGGATGACGTGTGAGGAGTGCAGCGTGAAGTTGTCGTGAACAAAATGTGACATTGGTTACCTCTCTGCATAGTGTCGTCCATCCTGCGTACGAGCGCGGGGATGACGTGTGAGGAGTGCAGCGTGAAGTTGTCGTGAACAAAATGTGACATTGGTTACCTCTCTGCATAGTGTCGTCCATCCTGCGTACGAGCGCGGGGATGACGTGTGAGGAGTGCAGCGTGAAGTTGTCGTGAACAAAATGTGACATTGGTTACCTCTCTGCATAGTGTCGTCCATCCTGCGTACGAGCGCGGGGATGACGTGTGAGGAGTGCAGCGTGAAGTTGTCGTGAACAAAATGTGACATTGGTTACCTCTCTGCATAGTGTCGTCCATCCTGCGTACGAGCGCGGGGATGACGTGTGAGGAGTGCAGCGTGAAGTTGTCGTGAACAAAATGTGACATTGGTTACCTCTCTGCATAGTGTCGTCCATCCTGCGTACGAGCGCGGGGATGACGTGTGAGGAGTGCAGCGTGAAGTTGTCGTGAACAAAATGTGACATTGGTTACCTCTCTGCATAGTGTCGTCCATCCTGCGTACGAGCGCGGGGATGACGTGTGAGGAGTGCAGCGTGAAGTTGTCGTGAACAAAATGTGACATTGGTTACCTCTCTGCATAGTGTCGTCCATCCTGCGTACGAGCGCGGGGATGACGTGTGAGGAGTGCAGCGTGAAGTTGTCGTGAACAAAATGTGACATTGGTTACCTCTCTGCATAGTGTCGTCCATCCTGCGTACGAGCGCGGGGATGACGTGTGAGGAGTGCAGCGTGAAGTTGTCGTGAACAAAATGTGACATTGGTTACCTCTCTGCATAGTGTCGTCCATCCTGCGTACGAGCGCGGGGATGACGTGTGAGGAGTGCAGCGTGAAGTTGTCGTGAACAAAATGTGACATTGGTTACCTCTCTGCATAGTGTCGTCCATCCTGCGTACGAGCGCGGGGATGACGTGTGAGGAGTGCAGCGTGAAGTTGTCGTGAACAAAATGTGACATTGGTTACCTCTCTGCATAGTGTCGTCCATCCTGCGTACGAGCGCGGGGATGACGTGTGAGGAGTGCAGCGTGAAGTTGTCGTGAACAAAATGTGACATTGGTTACCTCTCTGCATAGTGTCGTCCATCCTGCGTACGAGCGCGGGGATGACGTGTGAGGAGTGCAGCGTGAAGTTGTCGTGAACAAAATGTGACATTGGTTACCTCTCTGCATAGTGTCGTCCATCCTGCGTACGAGCGCGGGGATGACGTGTGAGGAGTGCAGCGTGAAGTTGTCGTGAACAAAATGTGACATTGGTTACCTCTCTGCATAGTGTCGTCCATCCTGCGTACGAGCGCGGGGATGACGTGTGAGGAGTGCAGCGTGAAGTTGTCGTGAACAAAATGTGACATTGGTTACCTCTCTGCATAGTGTCGTCCATCCTGCGTACGAGCGCGGGGATGACGTGTGAGGAGTGCAGCGTGAAGTTGTCGTGAACAAAATGTGACATTGGTTACCTCTCTGCATAGTGTCGTCCATCCTGCGTACGAGCGCGGGGATGACGTGTGAGGAGTGCAGCGTGAAGTTGTCGTGAACAAAATGTGACATTGGTTACCTCTCTGCATAGTGTCGTCCATCCTGCGTACGAGCGCGGGGATGACGTGTGAGGAGTGCAGCGTGAAGTTGTCGTGAACAAAATGTGACATTGGTTACCTCTCTGCATAGTGTCGTCCATCCTGCGTACGAGCGCGGGGATGACGTGTGAGGAGTGCAGCGTGAAGTTGTCGTGAACAAAATGTGACATTGGTTACCTCTCTGCATAGTGTCGTCCATCCTGCGTACGAGCGCGGGGATGACGTGTGAGGAGTGCAGCGTGAAGTTGTCGTGAACAAAATGTGACATTGGTTACCTCTCTGCATAGTGTCGTCCATCCTGCGTACGAGCGCGGGGATGACGTGTGAGGAGTGCAGCGTGAAGTTGTCGTGAACAAAATGTGACATTGGTTACCTCTCTGCATAGTGTCGTCCATCCTGCGTACGAGCGCGGGGATGACGTGTGAGGAGTGCAGCGTGAAGTTGTCGTGAACAAAATGTGACATTGGTTACCTCTCTGCATAGTGTCGTCCATCCTGCGTACGAGCGCGGGGATGACGTGTGAGGAGTGCAGCGTGAAGTTGTCGTGAACAAAATGTGACATTGGTTACCTCTCTGCATAGTGTCGTCCATCCTGCGTACGAGCGCGGGGATGACGTGTGAGGAGTGCAGCGTGAAGTTGTCGTGAACAAAATGTGACATTGGTTACCTCTCTGCATAGTGTCGTCCATCCTGCGTACGAGCGCGGGGATGACGTGTGAGGAGTGCAGCGTGAAGTTGTCGTGAACAAAATGTGACATTGGTTACCTCTCTGCATAGTGTCGTCCATCCTGCGTACGAGCGCGGGGATGACGTGTGAGGAGTGCAGCGTGAAGTTGTCGTGAACAAAATGTGACATTGGTTACCTCTCTGCATAGTGTCGTCCATCCTGCGTACGAGCGCGGGGATGACGTGTGAGGAGTGCAGCGTGAAGTTGTCGTGAACAAAATGTGACATTGGTTACCTCTCTGCATAGTGTCGTCCATCCTGCGTACGAGCGCGGGGATGACGTGTGAGGAGTGCAGCGTGAAGTTGTCGTGAACAAAATGTGACATTGGTTACCTCTCTGCATAGTGTCGTCCATCCTGCGTACGAGCGCGGGGATGACGTGTGAGGAGTGCAGCGTGAAGTTGTCGTGAACAAAATGTGACATTGGTTACCTCTCTGCATAGTGTCGTCCATCCTGCGTACGAGCGCGGGGATGACGTGTGAGGAGTGCAGCGTGAAGTTGTCGTGAACAAAATGTGACATTGGTTACCTCTCTGCATAGTGTCGTCCATCCTGCGTACGAGCGCGGGGATGACGTGTGAGGAGTGCAGCGTGAAGTTGTCGTGAACAAAATGTGACATTGGTTACCTCTCTGCATAGTGTCGTCCATCCTGCGTACGAGCGCGGGGATGACGTGTGAGGAGTGCAGCGTGAAGTTGTCGTGAACAAAATGTGACATTGGTTACCTCTCTGCATAGTGTCGTCCATCCTGCGTACGAGCGCGGGGATGACGTGTGAGGAGTGCAGCGTGAAGTTGTCGTGAACAAAATGTGACATTGGTTACCTCTCTGCATAGTGTCGTCCATCCTGCGTACGAGCGCGGGGATGACGTGTGAGGAGTGCAGCGTGAAGTTGTCGTGCGGCCCGAACACGTTGCACGGCACCACGCTCGTGAACAAACAGCCGTGCTGGTCGTGGTAGCCCCTGGATATGGAAAACAATATAACAATTAACAAAATACCCTACCAGACAATCCACACTAATCTACACTAATATTATAAAGAAGAAAGATTTGATTATTTGTTTGCATTGAATAGGCTCCGAAACTACTGGACCGATTTGAAAAATTCTTTCACCGTTAGAATCCTACAATATCCCTGATGAACCTAGGCTACATAATTTTCCCGGATTCCCACGGGAACGTAGTCCCGGGCGGAAAGGTAGTACTATAATTACAGGGATGGCGAACCAATAATACGCTGATATTGGTTCGCCAACCCTGTAATTAGTCTAAAAAAATTATTTCTTCTTTATTTATTATTATTTCGTTAAATAAAAGCTTTATTTCTGTTAAGGATCGCAACATGTTTATTAATACATGTCCAATCCCGACAATTTAGCCTGTAAAATATACAATAGGTATATTTAGCACATCGTACCTGTTTAACACGTCTATCATTCTTTTTGCGTAACTGTAGCCGTAGTTGGAGTCGTGAGGAGGACCGTTGTGTACCTGCAAACAACATTTTGTAGTGGCACTTCTTCTTATCGTGTAGGTATAGCAAAGTGTGTGGCGAACTAGGCTAGCCCTGAGTCTCCTGCAATAGGGGCCATCCATAAATTACGTCACACGAATTTCATGATTTTTTATCCCCTCCCCCTCCTTATCACAGCTGGTCACATTTATAAGACTCCTCCCTTCCTAGCGTGACGTCCCATATTTTGCATATTTTCCATTTTTTGTAATTTTCTAATAAAAGCAGTATTTAAAAGAGTTGTTATTTTTTTTTGGGAACTCAAAACTCACTGTCTCAACTAAAGTAAAAACATAAAAAGAGTGCTTGGGACTGAGGAAGTTAAATTTGACGTGAAAGTTAACACGTTTTGATACTCATTACACATTTTGAAATGTGTCGTCACGAAACTTATGACCCCTCCCACCCCCTTGTCACACAATGTCACACTTTGTCGACCCCCTCCCCTCCCCTTAACGTGTGACGTAATTTATGGATGGTCCCATACGGGCCTAACACCCATATTCTTAGAAGTTAACTCGAGATTTCCTCGACTCCACTCAGCCTCTGTCAAGGATTTTGACGTTTTTATTTGACACTTCCGTCCTCGACTTTACAATTTTCCTCAGCGGAGTCGAGGATGATTTGAGTAATCAATTGTCAAAGTTAAGGTACCTCGCGACCTACCTTAAGATTTTCTTTACGCTTTATTCGATGCTTGAACTTGTTGTATGCTACTTTTTCATATGAAAAATGGATTCCGGGGTCAACTGAGCCCACAACCACTTAGCCCGCGGGCTCAGTTGACCACTTTTGCTTTTTTTTACGGACGACTCGACCCATTAACCAGTCAACTTTTCTTAGTGTCTACTCATCCCGTGGGCTCAATCGACCATATCTTTTCTGGTCTACTCAGCCCGCGGGCTCAATCGATCACTATCTTTCACTTAGGGTCTACTCAGTCCGCGTTTTCAATACATCATTCTTCACTTTTTGTGGTCAAGCCTTTTTAATATTCGAAAATCCTATGTTATAGTAGTCTCATCTATGTTTGCATAAAATTTTTATCAAAGCGTTTTTTCCTGATCATGTCACAAGGGAGAACGCGTTACTTGGGAGAACAGGACAGAGTCTGATTTTGGAAAGAATAGGGCACTAGTTTTTACACAGAGCAACTGTCATCAGACCTCCGCAACTTAGGCGGGATGAACCAAACCCAATGGACCTTTTTTATCATTCGGAAACGGCACAGCAAAATTGTATTACCTCCTATGTACTAGTGATACTAGAAGCTGGGAACACAGGGGGTTACTGCCGTAACGTGCCGTGATGTTTGAATTATAAAAAGGCCCAACCCTAGACCTTTTTACAGACCTAACATGACAGAACTCCTAGTAGTTTTACAAAGATTGATGAGAAAAGATGTGGACAAAGTAAGAAAATATAATTACAGTAAAAGAAAAACTTAAGTAATCGAAACTAATGATAAAATTAATGAAATAGTAATGGAATTTGAAAACAAAAATATTGTCTAGAGTTGTGCATTGAACAATTAAGATTTTAAACATTATAAGCAAGTTAATACGTTATTAAGTGAAACATAATTCATTACAATAGAAGGGATAATAATGAAATTTACATAAGATGGTCTGTTAAGTTTAGTTTAAAATACATTTTAAATAAATATATTTCGCTTTTGATTTTAGAAATTTGAAATCAAGGGTGCTCCTGGCCTGTGGACAAATTTAAAACCAGAGACTATCTTGACCTTTCTTTCACTTACATGTATGTCATGTCAATGTCCTTGCTCTTAAGGAAAACGAAACAAAACTGAAATAAATAATTTATTATAAACCATACATAAGGTAAATTTTATTAGGCTAAGTTGCCTGATGAGTGGAGATAGTGGTCGAATTAGCCCACGGGCTGTGTAGACACCTTTAGCAGTAATAGTGGTCGATTGAGCCCGCGGCGTGAGTAGACCCTTTAGCGGTAAGTTAGAGGTTGACTGAGCCCGCGGGCTGAGTTGCCTGATGAGTGGGTTGAATCGTTCACAAACAAATTTTAATGATCAACTGAGCCCGCGGGCGCAGTGGACTGTGGGCTCAGTTGACCCCGGAATGGAAAAATGAATTATTTAAGATTTCGTGGATTATCTTTATGATAAGAAATCGTTAAAGATTAAAATCGAATAAAGGTTTACGCTAGCTAGTGCCATCTATCGTCGAGTAGCTGTATGCCACGTTCAAGGAATCTTGAGGTTACAACTAAGAATACCAAATTCGAGGTCGTTTCGAGGATTTCCTTAGCTGAAGTTGAGTGGAGGAAGTTTTGAGTTAACTTCTTAGAATACGGGTGTAAATGTCTCCAACAATAAAAGAAGGCGAGGTTGCCCTAGGAAAAGCTGGCGTGACAAATTCGACCACTTTACCAAGAACTGGCCAATCATCTGGAAAAGAAGGCCTTCTTCTTATCATGTAGGTGTAGTCAAGTGTGTGACGAGCTTGGCTTACCCTGGTGTCAGAGTTTTCAAACCGCACAATGGCCTATGTCTTGGTTCTAACGACTGTCGTAAATCGAGAACAGCCGGGATTGACAGCTTAACGTACCCTCCGAAGCACTCTGTGTTGCTTAACCTCACTTATTGGTTGAGATCAGCGAGCGCTAGCCAAAGGTTACCCAAGCTAGCCACACACTTAACTATACCCACACGATAAGAAGAAGAAGCAAGCGCTACTGGGCTACGAGTGGCGCTGTTGTGAGATGTAGACTTCACAAGTCAATTTTTTTTTTCAAAATGGCTGAAATATTATACACACATCGACGCGGTCTAGGGATATTGCACGATTTTTCATACAAAAGAGGTCTGTTTGAGAAGCTATAATAGCATACTCGAGATACATGGAGGGCTATAATTTTCAGACGAGCAAGTGCTAAACCTGAATTTTCAATTCTAATCAATAAATTATGTTTTACTTTAAATTTGTGAAAACGTGACGGAAACGAAAACGAAAATGCACTTTTTGCCTGCTTTTTGTATGAAAATAGTCGAATTTACGCGAATTTTTTTTTCATTTTCGTCACGTTTTCACAAATTTCAAGTAAGTAAAACAAAATTTATTGATTAGAATTTTAAATTCAGGTTTAGCACTTGATCGTCTTAAAATTATAGCACTCCATCTATCTGGAGTATGCTTTTATAGCTTCTCAAACAGACCTCGTTTGTATGAAAAATCGTGCAATATCCCTAGACCGCGTTGATGTGTATATTTATAACGTTTTTAACCCCATGGCTCCGTCATTTTAAAAAACACAATCGACAAAAATCCTTACTAATATTATAAACGCGTTTGTATTATGGATGTTACTTACTCTTTCACGCTCAAACGGCTGGACCAATTTTGATAAAATTTGGTATGGAGGTAGCTGACACCCTGGATTAACACATAGGCTACATATTTTTCCCAAATTCCCACGGAAACGAAGTCCCGGGCGGAAAGCTAGTGATGATAAATCAAAATTATGTGCATGTAATAGGCTCACCATAGTTTCGTCTATGGGGTAGGTGGTCTTGTCCGGGAAGATGCAGGTGGACAAGCAAGAGACCACTTTCTTCACTTTGTACTTGAAGCTCGATTGTAGTACGTTGTCGTTTATTGCCATGTTCTCCCTCTGCAAAGTTGCCAGTAAAAAAAAAAAACATTTTTGAAAAAATTTCCTTTAAAATAAGATACTTGTTCGAGTAAGTATACTCCATCCCTATTAATATTATAAGTGCGAAAGCAACTCTGTCTGTCTGTCTGTCCGTCTTTCACGCCTAAACTACTGAACCGATTTCGATGAAATTTGTTATTAGATTCGAGCCTGGGAAAGGACATAGGCTACATTTTATCCCATAGTTGGGCACGATATAACCTGTAGTCCACGCGGGCGGAGCCGCGGGCAGAAAGCTGGTTTTACAATAAAAAACAATAATAAAAACGGAAAATACGAAAACTAGCAATGTAAATCGCATTCTGATAACGGCATGGCGCGGTGTTTGGTACATTGCGTTTTCCCTTGTATCGTGGGTCCCTTGAAACATACACAAAGGTTTTTACATTTTATGCCCTGACTAGGAATCGAACCTAGGACCCCGTCGATTAAGAGGCAGCGTCACTACCACTCGACTAAACCAGCCGTCAATAGTGACTTCGGCAATGGGCAGTACTTAAAATAGAATTATGAATTACTAGTTTCTATATGAGTATGGTAATGAAATGAGTCGGTCAATATGCATGAAAAATAATAACAATAGAATAATATATCAAACAATACACAAAGAATATTGAAAGGAGAATGGGCAAATTGGTACAACCCTCCAATAGCGATGAGTTATATGTCCCTGGACAGGTCTTTTCAATTGGAACAATAGTTACTATGACAGCTAAGTTGTAATAGTTGTCCGTTCGGAGTTATAGGTACCTAAAGTTAAACAAATAAAAAAAAATATTTTGCAATTATTATCGTTTATTGGGGAAAATAACAATAATGACGTTGTAGATTACAGTATTCCATAATTATTTACAGAAATATAAAGGGATTACATTGCTTAGATCAAAAAAAAAAACACCTTATTTACCTTACATACTAATATATTATACAAATATTTTTTTTTACATTTACAAAATAGAGTCAATTACATTTTGATTGTTCACAGTTCGTCCACGATAACATCATTTAGGAACACTGCCGGTGCAATAAAGCCTTCATGAATTGCATGTCCTAAATACCAAATAATTGATATAATATGCGCGCATGTACCCATGGTACGCCGTCCTGACAAGCATGTACAGTAGTGTTGAACAATGTTGTTGCTGCCTTCGATTTGGTTACTTTTTATCAAAATGTAACAATAATAAGTTCTTGCCCGGACGTGTCTAGATTGAATGCGCCCACGCAGAAGCCACACTTCTTCATTAATTCCATAATCTGGCAGGTCATCCAGTTGATTTTCTCTGTATGTCTCAATAAGGTATAAACCGTTATTAAGATGCTCCGCGCAGTATGATCTTGCCAGTTTTAGCTGGTATGTACCCAAAGCCAGTATCATTATCTGATTTAGGGTGAGCCTTGGGAAGTTTTCAATATTGTGGGCTTCCATCCGTTGAAAATCAACCCTTCGGCTATTCAGGCGCTTTCTCTCGACATATGTGTATAGAAGATTCGGTGAATCCAATGTTTCTCGTATATGACTCAGGAACTCTTCTGCATGTTCATTATCTGTTATCGGTACATGGAAGTGATTTATAATCGCTGCAGCAATTCTAAAGTTTTCGAACATATGCGGCAGTGCCCGATTAAAATATGATTGCCGTAACAGTTTATCATTACGTTTAAACCTGCCGTTCACAACTTCCACTACCCATCGGCACATTGTAATGGCTCGTGATTCGTTTGCCTGTTCCGTAGTGAGCTGGGATTCTCGACGGTCTTTTGTTGGTGGCACGTAATATTCATAACCCCAGGCTTCGATTGCATCCAAGCTGTCTCTGAACCCACGGTCCAAAATGAACACGTCATTTGGTTGAAGCAAATAATGTAAAGGGTGTTCTTCGTCATTCATGATATCCTGCATTATTTGCGCGTCAGTTTTTGTGGCAGCGTACGGCCCCAAAACATCAATAATATAACCATCTGACGATACAATCAAAAATGGCTTTAAAAGATTTCTAAACTTGTGGAGGCTATATGACAGCCGCTGGAATAAGAAGTTACTACTTTTATTGATGTAGACATATGTTCCATCACATATTAGAATTAGTTTGATATTCTCTTCATTTCCAAAAAGGTTTTTTGGAATGACTAGGTTTCTGTCTAAAAGATTTCTTCTGTCAATGTGATCTAACCCCAAGTGAAGTATTACATATTCATTTGTAAGACATTCACGTGCAATGTTCAAATATCGTTCCAGTTTTCTCCTGGACATATTAAATAATGACGCAAGCCTTTCATCTGAATCTCCTGTACGAAGTTTTGTCAGGTATATACCTAATGCAGTTCTTGGATCTTTGCATCTTTCGCTGAGTGAAGGAGTTTGCTCCAAAATAGAATCGAATTGATCACCATCAAGTCCAACCCAGAAACGCATGTCTTCATTAGACATGGCACCTCTTACATTAAAATTGAACCTCGCTCCACGTGCAATGGTTGCTCGCAGTATGTCGCAAGCATCACTAAACTGGGCTCCAGTAAAATAATTAGTGGTATTGCAAAAATCTGGCAGCTCATCCCAGTTGTTTCCTTCGAGGTGTTCTCTACATACTCTTGCACCGTCGGGGATATACAACTTGTATTCGCACAACATGTGAACTTTTATAGCTTCTGGTATTCGGTGTCGTGTATCATTACCGCAGTTGGAAAAGATACAGTGCCCAGGAGTACTAGGTGCTCTTTTGTATTCAGGAGCGAAAACTTGGTGAACATTTTGTTCATCAGGATCATTGGCTTCTTCCACTTCCGGAACAACACCAGGTAGTCTAACGGCATTTTCAGCTCTCTGCCAACATCGATGACATACGCTTCGTGTGTTATCAAACACAATCTGGAAACAGTATAATTATTTCATTAAAATCGGATTATAATCAAAACCGTTTAAAGCAACATTGTTTAGAATACTATATTGGTTGCATTGATCGAAAACATTTTGGAGAATTATAGGGTTTTTACCGACTCGCTGCAGACGCGGTCATAAATCATTATCAGTGTTTCTATCTCGCTTCTACTTAGGGG
This sequence comes from Aproaerema taeniolella, assembly GCA_949987775.1. Classification (NCBI taxonomy): domain Eukaryota; kingdom Metazoa; phylum Arthropoda; class Insecta; order Lepidoptera; family Gelechiidae; genus Aproaerema; species Aproaerema taeniolella. The sequence goes on along the minus strand of OX465249.1, from coordinate 20,495,472 downwards.
TCTTATGGGCTGGCCTAGTTCCGCGTTGTTTTCATGTCGATAGTTAGTATCGATAGAAAATCATTTTTGCGAATATTGAGGTTAGTTAAAATTAAATGTAGAGTTATATTACTGAGACACTTATCTATTACTTTATGAAATGAATATACTAAGATATAACAATATATTTATAAATAAATAATGCAATATTTAAACAAAAAGTCAAAACATTAATGTATATTTTCGAACGTTACACAAATACAACATCGTTTCTTATGTTAATTAGACAACTATGATGGTTATTTAGTGGTCCTCATTACGTAGCAAGTAAGGGTATTTTGCTACCTGAGTCGATGACTCACACATATCGATACCGACGTTGCGCTGCTCCCAACCCTTTATCTGTTATGATTTATGACCGCGTCGGCAGCGAGTCAGTAAAAACCCTATAGTGTAACGTCAAAAAGTGTTTTGAACAATAATAGGTAGGTAACACGGCCACATCTGGCACAGTATAATGGCCAAAGTCTATTAAGATAGTAAAAGTAAACAAAAGTGTCGAGTTTAGGGTCTTGTCTCTGTTTAAGTGCAATAAAGTGTTTACATACATACATACTTCTCAGAAACAAAATACACTACGCGCATTAAAACCAAAGTCTGTTTTTCTCATGTCTATTCATTCAGTTTATTTATCTGTACACAAGGTAGGTACTTAGGTACATAAGACGCACCGTCAAATGTATATATTTATATCTCTAGAAATATGATAAAATACTCACCTCCAATACTGCATGTTGTTGGATGTATGCAGCAAACTCTGGTTGCGCTCTCGGAAGATTATCCGTTAAGACGTGTTGTTGATACCTTCCGCGGTAGAGCCCTCGCCGACACATAACACAATTGCGAAAACCTTCCATTGGAGCACAATAGTCCGAGGTCCGATCAATAAGCAGTTCAATAATCCAGTGTGATAGCCAAGTTCAGAAAACAGATCAGAGCACAATGTCCATGTAAATAGCCGGGTCAACGTTATAAGCAGATATCAGTGTCCGAAAAGATTGCCAAGTCAAAGTCGTTAAGAAGTATTGCATAAACAAGAAACGTAACACTCGCGCACAGTACCAATGAACGACTGTTACTTGACTTACCTGAGGGTCCCAAGTTAGAATACGGACACACCCCCGCCGGGGAGCGGGGGCGAGGTGCGCCCGCGGCTCGCCTCATACCACGACGGTACCCAAAACGCACAAACAAAAGAGATGCAGCTATTAAAAGTCATAAACCATGCTATTATTCTTTGAACTGGCCAGGCGGTACACCTAAAAGTGATTGTGTATACTGAAAATAATACTTACAATAATAAAAACAATGTTGCAATAAAAACTCGCTCATTGTATCGTAACAAATAGCGGCTATTGTTCAACAAAAAGCAAATCAATGTACGAATTACGAGGCACACCAACCAAATATTTATTTCAAAATCCCTTTTTGGAAATGGAGAAAACATTAAACTAATTCTAATGTGTGATGGAACACATGCAGCGGCTTCTCGGGACCTTGACCAGCTCATCGGTGCATCTTGTGTGAGGCCTACCCACTCTGTGTCTTGTCAATGGCTATATTCACGCTTATCGAACTTGCCCTAAGTATAAAAAAAATATTTGTATAAAATATATGTAAGGTAAATAAGTGTTTTTTTTTGGACCTAAGCAATGTAATTCCTTTATATTTCTATAAATAATTATGAAATACTGTAATCTACAACGAAATTATTGTTATTTTCCCCAATAAACGTTAATAATTGCAAAATTTTTTTTTTTTTTTTTATCTTTAGGTACCTATAACTCTGAACGGACAACTATTACAACATAGCTGTCTTAGTAACTATTGTTCCAATTGAAAAGACCTGTCCAGGGACATATAGCTCATCGCTATTGGAGGGTTGTACCAAGGTCCATACATTTTTGCCCATTGTCCTTTCAGGATCTAGCTATCTGATTGGTTTGCGTATGTGTAATTGTTACAAGATGACTATTACTTTATTTGTTATTCAAATTACTTTATGCAAAAACTGCTGAATGGATTTTATGAAACTTTACAGAAATGTAGCTTCTTCTTCTTCTTATCATGTAGGTATAGTCAAGTTTGTGACGAACTTGGCTAACCCTGGTGTCAGAGTTTTCAAACCGCACAATGGCCTCTGACTTGGTTTTAACGACTGCAGTCAATCGACAACAGCCGGGACCGACAGCTTAACGTGCCCTCCGAAGTACGGAAACGCTCGTGATAAATTGCTACTTTGGTCACCCATCAGGTTCCCTGCCTCTGTGTACGTTGCTTAACCTCACTGAGCGCCAATGGGCTACGAGCGAAATGTAGCTTATGAACACAGACGCTAAAGGCCTAAAGGCCGAGAGAGGAACCTCTCTGGGCCTCTTTGTCGTCTCCCCCCGCGCCCCTTTACCGCGCGGGCGATGTCTCATTTAACCCTTTTAGCGCCAAGAGTTTTCGTCAAAAACGCCCACGACATAAAAAAATTAAAAAAAAATTATGTCGTGGCGTATGGCGAACGCTTGGTGAACGACATTAAAGTAAAAAAAAAAATATTTTTTTTGTCTGATATATCAGACATTGGCGGCGAGGGCACGAAACTTTAACGTCTGATATATCAGACAATGGCGCTGAAAAGGATAAGCGGTTTACCTATAGTTTGATTAAAACATATTTTAAACTAGCTTTCCGCCCGCGTGGACTACAGGTTATACCGTGCCCAACTGTGGGATAAAATGTAGCCTATGTCCTTTCCCAGGCTCTAATCTATCTCTGTACCAAATTTCATGAAAATCGGTTAAGTAGTTTAGGCGTGAAAGACGGACAGACAGACAGAGTTACTTTCGCATTTATAATATTATTAAGGATTAAGGATTTAGTAAGGATTTATATTATTTAATGCAAAAACTGCTGAATGGATTTTTATAAAACTTTACAGAAATGTTGTGGGATAAAATGTAGCCTATGTCCTTTCCCAGGCTCTAATCTATCTCTGTACCAAATTTCATCAAAATCGGTTCAGTAGTTTAGGCGTGAAAGACGGACAGACAGACAGACAAACAGAGTTACTTTCGCATTTTTAATATCAGTAAGGATTATAACTGGTTCTTACCACAATTTTTGTTTTAAATGAACTAAATCAATACACTCTTTTAAGATCCAACTCAAGAAGCATTTAATAAGTTGTCAAAAACTACTTGCTGTATGTGGTCTGGTTATTCCAACATACCTAAGGGAGTAGTCCAGACTATTTATTTATTTATCTCTTATATTTATCTACCATCCTTGTCACACTGTCACCAGCATACTCACATATCTACAAGCACACACACACTTACACACATTTATTTACCTTTTGTATTTATCAGTCATCCTTGTCACACTGTCACCAACAAACACACATATTTACAAACACACATACACACAAACAAAGTACACACACACACACACACACACCACACATACACATACATAACACATTAGGTAGTAGATTACTCTTGTCCGTCGGCTATGTACACACGCGCACCAAGGGTACGGCTGAAAACCAGCGTTGGGGCCTCGGCTTCAACACATGCTGAGCTGTGTCCTTTTTGACATCGCACTACAGCACAATTATACATTGTTTTGTCGTCTCCTATATGTGTTCTTGTCCTGTGTTTTATATTGTATGTTATTTTATTTTCTTTGTGTTGTAGTGTTTTGTGTCAAATAAATGTCTTGAATCTTGAAATTAGTATTCGATATTTCGGCGCTATTACAAGCATGGAGCTTGCAACAGCGCAGAAATGAACTGATGAAATATTGGATTCTCATTTAAATCGTGGTAAGAAACCGTTATTATAGGTTTAAAACTAGTGAAACTAAGGGGCCATCCATAAATTACGTCACACGAATTTCATGATGTTTTGACCCCCTCCCCCTCCTTGTCACAGCTGGTCACATTTATAAGACTCCCCCTCTCCCTAGTGTGACGTCACATATTTTGTATATTTTCCATTTTTTGTATTTTTTTAATAAAAGCAGTACTCAATAGAGTTATTTTTTTTAGGAACTCATAACTCGTTGTCTCAACAAAAGAATAAACTTAAAAGAGTGCTTGGGACTGAAGAGGTTAAGTTTGTCGTTAATAGTTAACGCGTTTTGATACTCATAACACATTTTGAAATGTGACGTCACGAAACTTATGACCCCTCCCACCCCCTTGTCACACAATGTCACACTTTGTTGACCCCCTCCCCACCCCTTAACGTGTGACGTAATTTATGGATGGTCCCTAACCATAAGAATCATAAAAATTAACACAGAAGTCGAAATTTCCATAAGAACATAGAAGTACTAAGTATGTACCTACAATAATTAATGGTATAGCATAGTTTTTTCAGCATTAAGACATGACGAGTAAAGATCCACTAATATCTAAACATCGTATTCTACAAATATTATTAATGCGAAAGTTTGTGAAGATGTATGGATGTTACTTACTCTTTCACGCTCAAACGGCTGGACTAATTTTGATAAAATTTGGTATGGAGGTAGCTGATACAATGGATTAACACATAGGCAACATAGTTTTCCCAAATTTCCACGTACGGGTACGAAGTCCCGAGCGGAAAACTAGTGACTAATAAAAATAAAGGATCTGTATGGGTACTTACAAAAAAGTCCAGATTATGTGCCATGTTGTGGAAGAGTCCACCTACCATAGCAGCAAGGTGGATCACATGCGTGGGTTTGTATCTTTCAAACAGGGCTTCAGTCTGTGCCTTATCCCTGAAAAACTAGCAACATTCGCAGAGACCACTAGGGATAAAATGTTCACAAAGAGCAAGTACTTGCATTTACAGTTTTTGTCAGTGCTTAATTCTGTTTTGCTTAAGGGTCAGTTCACATCACACCACGACGCGACGCGACGCTGCGCGCACATTTTAATAAAGCCACATTTTAATAGAGCCACTCAAAATTGAATTTTATTTGTTACATGTGAGAATTTAGAATACGTCGCACCACGCAGCGCTGCGCCTAGAGATGCCTCGCGGCGCGCCGCAGCGTTCTCACAATCAAATGTTTATCTTTTCTTGTAATAAATAAAATTCAATTTTTTATGAATATTTTTGATTGAAGGCTGGCATACCTACCGTTATATTTTATTTTGAATTCAAAAATTGTGGCACCTTCAAAACTTGCATCAATCAATGGCTTAAATCATCACAAACATGAACTGGTAAGACGATATAAGCCTAAAGTGTCATATTTCCGAAATGTTAGTTGATATCAATATCAGCCAGTGGTGCCACGGTAAATGGCGGACCGTAACTACGCCAAAATATTCAAACCCTTTGTTAAAATGAGATGAAAATATACAGGGTGTTTGGTTTGGTAGATGGTCCGACAAACAGAAATGGGAGGTACCTATTTGGGTTCATAAGAACAAATTTTTTTCCCTGAGTTTTACCATTTTTTTTTAAATTTTGATGTAGGACTTAGGGAAAAAAAGAAAGTACGATTTGTTGCAAATGAACCCAACTACCTCCCATTTCCGTTTGTTGGACCATTGTTAGGTATTGCGAGTAATGATGGTGCAAGGAGACGTGAATCAAACACGGTAGTTCGATGCATACTGGTTTAATAACCAATGCTGGCTCGCGACGTACGCATTCATCGGTGCACACGCACACAAATACATAACAACCATCTACCAAACACTCCGTATACTTTAAAAAATTGAAAAATTAAATTGGAATGAAATAGTGAAAATTTATCTGAACATTTAAAAAAGTTATGAATGGGTTTACTCTTGCTTGATTACAATCAGGGTTGGAAATCGTAGTATTATAGTAATTATACTATTTGTACCAGAGTTTCATTAAGTGTAGTATGTAGTATTGTAAAGCCAGTATACTACGCGAAAACTAACAGTTTTTTTAATATCGCATATAAAATTGAAACAAATATCCTTTGTTTCAATTTCTATTAATATTTTAAAATTAATAGAAATTGAAACAAAGGATATTTTTGTGATTATTTTTTATTATTTTAATTGTTTTTTTATGCAATAAAACAAAATTCACTTTAAAGTCGTTGAAAATCAAAATGTAGTATTATTTTTTATCAAGTGGTATAATTTTGATCTCCAGGTAGTATAATTTTCTGACAGTCTGATTCCAACCCTGACTACTATCTAGCTCAAGAGCAAAGATGTAGTTTTGGAACTGAGGATGTTTACAGAACCAAATTCTTTCGGACAAAAAGCAAGAAAAATTAAAACTACATTTTAATTTCAATCTTATTTTCAAGAACTGAACAGAAGCTAAAGAAAATTAGTTTATATGAATACAGATAAATATATAATGATATTTTTTTTATTATAGATAAAAATGTATATAAAAAACTTGTCAACCATTTAGTACAATTTTTTTTAAAACGTGGAAGCATTCTTTTACTGTCCTTCCTATGAGTCAAAACATGACAGGGGTTACACACGATTGTGACATAAGACAACTTCTCCATGCGAACAAAGTCACGGGTGGAAAGCTTCTTCTTCTTATCGTGTAGGTATAGTCATGTGTGTGAAGAACTTGACTAACCCTTGTGTCAGAGTTTTCAAACCACCAAATGGCCTCTGGTGGAAAGCTAGTATACTTATTATTGTCATAAAGCCCTCTTACCTCAAATCTCCATCTTTAGATCCACAAAACACCCAAGTTTCATCCTTTGCCTGTCCACCTCTTTCCTTCTCATTTTCAACCACAGTTCTAATGGCTTGCCCTACGAGCCCAGAGCCTCCAGTCACCAGTATTACAGCACGCTCACTCATCTAAAAATAAAATAGGCAAGTTTTGGATTCATTTGAAATGTTATTAAAGAATGCCCGGGACTTTGTTCCTGTGAGAATTTTGTAATATCCTCCTTATTTTTGTCTATGTTTTAAAAGCTACCTTAGGGCCAAATTTCAACTTTCTAGGTCCAACTAAGGGTTTGGGCTGAGCGTTAATGAGTCAAGACTTGTAATATGTATTGTATGTATGTTTGTTTATTTTAAATCTGTGTTTTTTATGTCATTTGTGATCGTCTAAATGTTTGTATCTGTGTGCTGCATGGTAAAATAAACGTTTTTTATTTATTTTATTATTTATTTAATATTATATTATTAAAATACGATTTTACTGCCACTTTAATCCTCTAAAAAAAAGATAAAATGATTGTATGGCTTTCAAAGAAAAAAAACACTTTCATTTCTTAGCTTATTAAAAACGTACCAACTAAACGGGTCTAGCTGAAAGTAATGTGACCCTCTAACCGAAATTCTGCAGGATTTCAACGGATCTAATTACAATAGCCCTAATTCGTGTCTCGAACATTTGTAAACATTTTTCGTAAACATAACCAAAAAATCATGTAAAGGCCGGTTTATTTGCTCCTCTGAAAAGTAAACGTTTAAACGAGAAATGTCTTACCTCTGGATTTTTTAGATTGTATTTTGCGATGCACTATTAGTTTGAATAAATTTACAATTTCAAGTTTTTACAAACTCAATAGAATAGAATAGAATCTTGTATTATGGCAATCTGCGTGATCGCAATTCCATATGTGGCACCGAGAAGACTGCTTGACATTTCTAACTAAATTGACAATGACATATTAACATTGACATTGTTTTTAGGATTCCGTGGGTACCATTTCATGTAATGAAAACCTTCAGGATCACTTGAATGTTGATCCTTTTTCCTAGGAGAACCAATTTTGTTTTTTTTTCAAAATGGCAGCAACGTATTTAGTTTTGTTTTTTCTTTGGCGGCCGGGCTTCATTTATTTGTAAGAAGTATAGTGTGATTGTAGAAGCAAACACTAGAGTCTGGCCAACGAAAGCTACCCACAAGAAACGGAGTTAATACTATTTTATTTTCTACTAATATGATTTGATTTTTTTCATAGTGTAATTTATATTAAAAACAGTTTTTAGAGGACGAATTTTTTAATCTGCCGCAGTTTTTCGTGGGCAGCTTTCGATGGTCAGACTCTCTGAATTGACTGTTGGGTCGCAGACAGAACCATTGTCACATCACACCAAATTTTACTGGCAATTTTAGTAATTAGGGCCAAAAGAATTTTGGAATGGGAATTGTATCCCATCCCGGTTCTTCCCGCGTAGAAGCAGCAGCATTATCCAGCGAGGCAGGTTCTCAAAAAAAGGAAAAATATTTTGGTCTGGCGGGTTCATATATATATGCATATTCGTGTTCATGCGCATGTTATAGAAACGACAGACCCATGGACACCAAGTGCAACATTTTTTCCTAACAAAAGATCTCCAGTTCACTTCATGGTGACTCAAGAGCTGGAAGTTTTCATTACCAAAGAATTTTTAGCTATTCGGTGGATTAACACGGTAGTGTTACAATCAGGGCCCTCAATATCCCGCTCAATAAAATCGCTTACAAACCCGCGTGTTGCATCAGTGCAAGCATGGTAATGCTTGCACTGATGCAACACGCGGGTTTGTAAGCGATTTTACGTTAATTCAGATATAGTTTTCTTTTAAAATGTCTATGATGAATTTACTGTGAGGTATATATATTTTGACATATGGAGGAGTAATTTAAGACAAACAAAATTACTATTTTGCACATATTTTTAGTTCCTGAATTTGATTTGATGACCTGCGCAATGCACGGAACTCTCAAAGCACATGAAAGACTCGCACTTGCATCCTTTGTTATTTGTTTTTTTCAGTCTGGCAACAAAATAACCATAAACTATGTCCTGATGTTTTTTATCGATTACGCGAGTAGCGGTCAATCATCCCACCCATCGAGTTTTCTACGATTCTCGATTAACATAATCACTCAATAACATAAAAATAAGTTTATTTCAGTATTTATTTCACTAATAATAGGTTTTACAACAACTTTTTAGCACCTTACTAACAAAATATTAAAGTCTAAATAAATTTTTCAATCTAAAGTCAAGTAAGAGTTGGGCTCATGCAACAATGATTCCGTAGCAGATTTATTTATTTATTTTAAAACTATTACAACGGTAAAACTAAAAATACTAGCTACTGATCACTTTACCTACCTAGAACAAACTCTTGTACCCTGTTGGGGTTTTAATAAATGAAATTAATGAAGCGTGTGATCGAATGTTTGTTGCTAAAATGCATCTAAATTAGATCCACTTAAAGCACAATCTGCACAATTAAATAGTGAATTCTTCGTTTTGCCTTACTAACCGATTTCAAAAAAGGAGGAGTTTCTATGTTCGATTGTATTTTTCTTTCTGTTTTTTTTTTTCTATAAAAGAGTGTACCCCAGAGGTGGCCCCCATCAAGTCAGGAATTTGATGATGGAGTCCCAGGGATATTGAGGGCAACCCTCGAATATAAAGGCACTTACAATTAGACTTGGGAAAAACAGTGACTTTTGAATCGCCGTGACTGTCGTTCCGGTTACTCAAAAATCACAGTGAAAAATCACCGTGAATTTGTCACATAGAATAGAATAGAATAAATTTTTATTCAGTAACATACACCCAATATACAATAATATAACTTATGCCTACTATGCCTTATTTCTATGTAGGTGTTATGCACCAAAAAGGGTGTCCAGCTCAGCGTAATGCAAAGACGAATGAGTCGTCTCGGCGCTGATTTTCAGCTGGTCCCTGAACTAAAAAATAATATTACATAGCTAAACCTAAATTAAATTAACAAAGCTACGTTATTTTGCTCGATAGGTAGGATTCACACTTTTATAAACACCTTTCTACGGCTTCCTATCTGTAGTATCTGAATCTGACGCCGCGCCGTACCTTCTATCGACGTACTGTTAAAGTAGCATTTGGGGAATTCCGAATTCAAAAACAAACTTTTCGATGATTCATTCAAACTCTTTCGCAGCACTTTTTAAAAATAATTAATTTATTGTCTATATCCTGAATTCTTGCCTGTGATTGGTTAGTTGTTTTGTACGAGCGTTCGCTCTTGCTCCGAAAACGCCAAAAAATACGCTTTCAAACCAAAATGGAGGATTTGTCGGTCGAGGTGTACGGTGAAAATGGTGCTTATTATAAGGTTTGTAAATTGTGAAGTACGCTACATTTTCGATAAAAAGATCCCATTTTCATTAGTTTCATTATTATTTAATTGTTTTCAGTCATTTGTTACATGTTTTGTCTTATACTTACAAAAATATTTTTCCGGGAAGATCATCGCGGCTGGAATGGACGCCATGTCCGTCTGACAGGGCGTGAATTTTCCATGTGTTGTAAATGTGGAGTTTTTTACGATAACGGCAAAGATTGGGGCATGAAAACTAGGTCGTGCCGCATATGATTTCGTTATTTGCACATTTCACATGTCTGACCCAGTTGACTTATTTATATCTAGCGCATTACTATGTAGATGGAAACGAAGAATGTTCTAAAATCCTGCTGTATTTTTAGGCCATTGTCACCGACGTGCTCGACAACGAGGTTCTCGTAGCCTTTGAAAATGAGTAAGTGTAAAATTTTTGTCTTGCTACCTTTATTTTTGTATGGATTTCGATTTCATGCGTAATGTTTTTGTAATTTTTTTTTGCAGCTGGCAGCCGGAGTCCAAATTTCCTTTTTCGCAAGTGTTCCTACCGCCGAAAGACTCCGGCAAACACACAGAGTTTGTGGAGAACCAGGAAGTGGAAGTATTCGCGAGATCCAATGAAAAGGAGGCATGTGGCTGGTGGACGGCAAATATCAAGGTATTTAGTTTCAAATATTAACTTATTATTTGTATTGAAATAACTTCTACATGTTCCTAATAGAATCCTAACTTTAATTTAAACTTGAGTATTAGTTTTAGAGATAAAGATGATGCACAATTTTGAGTGACTAAAGATAGAAAACTATTGTTCACTTGAATAAGCTGATTATAATTGGGTATTTTGTAACAAAGCAACCAGCTCATGTTTTTTAGCCTATATACCCGGATTTCTTTAAACCGTTTAAAGAGTTGCTCAGTGAATTTTTAATAATTAAACAGACTTTAACAGACAGCATGGAATTTTAGCAATTGCTTTTTTCTAAATATGTGTAGTACTGTACAGTACATCAAGTGTGTCATGTATTCCATTCCAAAACAACTCTCCAATGGTTACCAAGCAACAAGCAAAAAATGTAATTCACCTTAAAAATTCAATCCTGACTATGGTATGAGATTGTAAAATCAAACTGTTGTTTCAATCCTCTCTAGGTTTTATGCTGCATCTCCACTTATAACTTTTGTGTTACCTAGTATCTTCTGAATCCAGCAAAATAACTAAACATAATTTTTGTTTAGGTCCCTGAAATCTTTCATTTTAATCTATTGCTATTTGTTTCACCGTTATTCAAGACTAGCTTTTGTATGAATTTGGAAATAATATTAGCTTAGAGAGTTTTCTATTGGTGAATTTTTTTTAAAATCGGTCCAGTAGTTTTAATTTTATTCATTACAAGCATATAAATTTTCTGTACACTCACACCTATAATCCCTATCGGGGGTAGGCAGAACTTCCTGTGGTTCGAGAACCACTTGGCACCACATTTGACAATCATTCTGTGTTATTTTGGCCATCACAGAAAACATGTCAAGTAAACTTTCAATATGCCAACGAGCCATGGAAAGGAGCATGCTGGGTAAGAAGCTAGACAAGATCAACAACCAAAATATAAGAAAAAGAACAAAGATACAAGAAAGGTTAAAAAATTGAAATGGCAGTGGGCTGGCCACACGATAACAGAAAAGAAAGAAAAATGGAGCAAGAGGGTTACCCAATGGTACCCAAGATGGGGTAATAGGAAGAGAAGTAGACAGTTTAAAAGATGGGAAGACGATGAGTCATAGCAGGAACAACTTGGTACAGAGTAGCAAGAGGCAGGAAGGAGTGGAAAAGGTTGGAGGAGGTCTTTGCCAATTGGCACCCAGACATACAGTAAAAAAAACTAAGAAATAATGTGTTACTATATTTTACCGTCTGAGAAAAGGCTTATTATTATTATCTGAGTGTTATTTTATTAGATAGAATGTGCAATATAATGGTGATAGGGTGTCAGCCTTTCGCCCACAATATAGCAAAACCCTCGCACCCCACTTACTGGCTTCTACAATATGCGTGGGAAGAAGTGGCAGCTGGTACATTTTAAGCTTTTCGTTCACTCCCAGTCCATCATGGAAGTGTCTTTCCTCTTTTTATAAAATTAATGTAGAAACATTCAAACAGAATGATAGTTTTAGGTCTAGTTTCATCCCCTTTTCAGGGTTACACTATCTAGGGAGACATGTGACCTAGTCTAATAGGACATCAATTTTGCAATAGAAATATAACAATTTAAATGTTAATCGGATGTGTAGTGTACCTCTACACATGTGTAGTCAGTCATGGTTGAATGAGCTATTGTGTCTAGGTTAATACTTTTAATAGAAAACCTGTCTTGCTGTCTACCCCTGTACCTCCTTTGTAGAGCTAAACCAGTGCTCATTACAAGTGTATGGCGGGGCAAGACCAAAATTTGACGTGGGCAAGGTACATTTAGCAAGGACAATTAAAAAAAAAACTCTTTTTATTTCTAACATTCTAACTTTTTATTTCTAACTAGCTTTACGCCCGGGACTTCGTCCCCGTGGGAATTTCGGAAAATTATGTAGCCTTAATCCAGGGTATCAGCTACCTCCATACCAAATTTGATCAAAATCAGTCCAGCCGATCTTGAGTTATAAGTGTTGTAACAAACACGACTTTCTTTTATATATATAGATTACAACAATTTACTTATGAAATCTACTAATTCTATAGATTAGGTATAAGCAAATGTAGGATTCTCTCACTCTTACCTTACTTTTGATAAAATATAGCTTTTTACTACTTTACTATACTAAAGACAGTGCAATCCAAACTATTTTCATACACTAACAAAAGCCAAACAATAAGGGAAATCCCCGAGTCTGGCTACAAGGGGTACCTTGTGATAGCAATGCATTGCCAACGAACATTGCTAAAAATAAAAACAAAATTTGTTAGAGGGGCTTCCCCGTTCGTTTCCCGTGATAGCAAAGCAACGCCCACAAATATTAGGCACAGGGTAAATATAATCTCTTTACAAGCTTTTACTAAACTTACAATGTATGTGTATGATTGTTCAGATCAAATCTTACAACTGAATTTTAGTGCTACTCTCAATCAATTAAGTTGAAATTTCAGTTTACACATATACTTTAGAATAGCTTTCCGCCCGGGACCCGTTCCCGATTCGGGAAAATCAATTACCATATGTTCATTAGGATTCTAATGGTGAAAGAATTTTTCAAATCGGTCCAGTAGTTTTGGAGACTATTCAATGCAAACAAACAAATAAACAATCAAATCTTTCCTCTTTATAATAATACTAGCTTTCCGCCCGCGGCTCCGCCCACGTGGACTACAGGTTAAATCGTGCCCAACTGTGGGATAAAATGTAGCCTATGTCCTTTCCCAGGCTCTAATCTACCTCTGTACCAAATTTCATCAAAATTGGTTCAGTAGTTTGGGCGTGAAAGACGGACAGACAGACAAGTTACTTTCGCATTTATAATATTAAGTAAGGATAGTTTGGGTCAAATCTTACAACTGAATTTTAATGTAGTTACCCTCAATCAATTAAGCTGAAATTTAACTTACACAATTACTTTGGATGACAATGCATGGTTAGCTGACAAGTGACATCATTTTAAAATCATTGTGGACCTCCCAAGATGGCAGACTAGATTTTTATGTGCCACTCTCTTGATACCCATATTAAATGAAAAGGTTTGCTGAGAAGAATACGAAAAAAATTTAATACATTCAAATAAAAAATTGTTTTTAAAATGTTTTTTTAAGAATTAACTTATCCTTGAAAAGATTTTGAATTGATGGCTGATTTCAATCCTTTGGCTGTCCAGGTAGATGTTTCTTTTATATTTGTTAAGATTATTGAAAAGATAATTTTAACAAATATAAAAATCTAGGCTGGATTAATTGCTGATATAATTAATTATTTCCTGTTTCTCAACTGTACAATATGTTCTAATAATTTATTTAATCATAGAGTTATGATTAGAGTTCATAGAGTTATGATTAGATGTAGCTTATAATTTTATTAGCTTACTTATACTGAGTGAGAATTTCAAGTGTTTTTTTATTATTATTAAAAATGGGTTCGCTCTTGACCACAATCTAGCTTAGGGCAAAGATGTGGTCGAGGATGTAGCGAGCTCACCCAGAAGAAGCCTATTCACTCGTACTTTAAAGATATTTGGGTTGTATGAAAGATATTTGGGTTGGTTTTGGGGATTTAAGAGTAAAATTGGTAATCACTCAACCAGTCTTGTTTCAATTTTGAAAGTGATTTTTGAATCAAGGGGAGTGAAGGGTGGTGATGTCATTACGGTAATAAAATAGACCTGTAGGAAAGAAAGAACAAGGTAATCACACTAATTACCACACGGCGGGGTTATGAGACCTGCCTCCTAGTAATCCATCCCAGGCAACGACACTTCATTTTTTCTGAATCTGAGGTGTCGTCCTATGGTCTCATGCGGTGTGGTAGGCTCTGTAAAGGGCCGTCTGGTTCGCGACCAGTCTCCTATCGAAGTCCGACGCCAAACAGCTTGCTGTGTTCCGTCGGTGCGTGGAAGTACCAGTGCCTTTATAGGCATTTTATACTCGCTCCAACGTCGACCTCATCTTTGACCTTTATGGTCAAGATTGAGGTCAAGAGTTAACCCATCTTATAATAATAAAAAAAAAGTTATCATGGCCTGAAAAAAAAAACAAGTTCATTTTGGAAGTGCTGTACTTTGTCTTGTATTGCGTCGTTACTCGCGCCGCGCCGCGCCGGCGTAGAAGCACTTCTGAATCGTTCGCTTCGCATTCAGCGGTATCTTTGATTCGCGTGAGCTGGGTAGATGACTGGTATTAAATATTTATTCAGATGATACACTCATATATGTAATACAATTACGGAATTAGAAATCAAATTTAAAAAAAAATAGACTAGGAATGAAACTCCTTGTCCATGTCTTATTTTAAAGTACCAAACAAAATTTTGCATGTAACTGATATGGAGTAGGTGTACTGAACTGTGACGTCATTGTTTAGTATTTCCTTCTCTATTTAACTGTTGAGTTTTAAATGTTCAAATCTGTATTATTTTTTAGAAAAAAAAAAGTTATCTGTCGTAGACTTGATGTGACCAGGGCTTTGGTCTGCCTTGATGGAGGTATTCCTGGTTTTGAATGGAGGAAGTAACAACACAGCAGTTATTATTTGTTGTGCCTGTATTTTCCCACTGCAAGTCAAAGGCCTTTTTCGCTCGTAGCCCAGTGGTGATCGCTGATCTCAACTGATCAGTGAGGTTAAGCAACGTACGCAGAGGCAGGGAACCTGATGGGTGGCCAAAGTAGTTTATCACGAGCGTTTCTGTGCTTCGGAGGTCACGTTAATCTGTCGGTCTCGGCTGTGTTGTCCATTGATTACAGTCGTTAAAACCAAGTCAGAGGCCATTGTGCGGTTTGAAAACTCTGACACCAGGGTTAGCCAAGTTCGTCACACACTTGACTTTACCTACACGATAAGGCCTTACTTTCCAGATGATCGGCCAGTTTTTGGTAAATTGGTCGAGATTGTCGCGTCAACTTTCCCTTGGGCAACCTCGCCTTCTTTTGTTGTTGGGAACACTTAGGCCTGTTTTTTTTATTATTATTATAAGATGGGTTAACTCTTGACCTCAATCTTGGCCATAAGGTCAAAGATGAGGTCGACGATGGAGCGAGTTAACCCAGAAAATGCTTATAAAGGCACTGGTACTCCCACGCACCGACGGAACACAGCAAGCTGTTTGGCGTCGGACTTCGGTAGGAGGGTGGTCGCGAACCAGACGGCCCTTTACAGAGCCTACCACACCGCATGAGACCATAGGACGACACCTCAGATTCAGAAAAAAAAATGAAGTGTCGTTGCCTGGGATGGGTTACTAGGAGGTCGGTCTCATTTATGATTCCTTAGTCGCCTCCTACGACACCCACGGAAAGAGATGGGGTGGTGTTATTCTCAACCGATCACCACACGGGTAAAACCTGTATTGCAGAAGGAGACTCAAGTCTTGATCTATACTTAAATCCTTCTCACACTATCAAAATGACAAAGACTATTGCTACCAGAGCCTGAGTCGCGTTCTGTAATATGGACTGTTTTTTTTAGCCAATAATAGCTCATCTTGACCATATGACTTGCACAGTCCCTCTTTAGGTAGGTAGGCTGACAGTCAAAGTCAAAAAAGCTTAGCCTAGGTAGTAATGAACCAGACTTGTAATCGGAAGGTTGAGGGTTCAAATCCTGGTGCGGGCCTGTACCACTAAATTCGTCTTTTTTGATTGATGTATGGATTTTTCATTAATTATCACTTGCTCATCGGTGAAGGAAAACATAGTGATGAAACCCGCACGTCTGAGAAAAATCGTTTTCGAAAGGCGCGCGGTTCACCAACCCGCATTGGGCCAGCGTGGTAGACAATAGCCTAAATCCCTTTCGTGTTTCGAAGGGAGGCTCGTGCCCCTTGGGGACGTAGGTATATGGGCTGTTAAAGAATATTCTAAACTAGCTGATGCCCGCAACTTCGTTTGCGTGTTAATTTAGATTTTTACATACAAAAGTTTTTTCCCGCTAACTCCCGTTCCCGTAGGAATTTTGCAATATCCTGTTGCAACTAAGCTTTAAGTTTACTAAGGTACCTGCATGCCAAATTTCAAGCGTCTAACTTAAGCGGTTTAAATTTTTCATACAACAAGATTTTTCCGCTAATTCCCGTTCCCGTGGGATTTTCGGGAATTCCTTTCTTAGTGCACCTCTACGGTACCTAAGCTACGTCCCTTCCAAATTTCAAGTGCCTACGTTTAGCCGTTTAGGCTGTGCGTTGATATGTCAGTCAGTCAGTAGTCAGTCAGTTTCTCCTTTTCAACCGACTTCAAAAAAGGAGGAGGTTCTCAATTCGACTGTATTTTTTTTTGTATGTTTGTTACGCGATTACTCCGGCAATTATAAACCGATTTGAATAATTCTTTTTTTATTTGGTAGGTCATACGTCAGAGGTGGTCCCATAGAAATTTTATTGAAAATGATTCAGCGCTTTTAAAAAAATCAACAAAAACAAAAAATAATACAAACCAGAACATCATCTAAATAAATTAATGACGTTTTCGTTTATGGTTATCTGCTACAAGGCATCGTAGTCTGCAAAAAATACTAGTTTTCTACTTTGTGCGATCTGTTGTTGAGATTGAAGTCGGTGACTCATTCGTTTTTAACGTGGAAAATTATATATATATTTAGATTTAAGACAGCAGTAGAGCCAATAGGTAGGCTGCCAGCAGTACTAACATACGAATTTGTCTTTTCAGATGATGAGGGGTGACTTCCTCGTGATAGAGTATTTAGAATGGGACAACTGCTACTCAGAGATAGTGCCAAAGGACAGACTCCGAGTAAAGACCCCCAAAACGCCTATCGATAAGAACACCTTCCACAAGTTCGAAATTCCTGTACCAGATGATCTCAAGGACTAGTAAGTAATTAATTAAATTAAAAAAAAACGCCATACACTCAAAGGCCCACACTAAGGTTTTCCCTTGTGTCGTGGGTCCCTCGGAACACACATAAAGACAGACACAAACACCCACGACCCGAGAACAAACATCTGCTTTTTACAAAAATATTTGCCCCGACTGGGATTCGAACCCAGAACTCGCCGATCAAGAGGCATCGCCACTACCACTCGACCAAACCGGCCGTCGGATGTCGGCCGTGTTTTATTATTCTTCAGCTTTTATTTTTACATTTTATGTACAGGGACAACAGCACATGATGCTACTCAAAACTGTAAAATTTTTTCAAGCGATTTTCAATTTTATTTCAAAGTATTAGAGTTTACTATCCATTGGGGAAAAGGCATCCAACCTGAGTGGTATACTTAAACTTCAAGGTGATCACCCGAAGGAGCCCCACTATGGAGAAATCAAATGTTAGCGGCCACTGATGAAACTTGCGGCAATCGATAGAGAAAAATATTACAAAACGAAAGTGCTGATTGAAAAAATGTCGAAAGTTGTATACTTTCGGAGATATAGAGCTTTGAAAATGAAAAAAATATTAACTAACAAAAATATATATAATTTGAAGTCTTTACCTTCCTTACAGCATTAGATAACTCTATCGTACTTGTTTGAGCATTGAAAATCATTTTTTTTTAACTTTTATTATCATATTTAGGTAGGTACAGTCAAGAGCACGCTAAACTAAAGTTTTAGATTTCTCCATAGTGGGGCTCCTTCAGGTGATCACTTTGAAGTTTAGGTATACCAGGCTTCATACAAATATGTTCGATGCTCTTTGACAGTTTGTGGTAACCTGATGTGCCGTTGACTGTACCTATATCATCATGTCCACTGCTGGACATATGCACATTGCACATGCCACCGGAAAATTGTAAAAAACGTAATATTTGACGGCCGGTTTGGTCGAGTGGTAGTGGCGCTGCCTCTTGATCGACGGGTCCTGGGTTTGAATCCCAGTCGGAGCAAATATTTGTGTTAAGGCGACTACAGCACCCGATAAAGGCAGCACACATAGGAATAGTGCCATCTCCGTCTCTCAACAGGCCTGGGCCGGCAGTGTGAACAGTGTCGATACACGAAGTTTACGGACTATGAAAGCGTGCGTGCGTAAAAACATGTTCGAAAGCTAGAAAAATGAGATTTATGGAAAGGTAACAGCTTAAATCGAAAAATGCGTTAGTATCTTATCGAGAGTGTTCAATCACGAACATTATGATAGCAAGTTCAAGTTCCTGTGTGCATTTTACTATCGTTTTTACAGCTTAAAAGATACACAATATTGTGTATTTAGAGGTGACTTTGTGAGCTTTTTCTATCGAACCAAAAGTGCTGAATCATGTTTTCAGCAAGAATTTTATCTAGTTTATGTCCTGAATATTACCGTAGTATTTTTTTTCTTCGATTTAATGCAGTGCGTCATGCTTATCTACGCATCATAAAATCGTAATTTAGGTGCTGTAGTCGCCTTAAAAGCAGATGTTTGTTCTACGGTCATAGGTTTGTCTTTGTGGATGTTCCAAGGGACCCATGTCAGAAGGGAAAACTTTGTAAGACTGATTGTGTATCGTTTATTATTTATTAGCTTTCCGCCCGCGTGGACTACAGTTTAAATTGTGCCCAGCTGTGGGATAGAATGTAGACAATGTCTTTTCCTAACTTTTAGTCTATCTCTGCACCAAATTTCATCAAAATCGGTTCAGTAGTTTAGGCGTGAAAGCGTAACAAACAAGAGTTACTTTCGCATTTATAATAATAGTAGGGATTTTTTGAGCATTGAGCTGAGATCGCCATAGTCATTTTGTAATCTAGTAATTGTTAAATACTCGAGTATAGATCAGAGTCTGATTCGCGTTCTGTAATACGGACGTTAGTCATTTTGTTAGGTCCTTTCTAGTCAGTGAGGTGATCGTGTGGTGATCGGTTGAGAATAACACCACCTCATCTCTTTCCATGCGTGTCGTAAGAGGCGACTAAGGAAACACAAATGGGACCTGCCTCCTAGTAATCCATCTTAGGCAACGACACCTCTGTTTTCAATCTGAGGTGGCGTCTTATGGTCTCATGCAGTGTGGTAGGCTCTGTAAAGGGCCGTCTGGTTCGCGACCACCCTCCTAACCCTCCAAACAGCTTACTGTGTTCCGTCGGTGCGTGGGAGTCTTAATAGGCATTTTCTGGGTTAACTCGCTCCATCTTCGACCTCATCTTTGACCTTTATGGTCAACATTGAGGTCAAGAGTTAACCCATATAATAATATAAAAAAAAGAGATTCAAGTAAACAAGGTCGTTTCTCCTGAGGCTTACGTCATCACATCAAACTCTATAGCTGGCACGTGATGTCCTATTTGTGACGTAAAGCTGGAGGTACAGTCAAGAGCTGGTTACGCTTTACACTACCTGTTCAAGCTGAGCTCTGCGCGCCATGAAATACAGGGCCGGTCCAAAGTCCAAAGTGTCAAGATTGACGTGCTCTTGAGTGTACATCGCCTAAGTATTTATTGTGTCATGGTTTTTAGAAATGTGATTTTTGAAAATAGTTTTTAGCTAATTGTTTTTTTTATTACGATATACGGTTGCCTTATTAAATCTGGCCGCAAATAAGGGTTGCCAGCATTCATCGAGTAATAAAATACTAGGAGACATATTTTGATAGGCAACCTAGTACATATATTCTCCTAATCATAAAAATACGTAAGAATTTAGTTTTTAGCAAAAAAACGATGAGCGCAAGGATTCTGCAGCCGGATCTTAGACTATGAGTATCATAATTAGAGCTGTCTCATAAGATTTTTTGAGTGTAGAGACACTATGATGACATACTTCATAGTTTTGGTTTTTGATAAAATAAAATCATCTTTTAACTTTTAAAACTTTTGTTAGTTGTCTGCGAAAGACTATTATGGCTCGTATGTTGTTATGAGGCGTGTAACACCTGAATCGCCGTACCCACGCCGCTTTGTTTACAGTTTAGAGTGAAGGTCAAATGACACGTGCAATGAAATGCGCGTATTTATGCAGACTTTGTTAACGAACTTTCACCTTCATTTCAAAGTATTTGTATTGCCCGACCAGCCAGAAATATAAAATACCTACTTTCGGGTTGAACGGTATTTTATTTCTCAAAAGCAAAATACAATCTTCGCTTAATGATAACTTAGATTTACCTTACCAGCCAGCCCATATACGTTCCCACCTCAGGGCACGGGCCTCCCTTCGAAACACGAAGGGGATTTAGGCCATACTTAGATCTAAGTTAACAATATTTGTTACTGTGAAAATGAAAAGGTACAACTTTCGTGGTAGTCGTTTAGGTTCGCAATGATTGACTATCACAATTATTAACATTTTAATGGGAGGTTTTCTTTTTGAGTATTAAAAAAAAAGTATTTCCCCAGAGCTCTCTAGATGGCGCTGAACTGACTCCGTTACTAGGTGCCAAAGCCAAAAGGCTTGGAGAAAAACATTGCATCAAATATTCTGAGTTTGTTTTGGCTTTCCAATCATCCTAGTTTTCCCGCGCTTTGTTATAATTCAGTTTTGTTTTTTCGTGGTTTTCATAAAATCGCCTAACTACGTATGGTAGACGTGATATTGATGTGATATGACTATAACGTTTCGTTTTATGATCTCAAAATTACGTTCAAGTGAATTAATCAAAAATAATTTAACGTTCCGTTCCTTGCAGTAACGTACATAGTTTAGCGCCATCTATCCGGCGACTGGGGAAAAAAGAAAAAAAAAGAAAAAGAAAATCCCTCATTGTATTAAAATTATTGTTTTTTTTACTTTGAAGGCTTTTTCCACGCCAGACTGGGACATACATACATACGCGTACGCCTATAATCCCTAACGGGGTAGGCAGATCATCAGTGATTCTAGAACCAGTAGATGCCACGTTTGACATAAATTGTGTGGGTTATCGGATAGAACAAGTTGTATAGTGGAAAGGTCATTTATTTTCACGTGACAAAAAGATAGCAGTGAAACATAAAAACAATTAGGCTTTTATAAATTGTTTAAATATAATCAACTTGCTTTCCGCCCGCGGCTCCACCCGCGTGGACTACATGTTATATCTTGCCCAACTGTGGGATAAAATGTAGCCAATGTCCTTTCCCAGGCTCTAATCTATCTCAGTACCAAATTTCATCAAAATCGGTGGTTTAGGCGTGAAAGACGGACAGACAGACAGAGTTACTTTCGCATTTATAATATTAGTATGGATTAAAATTTACGAACTCGAGCATAAATACAAAAATCATAAAAAAAAATCAAAAAAAGAGGAGTTATTGTTTAAGATTTTTGGGACGCTGATTCAGAAAATGACATTTACATTTAGATCTATAGAGCTAGTTTACAATAAGTAAATCATTTGTATCTGTGCATCATCTCTTGGTTATTCAGAAATTAATCAGCTGTAATGAAAATAAATTATTGAATACATGCAATTTGAAAGATTGATTAGTTTATAAATTGATTTTTGTAAGTAACCTTAAAGTAATCTTTAAACAGGTACTTACAAAATATGCAATAACAATCTTTTAGTCCCATTTCAACCCACCGCTGGCCAAAGTCCTCTCGTACGGTCGGCCGAGAAAGTGTTCTATCAGTTTTACAGAACTTCCCGTGTAAACAAAATATTGATAAGGTTCACAATGTAACAAAGAAAGAGATATAATGATGACGTATTATGATGCAGTTATGAGATGACATATGGATCCAAACTGTCAGTTCGAATTTCAATATTATCTTTTTAAGGGAAGACTTCATCTTTCTAAACACTGATCCCGTAGCCGTAGCACACGACGTTTTTTTAACGCACCGACGACGCGTGTTCCGTACGCGTGAAGCGCGTTCGAATCTCGTTTTTATCGCTGTATTTGCACGTATACGCGCTGTAACCGCGCGTTTCACGATCGCCCCGTGTTTTTTTTTATATTATAAGATGGGTTAACTCTTGACCACAAAGGTCAAAGATGAGGTCGACGATGGAGTGAGTTAAACCAGAAAATGCCTATAAAGGCACTGGTACTCCCACGCACCGATGGAACACAGCAGGCTGTTTGGCGTCGGACTTCGGTAGGAGGGTGGTCGCGAACCAGACGGCCCTTTACAGAGCCTACCACACCGCATGAGGCCATAGGACGACACCTCAGATTCAGAAAAAAATGAAGTGTCGTTGCCTGGGATGGATAACTAGGAGGCAGGTCTTATTTGTGTTTCCTTAGTCGCCTCTTACGACACCCACGGAAAGATATGGGGTGGTGTTATTCACAACCGATCACCACACGGCTAAAAAAATAGGTGTGCAAGTTACAAGGTAGCGTTCCAATCGCGTTTGAAGCGCGTATACGCGCGTCGTCGGCGTTTAAAATGATAAAAATCCCTAACGGGATAGGCAGTGCATCATGTGGTTTTAGAATTTGTCGCCATGGGTTAAGGCGACTACAGCACCTAAATTACGATTTTATGATGCGTAGATAGGCATGACGCACTGCATTAAATCGAAGAAAAAAATACTACGGTAATATTCAGGACATAAACTAGATGAGTAGTTTGCTGAAAACATGATTCAGCACTTTTGGTTCGATAGAAAACGCTCACAAAGTCACCTCTAAATACCAATATTGTGTATCTTTTAAGCTGTAAAAACAATAGTAAAATGCACACAGGAACTTGAATTTGCTATCAAAATGTTCGTGATTGAACACTCTCGATAAGTAGTTAACGCATTTTTCGATTTAAGCTGTCACCTTTCCATAAATCTCATTTTTCTAACTTTCGAACATGTTTTTATGCACGCACGCTTTCATAGTCCGTAAACTTCGTGTATCGACACTGTTCGCACTGCCGGCCCAGGCCTGTTGAGAGACGGAGATGGCACTATTCCTATGTGTGCTGCCTTTATCGGGTGCTGTAGACGCCTTAATAAAAAATAAAATATTTTGAGGGTTGATATTTATCTTTATTTTATCCCCACCGAGAGGTACGGAACTCCCTTCGAAACACGAAGGGGATTCATATTATATTTAGTTTATTTTTATTTCACCTTTCAATTTGTGAAAAGGAAGATTTACATTTTTATCCATAATAGGCTTTTTTATAGAATGAGTTGGGAGTGGGATTTTATTGGTAAAATATCTATCGTTAACATTTTTGTATATGATTTTTCCTGTTATTCAATAGGGAAAAGAACTCGATATAGGACTTCAAAGGTTGTTCTTTTGTAAGTAAACATAATTAGAGTCGTAAATAATTTTACGGAAAGAAAAATAGTCGGCGTAATAAATGTTAGAGGCGTAATTTAGATAGTTCTTCGCTATAATTCAGGTACTTATAGAACTTAGTCACACTAAAAGATTTTATTCAAAATGCTTATCTTGAATACTTTTCATAGCTTCTCTGAAAGGGCTGTGTTGTATGAAAAATCGTGCGTTTTGCTTTGACTTTTTGATGTGTGTACATTTAATCGTACTACAACAATATACAGGGTGAAAGAAAACCTCCTAGCTATATTCAAAATCCTGAACCAGTATCACTTACAGAACACTTATTTTTTTTTTGGTGGGAACTTTTTTTCCTTAAACGTAGACACCACACGCGTGCACCCCCGAGGGCCACCCGTACCCTTCGCGTGCCTGGTGTAGGAGTAATGTCTACGTTTAGGCAAAAAATGAACTATTCCCATTGAAAAAATATAAAAAATATATTTTTTTTTCATAGATGTGTTCTTTGAGTGATACTGGTTCAGGATTTTGAATATAGATAGGAGGTTTTCTATCACCTTGTATAACATAACAATACAACAACAAAAATTCGCCTCACACAATCCCAACACGCCATATTAGCACTGTGTGCACTTTGTCTGAAGATTTTGCAATAAAAATCGGATGCGCTAGTCTGCAGACAAGTTGAACGAAGGTAGACGACCTTATGACGTCGCGTCTCGAACTCGAATTAGTGAGGGTGCTTTGGATTTCTACACTAAAATAGAATACATATAACAAACTAGCTGTTATATGTATTCTGTTTTAGCTACTCAACTAGCTACTTTGCAAAAGGGGCTATTACAAAATTTCTGATTACCAACTGACAAGCAGCCATGGGAATGAACTGCTCAGCTCTAGAGTTATTTCAGAATTAGTTGAATTTAGAAAATAAAAAAATTGTAATGCGATTAAAAAGAGCACCCTCAGAGTTTCTTGCCTGTTCATCTCTGGGGAAGACTGCACCTTTGCGAATAGGCGTGGAGTCAGTAGGGTCAATAGAACGAATGCTTATGTATGTATTTAAATCCTTTAATGTTTGTTTTTATGTATTTAATGTAATCTTGACTTGTTTTAAGTGGCATCCTGAATGTGCTATAAAATAAAGATTTTTTCTATTCTATTCTATGTCAGCCACAGATTTTCCCGCTTGGTTACATACACACGCTCACGGCTATAATCCCTTACGGGGTAGGCAGAACATCAGTGGTTCTAGAACCAGTAGATGCCACGTTTGACACAAATAGTGAAGGTTATCAGATGGAATAAGTTGCATAATGGTGGGAGGTGGTCAGCGTTTCGCCCATTATACAGTGGAATCCTCGTATCACTCTTACAGACTTTTACTGTATTGTATACCAAGAACAGGTAGCTGGCACATTCTAAGTTTTTTTTTCACTCCCAGTCCGGCGTGGTTGTATCGATAAAAAATAGCCTTATGTCCGATTCCTGATCTACAGGGCTTTAGGTATCTCTCTTTCAACCTCTCGGGTGGTTAATCAGTCCATGGAACTGAACAACTTTTTTTTATTTTTTATGTCCTGTGTGTACAATAAACGTTATTATTATTATTAACTTTCCCAAGGAACAAAGGTAAAAAGACGAAAAAAAAATTTTTGTTCCCATACAAACTTCATCAGCATATAGCGCATTTTGTATGGGAGATCAATTTTTTTTCGTATTTTGACCTATGTTCCTTGGGAAGTTGTTTAGTTCCATGGACTGATTAACCACCTGAGAGGTTGAAAGAGAGATACCTAAAGCCCTGTATATCTACACTAAAGTTCGTATTACAGAAGGAGACTCAAGTCTTGGTCTGTACTTTTGTATTGGTTGTCTCTTTCCCTCACTACCGAAATGACAAAGACGATTGCTACTTAAGTATAGATTAGAGTCTGAGTCTCATTCTGTAATAAGGACCTTAGACTGATGAATATTTGAGTAGCAGTCGTCTTTGTCATTTTGATAGTGAGAGAAAGAGACAATTAATACTTAAGCATAGATCAAGACTTGAGTCTCCTGTAATACTGGCCTAAAATAGAATACATATAACAAACTAGCTGCTACCCACGGCTTTTCCTACGTGGTTGTATCGAAATGAAAAATTTCCTTATGTCCAATGCCTAATCTACGACCACACTAATATTATAAAGAGGGTAAATTTGTATTTTTGTGTTATTTTAGCGAATAAACTAAAAATAGCGAAAACTACTGGACCGATTTCCGAATTCATTCACCAATAGAAAGTAATTTTATCAGCGGATGACATAGGGTACATAATTTTCCCGAATTCCTACAGGAACGAAGTCCCGAAGGCAAAGCCTAGTATCTACTAGAGCGAATGAAATAGGTGATTGTTTCCGTATTCAACCCTCGACGTATCTGTATGTCTGTGTATCTGTGTGTCGGTCTGTGGCATCGTAGCTCCTAAACGAATGGATCGATTTCGATGCCGTTTTTTTGTTAGAAAGCTGACGTAATCGAGATGGTTCTTAGCTATATTTAATCAAAATTGGTTCAGCCGTTTAAAAGTTATAAGCAATCGAATGTCGGGAGTGATACAACATTTTAAATTTTAGAGTTATACTAAACATGGGTAAGGTAAATGCACAAAATATCTCAATTATAGAAATTATGTCTGATGCGTAACTTATTTATTCAAGTGAAATTTAATGCAAACTAATGATTGTTTAAGAACAGTTTTAGATCAGTCTTTTATTTTCTAGTTGAAGGCTGGCATGCGTAGTTTTTTAATTTTTGACAAAATTACGTCCACCTACGAAGCTCGCGTCAATAGATAGCTGGATCCATTTGTTTTCTTAAGTAGGTACCAAATTTCAAAGATTGATACCTATAGTAGAGGTAGACCTCTACACTACCTTACCTACCAAATTTGATTTAAATCCGAGAAAGTGGAACAAGCAAACTCACAAACACCCTCGCATTAATAAGGCTCCTAGCAGACGGCGGATTTTAAACGCGCCGACGACGCGCGTTTCAGGAACGAGCGTTTTCAGCGCCGTAGATGCCGATTTTTGCGTTTTTATGGATTTAAACGTGCGTGTGAAACGCGTTCGAAACTCGTTTGAAGCGCGTACAAAGGGTTGGAGGACGCCTCTACAGCGCGTTTGTATCTGTGCGTGCGTATACGCGCTGTAAACGCGCGTTTCACGCTCGCCCCGTGTGCTGGTTACAAGGTTGCGTTCCAATCGCGTTTGAAGTGCGTATACGCGCGTCATCTGCGCGTCGTCGACGCGTTTAAAATACGCTGTCTGCTAGAGGCCTTTATAGTATTGATATTAGAGACTCTGACTAAAGGGTCAGTCAAGATTAAACATGTACGGTAAGAAGTGAGATATACTAGAATAGAATAGCAAAAATCTTTATTTTATAGGACATTCAGGATGCCACTTAAAACAAGTCAAGATTACATAAAATACATACAAACATACATTAAACGATTTAAATACATAAATACGCATTCGTTCTTTTGACCCTACTGACTCTACGCATACTCTCGTCTTCATTCCGCATGAGGGAGACAGATCGTGATAAGAGAACTATGTGAAATATTAATTATTAGTTAAGGTAGATCCGTCGGTGCGTGGGAGTACCAGTGCCTTTATAGGCATTTTCTGGGTTAACTCGCTCCATCGTCGACCTCATCTTTGAACTTTATGGTCAAGATTGAGGTCAAGAGTTAACCCATCTTATATAAAAAAAAATATAATGTAACTCGTGTTTGTTCATGTGGCGTCTTCGGCCAAGAAGTCGTCGTGCGCTTATCTACGCCGCCTGCGATACAAATCCTGCACACACTGGTGTGCATAAATCGCGCGAGGGTTTAAAATGACAAAAGTTTTATTTTTAAATGGCTGGGTGGACGCTGCATCTTTCACAAAGTGCGGGAGGCGGTTATACAGTGAAGGGCCCAGTGTATACAAAGATTGTTCTGATTTAGTTAGTTAGATGAGATTAAATGAAGGGTTATTAAATGAGTGATAGTTATATGGTGTTTTGTTTCCAGCTTGCACGACATGCATAGTGCGAAGGTAGAGAACGCGCACAAGGAGTTCCAAAAAGCGATCGGCGCCGCGCTCGTGTGGTACGTGCCGGAGCGCGGCGCGCTGGCCGTCGTGTCGCGGGACGACAACACCACGCGCCGCGCCACCATGCTGCAGGAGATGCACTTCCGGTACGTACATACACATGCACTGCCGGTACGTACATAGATCAGACGACAACACCACGCGCCGCGCCACCATGCTGCAGGAGATGCACTTCCGGTACGTACATACACATGCACTGCCGGTACGTACATAGATCAGACGACAACACCACGCGCCGCGCCACCATGCTGCAGGAGATGCACTTCCGGTACGTACATACACATGCACTGCCGGTACGTACATAGATCAGACGACAACACCACGCGCCGCGCCACCATGCTGCAGGAGATGCACTTCCGGTACGTACATACACATGCACTGCCGGTACGTACATAGATCAGACGACAACACCACGCGCCGCGCCACCATGCTGCAGGAGATGCACTTCCGGTACGTACATACACATGCACTGCCGGTACGTACATAGATCAGACGACAACACCACGCGCCGCGCCACCATGCTGCAGGAGATGCACTTCCGGTACGTACATACACATGCACTGCCGGTACGTACATAGATCAGACGACAACACCACGCGCCGCGCCACCATGCTGCAGGAGATGCACTTCCGGTACGTACATACACATGCACTGCCGGTACGTACATAGATCAGACGACAACACCACGCGCCGCGCCACCATGCTGCAGGAGATGCACTTCCGGTACGTACATACACATGCACTGCCGGTACGTACATAGATCAGACGACAACACCACGCGCCGCGCCACCATGCTGCAGGAGATGCACTTCCGGTACGTACATACACATGCACTGCCGGTACGTACATACACATGCACTGCCGGTACGTACATAGATCAGACGACAACACCACGCGCCGCGCCACCATGCTGCAGGAGATGCACTTCCGGTACGTACATACACATGCACTGCCGGTACGTACATACACATGCACTGCCGGTACGTACATACACATGCACTGCCGGTACGTACATAGATCAGACGACAACACCACGCGCCCCGCCCGTGTTGTACGTGCGTACATAATTCCTGATTTCTATCAGATAAGCAACCATGGGAATAAATAGCTCTAGGGAGGGTTATTTCAGATTTAGTTAAAATTTTACATTTAAACTATGGTATATGGTCGATTTTTTGACTCCACTTTTATCGAAAAACTATCGTTACAGCACAGAATGCACACATGTGATAATCAGCACATAAAGACAGTTATAAGTATTAAGCTATACTTAAAACGGTCTCTGTTCACAAGGCAATGACTCACCTGGTGAACAGATGCAGTGCTAACATTAATGGAATTTAATAAAATAGTCGATTGAGTTTCTCGACTTAACTATTACTTTCCGTACAAAAAAACAATAATACATTAAGCAAGACTAATGTTGAAGTTAAGCAACGAAGATGGAATGTACGGTTCAACACCATACAACTTAAATAACTAACAAGCGCAGTGCGTTCGCGCGTACCAATTGACCCACATTTACACTTAGCCGAACGCAGCATTTTTCTATTCTTACAAAATAAAGACAGAGTGCATTTTTAATTTGGAATAAGAGGTCGCAATCCTACATTTTTGTACATTCATGACAATAAACTAGTTTACGATTGTGATCAACTTCTCCTGTGCTCTCCACAACATCAACCTATAACTAACTTAACTTCAACTTATTAACTTTCATTATTGTGTACTAAACCGTACATGGGTGGTCAGCTAGATCCTTCTTTATTGTGTAGGAGTTTGCTTAATGGCGTCTGATTTGGTATAGACTGTAGTCAATTGACACTAGCCGAGAATTATGGTTTAACATATCCACCAAAGCACATAAACGTTCGTGACTAAATTGCCATTTTGTCATCCATCAGGTTCTCTGTCAAATCAAAACGAAATCAATGTATTTCAGATAGATAACGAAAAAATGAACTCTGTTAAGATAACTTCAATTCAATTCTTTGAAAAATTGCTTCCACAATGTCCTGATTTTGCAATATCTGGATATTTTAATCATAAATTAAAAATTAAAAAAAACCCCCCCCCGCAAAAAAGTAAAGCGGACATTTAAAAAGTAAAAAATAATACCTTTCGTTAAGCCATCAAATTCATTTCAGAAATACCTATATATATATTTTAATTATCGAAATCGATGGATGGCACGATAGGGTTTGCTCATTAAAATGGCGCTATAATGTCGCGTCGGGGTACCGCTTTAGTGAATCAGACCCAATCAAATGAAGGGTCAATCAAATGAAGGGTCCCAATCAAATGAAGGGTCCCAATCAAATGAAGGGTCAATCAAATGAAGGGTCTGATTCACTAAAGCGGTACCCCGACGCGACATTAACGCGGCAAACCCTATCGTGCCATCCATCGATTTCGATAATTAAAATATATATATAGGTATTTCTGAAATGAATTTGATGGCTTAACAAAAGGTATTATTTTTTAATTTTTAAATGTCCGCTTTACTTTTTTGCGGGGGGGGGTTTTTTAAATTTTTAATTTAATTTTTATTTCAAAATTTTTAACTTATTTCAAGGATGTGCTAGTGTTCCGGATATCCTGGCCGCAGCATCAGCTCACCGTGTTGCCACCATTGCATTGTATGCTGAATCAAATACTGAACAAAACGAGTCCAAACACGACATATCTGCTATTATTTTTTTAAGAGTGTGCTAGTGTTCTGGATATCCTGGCTGCAGCATCAGACCAAGAGTTCCATAATCCTGCATAGTTATTAAGCATACATGAGTGTTTCAAGTTTTAGGTCACATGTATGTTTGAAAGTAAAGTAAATACTCATTAAGAGTCTAAGAACCCTACCGCAGCTAACAAAAGAGCTGATGACCTTGAAACGGCTGAGCCGATTTTGATAAAACTATCTAAGAACCATCGCCAAAAAACCTGCTTGTAAATAAAAAAAACCGCATCCAAATCGGTTCACCCGTTTGAGAGCTACGGTGCCACAGACAGACACACAGCCACACAGACACACACACACACACACACACACACACACACACACACACACACACACACACACACACACACACATAGCGGTCAAACTTATAACACCCCTCTTTTTGCGTCGGGGGTTAAAAATTAACATATAGAATGACGAAGTCGCCAATATCACGTAGAGAAACCCTTTACGGGTCTTCTTTTCTTCTTCTTATTGTGAAGGTATAGTCAAGTGTGTGGCGAACGGCTAACCCTGGTGTCAGAGTTTTCAAACCGCACAATGGCCTCTGACTTGGTTTAACGACTGTGCCCTCCGATGTACGGAAACGCTCGTGATAAATTACCACTTTGGTCACCCTTCACGGGTTTGTACGTCAGAGCCTAGTCTACTGATCAGTAAGCTAGCAGGTGCGGATGACAATTTTGGAGCACTAAGATGTTATAACCCCATACTTCCCTTAAGATAACTTGATGACATCTTGAAATATAATCTCTTGTGACAGACGATTTATAAATAAAATTATTTTTGTATTACAGGAATCTAACTCAGAAGCTGTTATTACTGAAAAAGACTGAAGAGGCAGCTCGACAATTGGAGTCTACAAAAATACACAGTCAGGGAGGGTGAGTAACTAAGTGATGAATGACTAAGGCCTGTATTATAGAAGCAGACTCGTCTTGATATATACTTAAGAATTGATTGCCTCTTTCTCTCATTATCATGACAAAGACGATTGCTACTTAAGTCTAGTCGCGTTCTGTAATACGGACCTTAATGTTTTCTTTCCCATGCTGTTTTTAACAGGAATAACTGGACCGTTTTAATAAAATATATAAATAAAATTTATTTATGTCAGATCATGACTCTCCAAGTTTCCACATAACACACTTGACAACTTGTTACTCTTACTTACACAATTAATTTTATTAGTACAAACACTGAAAAGTAGTTAAATCCAGTTCTTAAGGCGACTACAGCATCTAAATTACGATTTTATGATGCGTAGATAAGCATGACGCATTGCATTAAATCGAAGAAAAAATACTACGGTAATATTCAGGACATAAACTAGATAAGTAGTTTGCTGAAAACATGATTCATCACTTTTGGTTCGATAGAAAAAGCTCACAAAGTCCCCTCTAAATATCAATATTGTGTATCTTTTAAGCTGTAAAAACGATAGTAAAATGCACACAGGAACTTGAATTCACTTGATTTCACGTTTTTATTTTTTTATTTATTTAATTTGCTATCAAAATGTTCGTGATTGAACACTCTCGATAAGTAGTTAACGCATTTTTCGATTTAAGCTGTTACCTTTCCATAAATCTCATTTTTCTAACTTTCGAACATGTTTTTACGCACGCACGCTTTCATAGTCCGTAAACTTCGTGTATCGACACTGTTCGCACTGCCGGCCCAGGCCCGTTGAGAGACGGAGGTGGCACTATTCCTATGTGTACTACCTTTATCGGGTGCTGTAGTTGCCTTAAGAAAACGACGAAAAACGAGTGGTGGTCCGTTAAACCAGGCACTCATTGCCATTGATTTTACGGAAGTCGTCCTTGATCCTTCGTCAATCATCCTCTGTAAGCGACAGTTGCTAAATACTCTTTATTATACTTAAAAAGCTTGTAAATAAATGTGAAATGTCTTTGCTTGTCCTTCTAACGGTTGGAGAGTAACATAGGGCACTTTTCCATGTGGACAAAGTTCTTACTGATGTTATAGACGTGAAAGTGTG
Organism: Aproaerema taeniolella; assembly: GCA_949987775.1. Taxonomy (NCBI): domain Eukaryota; kingdom Metazoa; phylum Arthropoda; class Insecta; order Lepidoptera; family Gelechiidae; genus Aproaerema; species Aproaerema taeniolella. The sequence goes on along the minus strand of OX465249.1, from coordinate 20,462,689 downwards.
TGTTTGTCCGATTTTTTGTACATTTTTACTGCGACACATTAGGCTTAAAATAAGAAGATATAGTTAAGGGATTGTTCAACAATTACGTGATCATTTTTGGCCGTTTTTTTAAACCCCCCTCCCCCCCCCCCCCCCCCTATGTAATCACAGCGTAATCTTTTGTTTTAACCCCCCCCCCCCGCCTCGCCTTGATTACGTAATCCGTCCATGCTTAAAATTTTTGGTGTATTAGCACTGACTCCTATGTTATGTTTCTATGGGTCTTAGGGAAGAGGGTGTGTCATTTGTCAAAATGCAAAAAGGTAAGAACTATAAAGTTAAATCAATAAAATAGATAGTTTTTCATTTCGCTATACGTTAATTAAAGTTATAAAATGATGACGTAATCATGGCTTCTTCCCCCCCCCTCCCCCAAATAATCCGATGTATATACAAGCACCCGACCCCCTTCCGGTGATCACGTAATTGTTGAATGATCCCTAAATGGGAAGGCTGGAAATTTTTAGGGTGGTACTTTTCCAAGTGAAAGAAGTTGCGGGTAGCAAGATGTGTTAATATTAGCATGGCCACCATTTTTCGTCTCAGACTTGGATAGACTAATGAACTGTCAATTATGACAATTTCAGCCTGCACCTTCAAGATTTGCTGTTATTTTTCCACAAAACTACCCCCCGATCGCGGTAAGACATGTTTACCAAAGCTAAACCGCTCAAGTTTCCTTCGTATTCAAGCCAATAGAAACGTTGAATACAATAGAAACGTGGGCGATTTAGCTTTGGTAAACACGTTCAAACTCACCGCGATCGGGGAGCTGGTGCCTAAAACCTGACATCTCGTCGAAACTAAATCGAGGAATACTTTGTACACACAGATACACGGACGAATTCAGCGTTCGCGAGGACCTAATGGGTCTCGCGATCGGAACCCACGGAGCTAACATACAGCAGGCGCGGAAAGTGCCCGGCGTCACCAACATCGAGCTGGAGGAGGTCTCCTGCACCTTCAAGATATGTGGAGAGGTATGTATACATAAACAAACAATATATATACATATTACAACATACAGCAGGCACTAGTGCCCGGCGTCACCAACATCGAGCTGGAGGAGGTCTCCTGCACCTTCAAGATATGTGGAGAGGTATGTATACATAAACAAACAATATATATACATATTACAACATACAGCAGGCACTAGTGCCCGGCGTCACCAACATCGAGCTGGAGGAGGTCTCCTGCACCTTCAAGATATGTGGAGAGGTATGTATACATAAACAAACAATATATATACATATTACAACATACAGCAGGCACTAGTGCCCGGCGTCACCAACATCGAGCTGGAGGAGGTCTCCTGCACCTTCAAGATATGTGGAGAGGTATGTATACATAAACAAACAATATATATACATATTACAACATACAGCAGGCACTAGTGCCCGGCGTCACCAACATCGAGCTGGAGGAGGTCTCCTGCACCTTCAAGATATGTGGAGAGGTATGTATACATAAACAAACAATATATATACATATTACAACATACAGCAGGCACTAGTGCCCGGCGTCACCAACATCGAGCTGGAGGAGGTCTCCTGCACCTTCAAGATATGTGGAGAGGTATGTATACATAAACAAACAATATATATACATATTACAACATACAGCAGGCACTAGTGCCCGGCGTCACCAACATCGAGCTGGAGGAGGTCTCCTGCACCTTCAAGATATGTGGAGAGGTATGTATACATAAACAAACAATATATATACATATTACAACATACAGCAGGCACTAGTGCCCGGCGTCACCAACATCGAGCTGGAGGAGGTCTCCTGCACCTTCAAGATATGTGGAGAGGTATGTATACATAAACAAACAATATATATACATATTACAACATACAGCAGGCACTAGTGCCCGGCGTCACCAACATCGAGCTGGAGGAGGTCTCCTGCACCTTCAAGATATGTGGAGAGGTATATAACGGGTGTAAAAGACAGCTTAGCAAAAACTGAAACCCTGGACTCAGACAATCATTCTGAATGATTTTCCAGTGGAATTTTTCTCCGGAATTTTTTTTTTCTTCATGTTTTTTAATATTTTCTGCTTACATGTTTTATTATTTAATCGAATACACTCTATTTTGCAATAAAAAACAATCATAACAATGTAAAACACGAAAACCAGCAATGTACATCGCACTCCGATAGCAGTGCGGCGCGGGGGGATCGCGCGCGGGGCGCGGTTTCGCGGTACGTTGCGTAGCGACAAAGTAGGTAAATAATGAAAACTTCCTTAACGTGACTTTTCCGGGATAAAATAGTTACATAAACAAACATATATAATACATATTACAACACACAGCAGGCACGCAAAGTGTACGGAATATGTACGGACGGCCGCAACTTAGGTTACCACACACGTGCACTCTGTGCTGTTGTGATAAGAGGGGTTTTGCATTGAAAATTGAGTAACCTAATGCGCTGCCCTCTGTACATACAATAAACATTACGACGTACACGTACATATTAAACATTACGCATACGCAATACATGATACACATTATTATGATATTTATTTACATAAGTCAAAAAATTATTCTTATTGTTATACATAAATAGTTGTCATATTATGACACATGAGAGAGAAAGAGAGGGATGAAAATAGAGACAGAGAAGAGAGGGAGGGAAGGAGAGAGAGAGATGAAACTACTGGCGTGGCCTTACAAATATCAGTGGAAAATCACTGAAGTGTAGTAAAAGTTTGTACCTCTACTGGTTATCCGCTCTACAACAGCACTTAAGTAAAAGTTAAGACCTTGATTTGTGAATCCATCACTCACAAAAGAAGTTCTTAATTTTTAATGTTTAATGTATTATTTTGTTGACCTCTCATGTGTCAATAGAATTTGTAAAAGTGCTCATATTATAAATAATGGAAGTACCAGGGCCACCGACTCAAGTCTTGTCGCGATGGTAGTATTTTACTTCCTACAGAGCTATCAATAGCCAATTTAAAGAAAAAAAAATGATTCTATGTCTATAGGGTATTTTTAACCCTCGATAAAAAAGAGGTGCTATAACGTTTGTAAAGTTAGTTTACTAAAGTTTGGGTCTATCTTTGTGTCTGTCTGTGGCATCGTAGCTCCTAAACCAGAGGTTCCTAAACTTTTTTTTCTTATAGACCACTTTCAAAATTTTGCTGGTTCCGGTGGACCCCCTGCAGCTACATTTTTTTTTACTTAAAATGGGTTCGCTCATGGCCACAATCCAGCTTATGGCAATTTTCTACCATATTCCCAAAACTCGACAAAAATATGAAGATTAGATCTAACTACTTGCGTTGCAGCTGAGTTCCAACCACGAATTAACAGTTTTCGAAAAAAAAGTGAGTACTGATTGGTTAATTGATTGATCTGTGAGTGGATGTCAAAAAAAAGTTGGTTAATTAAAAAAGTAATTTTATCCAACTTTACTTTTTTGACATCTTCTCAGAGCACAAGGAACCAATCAATTCTCAGTACTTTTTTTTTACTAATAATTTTAGTGCTTCACTATAGAAACCAGATAAATTTTCGTGGATCCGCTCACGAATTGTGAACCCCCATTTTTTGTCACGCCAACGTAGACCCCCGTCGAGTTTCCCGCGGACACCTGGGGGTCCACCTGGACCACTTTGGGAATCAATGTCCTAAACGAATGGGCAGATTTTAACGCGGTTTTTTTATTTGAAAACTGACGCAATCTAGATGGTTCTTAGCTACATTTAATTAAAATAAGTTCAGCAATTTTAAAGTTATAAGCAATCAAATGTAGGGGGTGATTCAACATTTTAAATGTTATATTGACGGGCGGTTTGGTCGAGTGGTAGTGACGCTGCCTCTCGATCGGCGGGTCCTGGGTTCGATCCCCAGTCGGCAAACATTTGTGTAAAAAGCAGTTGTTTGTTCTCGGGTCATGGGTGTGGGGAAACCTTAGTGTGGGCCTTTGAGTGTGTAGCGTTTATATTGTTACGTTGTTCATAGTCCGGCGAGGCGGTGCGCGCGGCGCGGTCGCTGCTGGAGTACGCGGAGGAGTCCATCAAAGTGCCGCGCGCGCTGGTCGGCAAGGTCATCGGCAAGAACGGGAAGGTCATACAGGAGATCGTCGACAAGAGCGGCGTCGTAAGGGTGAATATACACATTTATAGCATTCACTGGCATTCCGCCCGGGACTTCGGGAAAATTATGTAGCCTATGGCCATCGGGGATAGTGTACTTAGCTTTCTAATGGTTAAAGAATTTTTCAAATCGGTCCATTAGTTTCGGAGCCTATTCAATACAAACAAACGATCAAATCTTTCCTCTTTATAATATTAGTCATTTATATCAATCGGTGGACTAGGAGTGAAAGAAAAACTTAGAATGTACCAGCTGCCTTCTCTTCCCAAGCATACTGTAAAAGCCAGTAAGTGGGACGTGAGGGTCTTGCTGTATCATGGGCGAAAGGCTGACCACCTCTCACCATTACACAACATGCTCCATCTAATAACCCTCACCATTTGTGTCAAGCGTGGCATTAAGTGGTTTTCTAGAACCACTGATGCTCTGCCTACCTCGTTAGGGGTTACAGGCGTGAGCCTATGTATGTATGTATCAGTCTATCTTCTTTTCGTGTCGATGGAGTACTTAAATTAGACCTGTCCAGTAATTTTGATTGGCCTCGTTTATGTCGTCTATAGTACAGAAGACCGGGCACGATAATGGGTGCTCCATTGTTTGTATGGCCTCGCAGTCACACCGGTCGTTATCTGAGTAAGCCCCACTTCTTACGGTTTGCCCTGGAACTGCCAACACCTGCCCGAATCCGGTTCAGAGCTTTCCATGTTTCCCATTAAAGACGGTCTCCTAGAGACAAGCGTTCCGTAAGAGGAATCTGGGGATCCGTTTGTTGGAACTTCTCAGCCCAAAGTTCCAGTCTGGTACTTTGTGGATTTTTCTGCAGAACCTATTGCAGTCCACTGCTGAACATAGGCCTCCCCCAAGCTTTCCGTGTTCAACTGGCGACACCGGTCTCGCGAAATCCGCACGCTTTTGTATTACTACACAATTCAACCAACCTGTGTTCAGCTCGCGTTATTTGAGCACGCTTTTGCGATCAAGCAACGTTAAAAGAGGTTTTACAAAACAGTGTGCAATTGAATTGAACACGGTTTTTATTTGATGTTTTAAAACAAATCCGTGCTGATTAAATGCGTTCGTACATGTTCGGAATAAATCGTGTGAGCCGAAGCGGATGAAGCCGGCGCGGTACGCTTATTCGTAAATAATACCCGAGGAGTTAGATGCCCGAATTTTTGTGTCGATTATGACAGCCGCAACTGCGATAAATAGGTTTGTTAGTAGCCTAGTTAGGTAAGGTTAGAACTGCGACCTCCAACGCAAGAGCCAGAAACGACTGGTTGCGTTAAGCTGTTGACATACATTTGGCAACCTTAAATTTATAAGAGCAGCAGTGGACGCAGTGGTGACATAGTGAATGTAAGCGGTACCTCACCTAATTGACCTAATACCGTCACTTACTCAACACGCTTTTGAAGACTCAAACAGTCAAGTCAAAAAGTGTTCAGTTCAACTGCACACTATTTTTTAAAAGCTCTTCCACTGCCACTAGATAAAACGCGTGTCCAGTTGACGCGAATTAAACACGGGTTAGTCGAATTCCATAGTAATACAAAAGCGTGCGGATTTCGCACGGCCGGTGTCGCCAGTCGAACACGGAAACCCCCAAGGTGCGCCACTTTGCACGATCCTCCGCTTTTTGCATCCAGCCACTACCCGCTGTCTTTAGGTCATCTGACCATCTGGCTGGGGTCGTCCTACACTACGTTTGCCAAGACGTGGTCTCCATTCGTCAACCTGTCTGCTCCAACGCATGTCGGCTCTGCGACAGACATACTTTTTACAAACAACTAGCGACCTGCCCCGCCTTGGCCGAGGAAAATGGGACGCAGGGTAGTGCTCCGTCACTTCTAACAAACTGAGCAAGTCGCTCCCGCTCCGTCAGTTCCCCGTCACTTCAAACAAACTGAGCAAGTCGCTCCCGCTCCGTCAGTTCCCCGTCACTTCAAACAAACTGAGCAAGTCGTTCCCGCTCCGTCAGTTCCCCGTCACTTCAAACAAACTGAGCAAGTCTTTCCCGCTCCGTCAGTTCCCCGTCACTTCAAACAAACTGAGCAAGTCGTTCCCGCTCCGTCAGTTCCCCGTCACTTCAAACAAACTCAGCAAGTCGTTCCCGCTCCGTCAGTTCCCCGTCACTTCAAACAAACTGAGCAAGTCGTTCCCGCTCCGTCAGTTCCCCGTCACTTCAAACGAACTGAGCAAGTCGCTCCCGCTCCGTCAGTTCCCCGTCACTTCAAACAAACTGAGCAAGTCGTTCCCGCTCCGTCAGTTCCCCGTCACTTCAAACAAACTGAGCAAGTCGCTCCCGCTCCGTCAGTTCCCCGTCACTTCAAACAAACTGAGCAAGTCGTTCCCGCTCCGTCAGTTCCCCGTCACTTCAAACAAACTGAGCAAGTCGTTCCCGCTCCGTCAGTTCCCCGTCACTTCTAACAAACTGAGCAAGTCGATCCCGCTCTGTCAGTGCCCCGTTACCGCTAACAAACTGAGCAAGTCGCTTCCGCTCCGTCAGTTCCCCGTCACTTCAAACAAACTGAGCAAGTCGCTCCCGCTCCGTCAGTTCCCCGTCACTTCAAACAAACTGAGCAAGTCGTTCCCGCTCCGTCAGTTCCCCGTCACTTCAAACAAACTGAGCAAGTCGCTCCCGCTCCGTCAGTTCCCCGTCACTTCAAACAAACTGAGCAAGTCGTTCCCGCTCCGTCAGTTCCCCGTCACTTCTAACAAACTGAGCAAGTCGTTCCCGCTCCGTCAGTTCCCCGTCACTTCAAACAAACTGAGCAAGTCGTTCCCGCTCCGTCAGTTCCCCGTCACTTCTAACAAACTGAGCAAGTCGTTCCCGCTCCGTCAGTTCCCCGTCACTTCTAACAAACTGAGCAAGTCGATCCCGCTCTGTCAGTGCCCCGTCACCGCTAACAAACTGATCAAGTCGCTTCCGCTCCGTCAGTTCCCCGTCACTTCAAACAAACTGAGCAAGTCGTTCCCGCTCCGTCAGTTCCCCGTCACTTCAAACAAACTGAGCTAGTCGCTCCCGCTCCGTCAGTTCCCCGTCACTTCAAACAAACTGAGCAAGTCGTTCCCGCTCCGTCAGTTCCCCGTCACTTCAAACAAACTGAGCAAGTCGATCCCGCTCTGTCAGTGCCCCGTTACCGCTAACAAACTGAGCAAGTCGCTCCCGCTCCGTCAGTTCCCCGTCACTTCAAACAAACTGAGCAAGTCGTTCCCGCTCCGTCAGTTCCCCGTCACTTCAAACAAACTGAGCAAGTCGTTCCCGCTCCGTCAGTTCCCCGTCACTTCTAACAAACTGAGCAAGTCGATCCCGCTCTGTCAGTGCCCCGTCACCGCTAACAAACTGAGCAAGTCGCTTCCGCTCCGTCAGTTCCCCGTCACTTCAAACAAACTGAGCAAGTCGTTCCCGCTCCGTCAGTTCCCCGTCACTTCAAACAAACTGAGCAAGTCGTTCCCGCTCCGTCAGTTCCCCGTCACTTCTAACAAACTGAGCAAGTCGCTTCCGCTCCGTCAGTTCCCAGTCACTTCTAACAAACTGAGTAAGCCGCTCCCGCTCCATTAGTTCACCCTCACCGCTAACAAACTGACAGAGTGGGGACGGCTTGCCCTACGTTCCGATTTCCTCGACTACTTTTTTTTTTCTTACCAGCCCATATACGTCCCCACCGAGGGGCAAGGGCCTCCCTTAAAGACACGAAGGGAATTTAGGCCATAGTCCACCACGCTGGTTGGTGGACCTTCACCGTTGATTGAGCAAGTGATAATTAGAAATCCATATGTCACCGTAAGATCATGAACTTCGTAAGTTTATAATCTTACTCGCGAGATTATAAACTATCGAAAAATAGTGAACCTGTATCAACAGTTCACAATTTAACTTATTATTTTCCGTTAGCTTATAATCTCACTGCCAGAAACCGTGAAATTATACACTGGTATGAAGCTTGTACGGAACGGAACGCACCAATGTAGTAACTAAAAACACAAGTTAACATAACTAACTATGTTATTATTTGATACCTATCCTACATACCTACTAACTACAGATAATTGTGATGGCAAAACGTGTTTCTGTCTGGTTTAAATATTGTTAATAAGTAGGTACACTTATTATTTTGATCAAAACACGACCGTAGCGGCTCACGCGCTGAGTGTCAGCCCGCGCTCGCTGGCATTCCCAGTATGTCCGCCGCAAGAACGTGCCTAAACAAAGGAGTGACACCCCCCTGCCCTATGTAAAGTTACTTACCACGATTGTATCGTTAATAACTATAAAATTTGTCTTTGTTTCGTATTGAAGGTAAAAGTGGAGGGCGATAACGAGCCCATGCCGTCAGCGCCGCGCGAGGAGGGCATGGTGCCGTTCGTGTTCGTGGGAACGAGAGAGAACATCGCCAACGCCAAAGTACTAGTCGAGTACCACGTCGCACATCTCAAGGTAACTACATACATACACACATACATACATACATACAGGAGGGCATGGTGCCGTTCGTGTTCGTGGGAACGAGAGAGAACATCGCCAACGCCAAAGTACTAGTCGAGTACCACGTCGCACATCTCAAGGTAACTACATACATACACACATACATACATACATACAGGAGGGCATGGTGCCGTTCGTGTTCGTGGGAACGAGAGAGAACATCGCCAACGCCAAAGTACTAGTCGAGTACCACGTCGCACATCTCAAGGTAACTACATACATACACACATACATACATACATACAGGAGGGCATGGTGCCGTTCGTGTTCGTGGGAACGAGAGAGAACATCGCCAACGCCAAAGTACTAGTCGAGTACCACGTCGCACATCTCAAGGTAACTACATACATACACACATACATACATACATACAGGAGGGCATGGTGCCGTTCGTGTTCGTGGGAACGAGAGAGAACATCGCCAACGCCAAAGTACTAGTCGAGTACCACGTCGCACATCTCAAGGTAACTACATACATACACACATACATACATACATACAGGAGGGCATGGTGCCGTTCGTGTTCGTGGGAACGAGAGAGAACATCGCCAACGCCAAAGTACTAGTCGAGTACCACGTCGCACATCTCAAGGTAACTACATACATACACACATACATACATACATACAGGAGGGCATGGTGCCGTTCGTGTTCGTGGGAACGAGAGAGAACATCGCCAACGCCAAAGTACTAGTCGAGTACCACGTCGCACATCTCAAGGTAACTACATACATACACACATACATACATACATACAGGAGGGCATGGTGCCGTTCGTGTTCGTGGGAACGAGAGAGAACATCGCCAACGCCAAAGTACTAGTCGAGTACCACGTCGCACATCTCAAGGTAACTACATACATACACACATACATACATACATACAGGAGGGCATGGTGCCGTTCGTGTTCGTGGGAACGAGAGAGAACATCGCCAACGCCAAAGTACTAGTCGAGTACCACGTCGCACATCTCAAGGTAACTACATACATACACACATACATACATACATACAGGAGGGCATGGTGCCGTTCGTGTTCGTGGGAACGAGAGAGAACATCGCCAACGCCAAAGTACTAGTCGAGTACCACGTCGCACATCTCAAGGTAACTACATACATACACACATACATACATACATACAGGAGGGCATGGTGCCGTTCGTGTTCGTGGGAACGAGAGAGAACATCGCCAACGCCAAAGTACTAGTCGAGTACCACGTCGCACATCTCAAGGTAACTACATACATACACACATACATACATACATACAGGAGGGCATGGTGCCGTTCGTGTTCGTGGGAACGAGAGAGAACATCGCCAACGCCAAAGTACTAGTCGAGTACCACGTCGCACATCTCAAGGTAACTACATACATACACACATACATACATACATACAGGAGGGCATGGTGCCGTTCGTGTTCGTGGGAACGAGAGAGAACATCGCCAACGCCAAAGTACTAGTCGAGTACCACATCTCAAGGTAACTACATACATACACACTCACATCTCGGATTTCAAAATAGACGTCATTTTCGAAATCATAACCTACGAAATTCTACTAAACAATACCCATGACGGTTTTTTACAAAAATGCATGTCCGCCATCTTGGATTTCAAAATGGATGTCATTTTCGGAATCAGCACCCTCGAAAACCTATTAAACGACGCCCATGTGCCATGCCAGAAAATTTATAAAAACCAAATGTGTTAAATTTACCTTGCCCAATGTTAAACAGGTTAATACCAATGTACAGGTTAGGAATGAAAAACTGGACTTTGTGGAATCTACTGTATTCTTAGGAATAACTCTTGATGCAAAGCTTCAATGGGGTCCTCATATTGATAAGTTAGCGACAGACTCAGTTCAGCAGCCTACGCAGTTAAAAAAATCCGTCAATTATCGGACGTTGAAACCGCGAGAACCGTATATTTCAGTTACTTCCACAGCCTAATGTCATATGGCATTTTACTGTGGGGTAATGCTGCGGATATCAATAAGATCTTTGTTCTGCAGAAAAGGGCTGTTCGCGCGATTTATCAAATGAGACCTAGAATGTCTCTTAGACAAATATTCAAAGAAATAGATATTTTGACTTTTGCATCCCAATATATATGTGACAATCTTATATATGTGAAGAAAAATGAACATTTGTTTAAGAAAAATAGCGATAGGCACAATATAAATACTAGGAACAAGCATAAACTGGATGTACTAGACAGTCGTCTCCACAAGGTCACGAACTCTTTTATCGGTCAATGTATACGTTTCTATAATAAGATTAATAAGATTCCCATGTGTATTCATTTACCTTTGGATACATTTAAGACAGTAATTAAACAAAAACTTTGCAAAAAGGGCTATTACAAAATTTCTGATTACCTAACTGACAAGCAGCCATGGGAATGAACTGCTCAGCTCTAGAGTTATTTCAGAATTAGTTAAAATTAGAAAATAAGAAAATTTGTAATGCGATTTAAAAGTGCACCCTCAGAGTTTCTTGCCTGTTCTTCTCTGGGGAAGACTGCACCTTTGCGAATAGGCGTAGAGTAGTAGGGTCAATAGAACAAATGCGTATGTATGTATTTAAATCCTTTAATGTTTGTTTGTATGTATTTCATGTAATCTTGACTTGTTTTAAGTGGCATCCTGAATGTCCTATAAAATAAAGATTTTTTATATTCTATTCTATTCTCTGGGAAAGGACATTAGCTACATTTTATCCCACAGTTAGGCACGATATAACCTGTAGTCCACGCGGGCGGAAAGCTAGTTATTTTTTTTGTTTTATATGAAATGATATAAAAAAATACGGGTCTAATAAAGTTAACGTGCAAAAAATTTGCGTACTGATTAAAATAATAGGTATGATAATAGGTACCTATGAAATTGCCTTTTTCATACAATATTTTTGGAAAACTGAATTTTCCATATTAACGTTTTTGGATTTTTCTCGGGAATGCGAAATTCAAATTTAGCAAAATTTTGTGGGAAGGTTTGGACAATAAGTTAATTTTCATCATACTTAGTTTATTGAAAGTTGTAACTGTAACAAAGGCACAGCAAAAATAAGCAATGAAACGGGCAACGAATGAAACTAGCTATACTTGAGCTTCTTTTTCAGTAAATAAATCAAAAGTAAATATGTTTTAATTTGACTCAATAGCTTCGTTATATGGCGAAGGTTTTAAACAAAAATCAATTTTAGTAATAGCTGTTCAATTAAATAAATTATGAATAAAATAAAGCTTGAGAAAAAATCTGCAATTTCATAGTTTAAGACCTATTACAACGTGGTAATAGTAGCATAATATCGAATCCCTAAATTCATACCATAATCCTGAACCATTTTCCTCTGGAAAGTATTTCTTTTAATTATTTTAATTGTTTCTGCTTTAAAATAAAACTATTTATTTGAATATATTCTGTACTACTTGTAGCTAATCATAGTGATTTGAAGATTCCACCATTTAAGTATTTGATAACCTGTCTCGTATTCCCTGTATACATACATAAATAAGCAATTTTTAAAAATTAATTACTGTTGATTGTGTTCTGCAGATTTGATATCTGTTCCCTCGTCTCGTTACATTTAATTAAATAGTTAGTCTAAAATATTGATTTCAACAAGTTACTCATTTGACTCGCGTTCTTTAGTGGAATCGGCCTGCTGATTTGTGAACTTTTGAACTTCCATGAAATCTTGTAGTGTACTGTCATCGTGTTTACTATGCTTACAGGAAGTGGAACAATTGCGAGCAGAGAAACAGGAAATCGATCAGCAACTCCGCGTAGTGATGGGAGGCAACTCGACGTCATACCCCCCGCCGCGCGGACAGCCCGCCGCCCGCGCGCGCCGCGCCCGACCGCCGCCGCCCAGATACCCGCCGGGTGCGTATACATACACACATGTACACATACACACATGTACACAGACAGCCCGCCGCCCGCGCGCGCCGCGCCCGACCGCCGCCGCCCAGATACCCGCCGGGTGCGTATACATACACACATGTACACATACACACATGTACACAGACAGCCCGCCGCCCGCGCGCGCCGCGCCCGACCGCCGCCGCCCAGATACCCGCCGGGTGCGTATACATACACACATGTACACATACACACATGTACACAGACAGCCCGCCGCCCGCGCGCGCCGCGCCCGACCGCCGCCGCCCAGATACCCGCCGGGTGCGTATACATACACACATGTACACATACACACATGTACACAGACAGCCCGCCGCCCGCGCGCGCCGCGCCCGACCGCCGCCGCCCAGATACCCGCCGGGTGCGTATACATACACACATGTACACATACACACATGTACACAGACAGCCCGCCGCCCGCGCGCGCCGCGCCCGACCGCCGCCGCCCAGATACCCGCCGGGTGCGTATACATACACACATGTACACATACACACATGTACACAGACAGCCCGCCGCCCGCGCGCGCCGCGCCCGACCGCCGCCGCCCAGATACCCGCCGGGTGCGTATACATACACACATGTACACATACACACATGTACACAGACAGCCCGCCGCCCGCGCGCGCCGCGCCCGACCGCCGCCGCCCAGATACCCGCCGGGTGCGTATACATACACACATGTACACATACACACATGTACACAGACAGCCCGCCGCCCGCGCGCGCCGCGCCCGACCGCCGCCGCCCAGATACCCGCCGGGTGCGTATACATACACACATGTACACATACACACATGTACACAGACAGCCCGCCGCCCGCGCGCGCCGCGCCCGACCGCCGCCGCCCAGATACCCGCCGGGTGCGTATACATACACACATGTACACATACACACATGTACACAGACAGCCCGCCGCCCGCGCGCGCCGCGCCCGACCGCCGCCGCCCAGATACCCGCCGGGTGCGTATACATACACACATGTACACATACACACATGTACACAGACAGCCCGCCGCCCGCGCGCGCCGCGCCCGACCGCCGCCGCCCAGATACCCGCCGGGTGCGTATACATACACACATGTACACATACACACATGTACACAGACAGCCCGCCGCCCGCGCGCGCCGCGCCCGACCGCCGCCGCCCAGATACCCGCCGGGTGCGTATACATACACACATGTACACATACACACATGTACACAGACAGCCCGCCGCCCGCGCGCGCCGCGCCCGACCGCCGCCGCCCAGATACCCGCCGGGTGCGTATACATACACACATGTACACATACACACATGTACACAGACAGCCCGCCGCCCGCGCGCGCCGCGCCCGACCGCCGCCGCCCAGATACCCGCCGGGTGCGTATACATACACACATGTACACATACACACATGTACACAGACAGCCCGCCGCCCGCGCGCGCCGCGCCCGACCGCCGCCGCCCAGATACCCGCCGGGTGCGTATACATACACACATGTACACATACACACATGTACACAGACAGCCCGCCGCCCGCGCGCGCCGCGCCCGACCGCCGCCGCCCAGATACCCGCCGGGTGCGTATACATACACACATGTACACATACACACATGTACACAGACAGCCCGCCGCCCGCGCGCGCCGCGCCCGACCGCCGCCGCCCAGATACCCGCCGGGTGCGTATACATACACACATGTACACATACACACATGTACACAGACAGCCCGCCGCCCGCGCGCGCCGCGCCCGACCGCCGCCGCCCAGATACCCGCCGGGTGCGTATACATACACACATGTACACATACACACATGTACACAGACAGCCCGCCGCCCGCGCGCGCCGCGCCCGACCGCCGCCGCCCAGATACCCGCCGGGTGCGTATACATACACACATGTACACATACACACATGTACACAGACAGCCCGCCGCCCGCGCGCGCCGCGCCCGACCGCCGCCGCCCAGATACCCGCCGGGTGCGTATACATACACACATGTACACATACACACATGTACACAGACAGCCCGCCGCCCGCGCGCGCCGCGCCCGACCGCCGCCGCCCAGATACCCGCCGGGTGCGTATACATACACACATGTACACATACACACATGTACACAGACAGCCCGCCGCCCGCGCGCGCCGCGCCCGACCGCCGCCGCCCAGATACCCGCCGGGTGCGTATACATACACACATGTACACATACACACATGTACACAGACAGCCCGCCGCCCGCGCGCGCCGCGCCCGACCGCCGCCGCCCAGATACCCGCCGGGTGCGTATACATACACACATGTACACATACACACATGTACACAGACAGCCCGCCGCCCGCGCGCGCCGCGCCCGACCGCCGCCGCCCAGATACCCGCCGGGTGCGTATACATACACACATGTACACATACACACATGTACACAGACAGCCCGCCGCCCGCGCGCGCCGCGCCCGACCGCCGCCGCCCAGATACCCGCCGGGTGCGTATACATACACACATGTACACATACACACATGTACACAGACAGCCCGCCGCCCGCGCGCGCCGCGCCCGACCGCCGCCGCCCAGATACCCGCCGGGTGCGTATACATACACACATGTACACATACACACATGTACACAGACAGCCCGCCGCCCGCGCGCGCCGCGCCCGACCGCCGCCGCCCAGATACCCGCCGGGTGCGTATACATATATATACACGTTTCTGTTTAGTGTTTTTGATTATTTGGATATTTACTGACGACTTGGCTTTGCTACCTGGACTCTACCGTTACCTTCTGTTTCTTGGTTTTGATTATTTGGATTGATATTTATTGACGACTTGGCTTTGCTTCCTGGACTTTCGAACTTTCGTAATACACTGGATTCCGACATTATGGATACCGCTCAGTTCGTTAGAGCTGATTCTACCAACTTACCTGAAGTAACTACCAACCAAACTCGGAAATAAACAACCAAATACAAAATGAAACAGGTAGTTTTTTTCTTAATTGACATGACAGTTTGGCAAAGGAATACGATTGCATATAATGCCGTTCTTAGGATTAATTTACCTTAATGAGAATGTTTTAATTATTATATTTTGATTTCAAAAGATATATTTTTAAATATTTTTTTAATAAACGGGACCTTATTCCTTTATGTAAAATAATAAATTAAACGAAATTAAAAATATTTTCAAAATGTCATACATAACCCATTCTGAAAACCTTGAGTCGAAACAAGCCGGGACTCAGGAGTTATATTTTTTTTTGTTTTTGTTTTTTTTAAATTATAAGATGGGTTAACTCTTGACCTCAATCTTGACCATAAGGTCAAAGATGAGGTCGACGATGGAGCGAGTTAACCCAGAAAATGCCTATAAAGGCACTGGTACTCCCACGCACCGACGGAACACAGCAAGCTGTTTGGCGTCGGACTTCGGTAGGAGGGTGGTCGCGAACCAGGCGGCCCTTTACAGAGCCTACCACACCGCATGAGACCATAGGACGACACCTCAGATTCAGAAAAAAATGAAGTGTCGTTGCCTGGGATGGATTACTAGGAGGCAGGTCTCATTTGTGTTTCCTTAGTCGCCTCTTACGACACCCACGGAAAGAGATGGGGTGGTGTTATTCTCAACCGATCACCACACGGTTAAAATGTGTGTTGTTCTCCATACTGAAAACAACTGTTTAGTTTTTTTTCTGTTAATAACCTTGATTGAAAAAATTCTTTTACATTTTTATTAATTTATTTTTTTGTTTCTTATTTTAACGAGTTAGGATTGTTTCGACTCCTATTTCCAAGCGCTTGTATGGGGTCGAACCACTGTGCGGCGCCCGCCTGCGGCTCGTGCTCACCTCAACTCAACCCTAGTATTAAACCTATATCTATACTAATATTATAAAGAGGAAATATTTGTATTTTTGTATGTCACGAATAGGCTCCGAAACTACTGGACCGATTTCAAAAATTCTTTCACCATTAGAATGCTACATTGTCCCTGAGTAACAAAGTTTCCCGAATTCCCACGGGAACGAGAGCTAGTTTACAATAACCTCCTTACACCGTCGTATTAAATGTGCTATGTTATAATTGTTTGCAGGCGGGCGGCGTATGACCCCGGAGCTGGGCGAGGAGCGCGGCGAGGCGGGCGCCGGCGCATACCGCGGCCGAGGGGCCCGCCAGCCCCGGCCCAACCGGTACGTGCATACATACATACATACAACCTATACAGGCGTTATTGTATAGGTTGATAGTATTCCAAAAAACAACATAAAAATTAATTATCTGAAAAATAAATTTTGTAAAAAAAATAAAAAATGTATTTTCCATTTAAAGATAAAGGAATGGTTCTCTTTCGATTATAGCCGTCCACTCCCCGCTCGCCCGCTCTACTACTGCCATTATTATTTACGTTTGAATGGATGGGTTTATTCAACATAGTAATGAAAAAATATCATAACAAAATTTTTCAAGACCTTTTAAATTTAATATTATGCTTTTGTTTTTTGACTCAAATGATATATTTTGACCTACACAATAACGTGTTAAAAGGAAAGTGACTAATAAATTAGGACCTTACATATATATATATATATATATATATATATATATATATATATATATATATATATATATACAGGGCTTTAGGTAAATCTGCTAAAAATCAATCCATGAAACTGAACTACTTTTACCAAGGAACATAGGTCAAAATAAGAAAAAAATGTTTGATCTCCCATACAAAATGCGTTATTATGCTGATGAAGTTTGTATGAGAACTCAAATTTTTTATTTTTTATTTTGACCTATTATTGGGTGAAAATTGTTCAGTTTCATGGACTGTTTAACCACTCGAGAGGTTTTAAAGAGATTTACCTAAAACCCTGTGTGTTTCCCCCATGTAACGGTACATCTTTCTCTAAGGAACAGAATATTAAAATCTCAGACTGAACTGACTAATCACTGTTTGGATGATCCGACATTAATACTCTATATGTTATATGCTTGATATTTATCAAATCGTAAATTTTCCCTATAATTACTTTAGATCACAGACCTATACCGAGATAGACGAAAAAAGCGTTTCAAACTGTATGATCACCTAGTGTGTCGAATTTTTCTTACCTGAAATGACTTCACGAGCGAGATTTAGTGATGGGAAATCAAGACCGCGCGGAAACGATTCAAAGGCGCTTAATTAAGTAAAACAATAATGTAAATTCGATTAAAATCGCTTATCATTTACGTTATAGATCTCAAGCGGACTGACTTAAGTCGGACACAACTGTGACCGTAGATCACACTTTTACCGTCTATCTCGATGCAGGTCTGTGCAATATACAGGGTGAAAAAAAAATCACTTACAGAACCCTTTAAACGTAGACACCACTCGGGCGCACCCCCCTCGCGCTCCCCGCACCCCTCGCGTGCCTGGTGTACGAGTAATGTCTACGTTTAGGCAAAAAATGAACTATTCCCATTGGGTCAGCTCCCACCCCGACTCGACCGACGTTGCGGATAGAGCCACTCAAAATTAAACTTTATTTATTACAAGTGAGAATTCAGAACACGTCGCACCACGCAGCGCCGCGCCCGCCCCGCCCCGCGCGCCGCGGCGTTCTCTTTATCTTTTCATGTACTAAATAAAGTTCAATTTTGAGTACCTTTATTCGCGGCGTCGCGTCGCGGTGGGAGCTGACCCATTGAAAAAAAAAGTCAATAAACGTGTGTTATTTGAGTGATACTGCTTCAAGATTTTGAATATAGCTGTTGGGTTTTATAGGCAGGAACAGGGTAAATGAGGAGAACCAGATTTTCCGAGGCACATTTCTATTGCGTTACAGTTAAATACAAAATTACATTACGAGAGACGACTGACGTCACCTCGCCCAACGCTACTGGAAGGGGCAAAAATGCTTAATTTACAAAAAGAATCATGTGTCCCTACATAGCTATGAGGTTGTTTATAATGGAGTGTTGTCGTTGTGCAGGTCCGGCGAGCGGGGCGGCGCGCGGCTGGAGAACGGGCGCGCGCACCCGCTGCACCGGCACGACAACCGGCCGCCGCCGCGCGCCGACACACGGCCCATGGTAACTACATATTTATTTATATAGATAGATAGATAAACTTTATTGCTTCTTAACAATTTGTAACATTGTACAATGTTCTTATACAATTAAAAAAAGGTTAGCGAAATGTGTGCCGTAGATTGTAGAAGCAAATAGGACACAGGACTCAGCATACTACCGCATTTACCGGACCATACACGTCCCCACCTCAGGGCACGGGCCTCCCTTCGAAACACGAAGGGGATTTAGGCCATAGTCCACCACGCTGGCACAATGCGGGTCGATGGACCGCTCGTCTTTCGAAAATTTTCTTGGACGGGCGGGTTTAATAAATTAATATTTTCGAAGTGAAAACTTCTTTAGCATCGTTGCGATTTGAAAGACGATGAAACCAAAGAGCGATAGTAAAAAGAGTAAACTCATAAATTCAGTGGGAGAAAATGAGATAATACGTTTCACTTCTACCACATGTGAATTGCACACGTTTTTTTATTACGTAAAACTTAGGTCTGAATACAGTAAAGTGTAAAATAAACAGTAAGTACTAGGTATTTATAAGTAATTTAAATTATAGTAACACTACATTGATATTTACGGATTACAAAATGGTTAATAGGTCAATAGCGGTGATAGCCCAGTTGGTAATGAACCAGACTTGTAATCCGAAGGTCGTTCAAATCCTGGTGCGAGCCTGTACCACTAAATTTGTGTTTTCGGATGTATGTATGGATTTCTTATTATCACTTGTTCAACGGTGAAGGAAAACATCGTGATGAAACTCGCCCGTCCAAGAAAATTCATTTTCGAAAGACGAGCGGTCACCAACCCGCATTGTGCCAGCGTGGTGGACTATGGCCTAAATCCCCTTCGTGTTTCGAAGGGAGGCCCGTGCCCCTCGGTGGGGACGTATATGGACTGGTGAGATTCCATAACATAGTATAAAAACGGCAAAGTATGTTATCTTCATACAAAAGGCTTATATGTGTGCGCCATAGTATCTATGCGTCGTTGCACGCACACTCAACAATACAATACAATATACTTTATTTGCACACAAAGACATACAATACAATTAACAGAACATAAAACATAGTGTACAACAAGGCGGCCTTATTGCTAGGTAGGAATTTCTTCCAGGCAACCTTAGGGTAGGACAGCAGTAAGGTAAGAAGTAGTTGGGGTGCATAAAATTTAATACATATTAATAATACAAATAAACAAATATATAAGTATATATAAATAAATATATAAAATAAGTATAACATACATCTATATATATATATATACATACGAGCAGCAAATGTAAAGGACAAAACAAGCATAATAAAGTGGATAGCAGCAAAGACAGTGAATCAAGAGCCTAGCTAGGGAGCGGGACAGGAAGGGAAAGGAAATGGGATTTAATTTGGGTTTTAAAGGAATCTATGGAGGGGGCACGTCTTATGGAGACAGGGAGGGAGTTCCAAAGCCGGATGGCTTTGACAGTGAAGGAGGAAGTGAAAAAGTTAGTGGAGTGTGAAGGCATATTCAGGGAAAGATCGAAGTTGGAGCGAAGGATTCGAGTAGAAGTAGTAGATGAGAAGGAGAAGCATTGTTTAAGATATAGAGGAGTAGTAGGATTGAAAAGGATAGAATAAAGGGTGGAAAGAAAGTGGAGGTCACGGCGTTGACGAATCGGAAGCCAATTAAGTTTTTGTCTATAAGCGGACACGTGATCGTATTTTCGAAGGTTAAACACGAACCGAATGCAGAGATTTTGCATACGATCTAATATAAATTAGATCGTATGCAAAATCTCTGCATTCGGTTCGTTATTAATAATAATAATCTCCACGGATAAGTCAGGGTAACAGGAATCAGCGTAGTCAAGGATGGGTAGGATTAGAGATTGGGCTAACGACAACAATGTCTCGGCGTGTTTCGCAGTGCGCCAGTCGATGGTCGGAGCTAACTCCGCACTAGGTTCGAGTGCGCGTGCGGCGACGCATAGATAGTATGGCGCACACATACAAGCCGCGCGCGAAGCGGACGTATGAAGATAACATACTTTCCCTTTTTACCGATTTCAAAAAAGGAGGAGGTTCTATGTTCGACTGTATGTTTTTTTTTTATGTATGTTCTCTAATTATGGACCGATTTTCCAATTAATTTTTTTGTTTGAAAGAGTATACTCCAGAGGTGGTCCTATATAAATTTTATCGAAAATGATTTAGCGCTTTTAAAAACAAAAAAAAATACTACAAACCAGAACGTCATCTAAATAAATGAGTGACATTTTCGTTCGTGGTTATCTGCTAATAGGCATTGTAATCTGCAAAAAATACTATTTTGTGCGAATTGTTGTCGGGATCGAAGTCGGTGACTCGTACGTTTTTAACGTGGACAATTATTATAGTATTTTAATAAGGTGTATGTTTAGAGGTGTTGTAACGAGTCCTTGGTATGCGTTGCAGAGCGGGCGGCGGCGCGAGGGCCGCGAGGGGCGCGAGGAGCGGCGCCGGCAGACCGACGACGAGAGCTCCGTGCTCGACAGCCAGGACGTGTCCAGCGCCGACAGAGGTACGTACTCACACATACATACACATACACATACACACATACACACGAGGGGCGCGAGGAGCGGCGCCGGCAGACCGACGACGAGAGCTCCGTGCTCGACAGCCAGGACGTGTCCAGCGCCGACAGAGGTACGTACTCACACATACATACACATACACATACACACATACACACGAGGGGCGCGAGGAGCGGCGCCGGCAGACCGACGACGAGAGCTCCGTGCTCGACAGCCAGGACGTGTCCAGCGCCGACAGAGGTACGTACTCACACATACATACACATACACATACACACATACACACGAGGGGCGCGAGGAGCGGCGCCGGCAGACCGACGACGAGAGCTCCGTGCTCGACAGCCAGGACGTGTCCAGCGCCGACAGAGGTACGTACTCACACATACATACACATACACATACACACATACACACGAGGGGCGCGAGGAGCGGCGCCGGCAGACCGACGACGAGAGCTCCGTGCTCGACAGCCAGGACGTGTCCAGCGCCGACAGAGGTACGTACTCACACATACATACACATACACATACACATACACACATACACACGAGGGGCGCGAGGAGCGGCGCCGGCAGACCGACGACGAGAGCTCCGTGCTCGACAGCCAGGACGTGTCCAGCGCCGACAGAGGTACGTACTCACACATACATACACATACACATACACACATACACACGAGGGGCGCGAGGAGCGGCGCCGGCAGACCGACGACGAGAGCTCCGTGCTCGACAGCCAGGACGTGTCCAGCGCCGACAGAGGTACGTACTCACACATACATACACATACACATACACACATACACACGAGGGGCGCGAGGAGCGGCGCCGGCAGACCGACGACGAGAGCTCCGTGCTCGACAGCCAGGACGTGTCCAGCGCCGACAGAGGTACGTACTCACACATACATACACATACACATACACACATACACATACACACGAGGGGCGCGAGGAGCGGCGCCGGCAGACCGACGACGAGAGCTCCGTGCTCATACAGGGTGAAAAAAAACCTAGCTATATTCAAAATCCTGAACCATATGAGACTATATGAGACGATTTAAATGGGACCGATCTAAGAAAACTCCAATTTTATACATTATGTAATTACTTGCATACACACATAATCTCTAACGAGGTAGGCAGAGCATCAGTGGCTCTAGAACCAGAACCACGCCGCGGTCGACACGAAATGTGAGGGTTATCAGTTATAACTATCTGCACATTGGTGAGAGGTGGTCAGCCAGTCAGCCTTTCCCCGTTATACATCAAAACCCTCGCATCCCTCTTTACAGGACTTTTACTGTATACCTGAACAGTAGGTAGCTGGCACATTCTAAGTTTTTCTTTCACTAGTTATTCAACTATCTAAGAATCAAGTTGATCTGTTACGAAGTGAAGGAATGACAATCAAACACAGACCTATATCGAGATAGACGAAAAGAGCACTTCAAACTGTATGAGAACCTAGCGTGTCGAATTTTTCGTACTTAAGATGACGTCACGAGCGAGATTTAGTCATGGGAAATCAAGACCGCGCGGAAACGATTCAAAGGCGCTTAATTAAGCGAATTAATAAAGTTAATCCAATTTAAATCGATTATCATTTACGGCATAGCTCTCAAGCGGACTGACTTAAGTCGGACAAAACTGTGACCGTGGATCACAGATCTTTTTACACGCAAGATAGGTAAATTTTACGTCTATCTCGATATAGGTCTGTGCAATCAAACACTTTCTTATTTATAATATTAGTAAGTACTATCCAATCCAAAATAACTGTCTTAAGGTTACGAACCAACAATGATTTACTTACCATATTCTTTCCATAGTACACGATTCATCTTAACTCCAAATGTAAGTTTGTAAAACCAACTTATTTTTGCGGCCTGTTTAATGCAAATCAATATAAAAAAGTATGCAAAGCTAGCGCAAAATAGCCTTGTATTCATTGGACAGTTGTTTTGGAATGGATATTATGGAATAAGGATTTGTTTTGCTTGAATCTTTTTTTTACGTAAATTCAACTCTACAAAGATTGTTTAGTTGTAGATCTAACATGGTAGTTTTGTTAATGGTTTTGAATAATTTCTTCCTTTATATTTTACTTTGTTTACTTAAATAAAACTGTTCTATTGCATAATATAGTGTAGTATAATATACAGGGCTTTAGATATCTCTCTTCCAAGCTCTCGGGTGTATAATCAGTCCATGAAACTGAACAACTTCCCCAAGGAACATAGGTCAAAATAGGAAAAAAAAATTGATCTCCCATACAAAATGCGCTATATGCTGATGAATTTTGTATGGGAACTCAAATTTTTTATTCGTATTTTGACCTATGTTCCTTGGGAAAGTTGTTTAGTTTAATGTACTGATTAACCACCCGAGAGATTGAAAGAGAGATACCCTAAAGCCCTGTAGAGTAGGTACTAATCGACCCAAAAAATACCATGTTAGATCTAAAGATCTATCTGCCCACATCCTCGAATAGCTGTTTCCGAATCCGATAATACAAATTCAATTATATTTAAAGTATTATAAAGTTCGTAAAAACAATTTATTTTAATCGAGCCAGACTTGTAATGATTTGGATGCAGCTAAGACAAGGTTCTATTAGCAGATTTTTCGATATCCACTAAATTGAAATCTGAAAATATTACTGAATGTGCTAGTTAAAATGTAGTTAGTAGTGTTTTGTTATGTAATACTTTGATACGTATTTATGCATCATATACTGTTTATTATTTATTTGTGCACCCTTTTATTATAATACATTTTAATTAGTACATAAACCGTGCCGTAGAGGATGAATGGGATATTTTCTTCTTTTTTTAAAAATTACTTTTTATATTAGCGAGGCTGATAGGTGTTTGCTATTGTTTTTAGAAATTCTTTTTTCTGGTTAAATGCTTCTTTTAAGACAATACTAATAGTTGGTGACGGTTATGAGCCAGATTTTTGACGATATATATTAGTGTACTTTTACCGTTTTGTAGTTGTGTTGTTATTAGAAATGTGTTAAATTTTGTTGCGTGAATTAATATCTTTTAAATTTCGGATGGTCGTGATGTTTCGTGATAGTTTGGATCTTAGATTGTTTCGTTTTTAGGAAATTAAAAATTGGGTCGTTTAACTCGTGCTGTAATCGCGAAATCAAGTATTTTGTAGTCAATAACGTTATTCGGGTTAAATCTAAAAATGTTAAGAAAAATACTGCCAGTGGTCGGTACCTATAAAGTTATAAAACGTTAGGTTATTTCATCCAGTTTCGTTCTAACCGCGCAGTTAATTCGGTACGTTCTGATTCGTGGCTATCGGTTTTCTTAGATAAATAAATAGCTTCAGTAATCAATTCCTCGATGAACCTTTACGTACGTCTCGATCATAAAGTACACGGTCTCGCGTAGACCAAATCGCTCGGCGTCGTATAGAGTAGTGGGCAATAGCAGACGCCTGCGGCGGTCGCTGGGTGTGAGTGGGTGTCGCATGTTCCGTGGTTGTGCAGAGTCGGCGTCGTCCGAAGAGGGCCGCGGCGCGGGCGAGGCCGCCGCCGCGCGCCGCCGCCGCCGCCGTCGGCAAGGTATACACCGACACACCTATACCACCCCATACCCATACCCATACCGCTATATACCCAAACCGCTATATAACCACACCACACACCCGCGTCCCGGCCGACTGACCACCGAAAGTCGAAGCTTTATTTATATAACTTTCAGAATGTTACTTAAAATTCGACTCTCCTCTTGTCGAGATCCCGCGTATCCGCACTGAGCGCTTTTCATCGTCTTTTATTTTGCGTACTACCAAGAAATGGAATTCCCTGCGTCTGTATTTCCGAGCTCATAAGACCCGAACCTCTTTCAAGTTGAGTGAATAGGCATTTTCTGGGTGAGCTTGCTTCGTCCTCGACCGGATCTTCGCTCTTGTGCTAGATTGTGGTCAAGAGCAAAAATTCGCAAAGGTGCAGTCTTCATCAGGAGAAGAATAGGTAAAAAACGACAAGGGTCGCTCTTTTTAAGTCGTTCATATAGATTTCCTGATATATAATTTTAATTGACTTACCTGATAATATCTGAATAACTCTGGAGGTGAGCAATTTATTCCCATGGTTGCTCGTCTAACAGACAATCAGAAATTCTATAATAGCCCTTTTGCAAACTTTTTGTTTAATTACTGTCTTTAATTTTTTAGAGGTAAGTTTTGAATAAACATGGGAATCTTATTATAAAAGCGTATACCTGTCCTCTCTCCCTGTTACTTGAAAATAAAAGAAATCCCGTTGCTTCTATTGCCGTCTCCTTTGCTCGCGGCCGGCACGCGGGTTTCTTCCAGTTGACCCATCCAGTTATTGTATGCAATATCATTGTATTCACATCACAGACACACAAGCTCACACACTTAGCTTCGCAAAAACTAAAAATCACTTCGCGATCGGTTAATGCTTCTCATATTTACGCACCTTATTTGTGGTGCGACATTATCATATAATGTCGAAACTGTCATCTATCTACAAACATTATTCGACCAAATTGCCAATTTTTTTTGCTGCCACATAAAAGTCCTATTGCTAAGCGCGGGTTAGGAATCTGAATACTCCAAATGTTTGCCTACGCACGCATGCATTAATATTCATATTTAGCTTACAGTAGGAAAAGGGTAAATTCCTTTTGAAGCTTGATAATATTTACATTTAATAAAACACATTTGATTATCAAAAAATATCTATTTATACATCGTATCGTATAAGAAAGTTACGCTAATAAACACGAACATACATTTATTTAATTGTCAATAACATTTGTTACTCCACAGAAACCAATTTTAAATTTTCATAATGCATTCGTTTATTTATTAAAATAGATTTTTAAGTTTTTATTATATTTACGTACTAGCACATTCCATAATATTTTAGTGCATGACGCTTTTATAGATTGTTTCACATGATGTAACATTTTCAGATTTTATATTTTTATAAAGTTAACAAAGTAATTAAGTTGAATATTCGATAACTTTTATTGCGGTGTTTAACATGTTGTGTATCAGGGTTGTACCATGTCTCTAATAGCAATAGTAAAAAGCTCATTTGGTT